>OW679203.1:36074519-36236312 GCA_940337035.1 Agriotes lineatus
GTGCAACAATTATTCGATTAAATAGTAGCTAAAACTGTAAAGAATGACTGAAGGTTGAACCTAGTTGGAGATAAGATCGCCTTTCGGCTGGCATCGTGTTGTAGAAAGTGAAGATTCCGTTCAGCAGGTATCGATGGACCTTTTGCGGGTAGTTAGCTGAAAATTCCCATATTGGGGGTGGCATTTTTACAATGCGAGGGTTCTTATGTGCTTTGGCAGTCTGTGGGAGAGGTCGCATGCGTATGAACGCGAAAGCTAATCCACCGTGGGTGTCATTCCACCGCTATTATGTGTTGTTGAAGTGAATTGGTGTAAGTTATATGGCTTATAACTTGTAAGAAAGCGGATGAAACGATGAGGTCTGTAAAAAGGAATACTACTGCTTGCGTAGCTTTGCAAATGTAGTTATTGTACAGCGGAGTAGAACATTAGTTATTGTTCGTACTGAAGCTGATTGTAGACAGCTTTATTAATTGGGTCGTTACTCATCGTTATGGTTGGCCTGGGGTCAACTTGCCGTAGAGAGCGCTTTCGTGCATGACTCAGTGGCCATTCGGCGAGATGGCCCACGATGCCTGACCTGTCAAGTACCTCGCTTATCAGTGACTCCAGATAGCGCGTCTGGATGGCTTGGGAAGCCCGTCACCCAAAGATTCCTCGTGTCTGTGTCTTTTGCGGTCCATGCAGCCACCGTAATTGCGGGTTACATTGACATGGGTTGGACCCATTAATGCAGTTAACGTTCGGTTAATGCATACTAGATGCGGTAAGCATCCGTGTTTCAAGATTACTACAGGCACATCATCGAAGGTGCACCGAAGAACATACCTGACCTATGTAATGAGCACATTACTGCTAAAAGCTGAATGTTTGTTGTTTTGTTGCATGACTGATTGTGGAATTGGCTGAGTTTGTGTTCGCGGTCTGGCGTGGGTGACCACCTGCTATATGAAAGGACTCACCGTTCGCCTTGCACCCCCACTATCATGTTTCTGATTTACAACCTCAGACCGCAGGGGCATTATGAAATTTCTGGTACGTCGCCAGTTCATGTAAATGTATGCATGTGAACCGATCTGAATATAGGAAATTTGTTTTTACGTGGCCTTCTTACTCTAACCCACAGATCAGTTTTAACAGGAGAACGACATTATTGTACGTCGTTGAATGGTCGCCCAGCTTAGTGATGACGCAGTAGACTGAAAGAAGTTCCGCCTATCTGATTCGAACCCAGGTCTGACATTCTACCACCGCGCTACCGATGATTCCACCACTTAGATTTCTTCATTTTTGAATGTCGTTCATATTATCAAGCGCAGTCGTTTGTTGCCATTGTCCTTTCGAACAGTTCCAGCAAGAGTAAGTAGGTACCGATACTTGGTCGATTTTATAGAATCGCATTCGCTGCATTGCCAAGAGGTAATGCAAGACTCCGTGCAATTTATGATTTTGTGCAGCAAAGTCAAGGAACGCGTTTCACACAGATTATTCATGGTTCACCGAACCGAAAGAAGCAAATTCCACCTCCAATAGTTCCATCCTCCTGCAGCCGCGGATCTGATACTCCTTAAATTCGAGCCGTCCTGTTTGTTGTAACAGTTTTGGCGAGCGTCGCCCGCGCGATGTTTCTTTTGCTGAAAAACGCCAGCTTAAAATAAAAAGGTTTTCCGTGTGCTACACATTTCAGAATTTCCCTGTGCTATTTTTGCCCCGATATAAAATCCATACCGCTGAATTTTTAACGCGAGCCGAAAGGATTCAATTTACAAGGCTCGTCTATGGTGCATTTGACGGCGATCAATAGTGCAGCAACTGCTATTCGCATCTAGCGCTATTAAATTTTCACTAATCTGTCATTTGCAGGGAACTGACTAGTGGGTTCGACCATTGCTAAGAAACTCCTCCAAAAACATCGCCTTTTCGTTTAGCACCTGCACGCGTTTCCATTGCGCCGGCTAAAAATATTCGCAGAAAAATGCCAATATATTTTCTAAATTTCTTATTTATAGATTTCGAGCGGTAAGTATTACTGGGTGGAACTTTAAGCTGCAACGCAGTTAGAAAAAAAATCAATCTGATAAGGTGTTCTTATAAGTACCATATGCTTGCATCAAAAAGTAACATTTAACTAATTAAAGATTGAATAAAACAAAATACCGGACAAAAATTAGCAAGATAGATACCTTGTTCATGAGTAGATGAATAGCAAGAGTAGAACCGTATCAACGCATGTTGGAAGAACAATGCAAAATTTCAATATGGGAGAAGAGTTCAAAAGGAGAAACTTGGTGTTTGATAAACACAGGTAAATCTAAATGTAAGAGTTTATCCATGAGAGCACGTTCTGAAACAATGTAGAACCCTGAAAACAGTTTTGGGCGTCGAACTAGCACAAAAAACTGATCTGTAGCACATCTGGAACATCTAAAAGAATCTCAAAATGGGTAACAGAAAGTAAAGCTCCAGATAAAAACCAGATAAATTAAAAACGGGTAAAACTACATTCTGATACATCAGCAATTCTGATTTGTAACTGGAATGGAGTCAAAAAGGCTTCTGATAGATCTTGTTTAATGAGTGGACGACTAGGAACGAGTAGAACCATGACAGTGCATGATGGGACAGTATAAAATATTGAAAGAGGTTTTGTACAAAGAACGAAAACTAAAAACCGGCATGTAACTAGAGTGCAACATAGGAGAAGCGCACAAAAACACTGACAAATCCATTCTTGTATCGTGAGTAGATGAACAGCATATAATGAAAGGATGGAACAATGTAGGATACTGACGGAAGTTTTGGAAGAATAAAAACTAAAAGCTAGACGAATTGAAACGGATAGAATCGTTACAGTACACGATGGGACAGTGTGAGCTATTGGGGTTTTGTGCGAAGCCAAAAACCGATATGCAGCTAGAGTGGAACATACAAGAAGAGTTCAAAAATACTGATCCAACCTTGTCTCGTCAGTAGATAAACTACAAACAGTGTAGGATACTGAATAAAGATTTAGAGGAAGAAGAAAAATTGAATGCTGATCTTTTACTGGAATAGAATTTATAAAACGAATGGCCCTTAATGGTTCTAGAAAATAAAATAAAATAGTACATTGATAGATGCAATCTTGTCTCAAAACTAGACAAATAGAAACGGATAGAATCATTACAGTACACGATGGGACAGTGTGAATAGGGTTTCCAAGTCCCGGGCCCAAAAGTGTTTTCGGGACTTACGAGCTAAATTTCAAGTCCCGGGACTAGTCCCGAAGATTCCGAAAATGGTCCCGAAAGGAAAATAGTGTTCAAGTGAAATTTCCGAAAGCAATTTCCAAAGAAAAACGAGTTAAATAAAGTATTTCTGTGCTGATAATTTGCGTTGGGGCTCGTCTACAACTTCATTGCTTTCTTATGGTACTAAAAATGTCTGTCGCTCTTCATCTTTTGCTTTTGTTTGAACTACAAAGTGCTTGCGTAATCCTTTCGTCAAGCTGCCTCTGATTATGATAATTTTATAGGAACAAACTTTACATTTCGCCAATTGTTTATCTTTAATATATAAAATTGTTGAAATATTGACTTCAAATCGTTATTTTTTTAACTGTAGAATGAAGGTAGGTTGCGAATCGGAATTTATTCTAATTGTAACGCTTTAGCAGACAAATACTGAACACACTTAAAACCGAAAAATATAAATTATTCAGCTTCTTCGCACATATCTAAATCCCACAAAAAAAACAGACAAATACATAAATAGAAAAAGATATGCAAATGTGGCTAAAACAACATATAGGTTTAATTCTAACCTACCGAAAATAATATCTCTCCTGCCTGCGCAAAACGCAAATAATGCAGAATGTGCAAGAGGCATGAGTAATACGCCGGACGCCGGTGAATACCCGTCCTAATTCTTTGAAATATACAGCAACGCCTATAATTGGCCTAATGGCTGTTGGCTGAGAAAAAAAAATCGAGTATACGCACGCATGTTGACATGGTCCCGGGACTTCGCCTGGGCTGGCTGTGATCCCGGGACTTCGCCTGGGCTGGCTGTGGTCCCGGGACTCGTTTTTTGTGGTAGAATCCCGGGACTGTCCCGGGACCGGATCCCGGGACTGGAAACCCTAAGTGTGAACTACTGGGGTTTTGTGCGAAGCGAAAAACCGATATGCGACTAGAGTGAAATATACAAAAAAAGTTCAAAAATACTGATCCAACCTTGTCTCATCAGTAGATGAACTACAAACAGTGTAGGATATTGAATAAAGATTTAGCAGAAGAAGAGAAACTGAATTCTGATCTTTTACTGGAATAGAATTTATAAAACGAGTGGCCCTTAATGGTTCTAGAAAATATAATAAAATAGAACATTGATAGATTCAATCTTATCTCAAGACTAGACAAATAGAAACGGATAGAATCATTACAGTACGCGATGGGACAGTGTGAACTATTGGGGTTTTGTGCGAAGCCAAAAATCGATATGCAGCTAGAGTGAAATATACAAAAAGAGTTCAAAAATACTGATCCAACCTTGTCTCATCAGTAGATGAACTACAAACAGTGTAGGATACTGAATAAAGATTTAGCAGAAGAAGAGAAACTGAATTCTGATCTTTTACTGGAATAGAATTTATAAAACGAGTGGCCCTTAATGGTTCTAGAAAATAAAATAAAATAGTACATTGATAGATGCAATCTTGTCTCAAGACTAGACAAATAGAAACGGATAGAATCATTACAGTACACGATGGGACAGTGTGAACTACTGGGGTTTTGTGCGAAGCCAAAAACCGATATGCGGCTAGAGTGAAATATACAAAAAGAGTTCAAAAATACTGATCCAACCTTGTCTCATCAGTAGATGAACTACAAACAGTGTAGGATATTGAATAAAGATTTAGTAGAAGAAGAGAAACTGAATTCTGATTTTTTACTGGAATAGAATTTATAAAACGAGTGGCCCTTAATGGTTCTAGAAAATATAATAAAATAGAACATTGATAGATTCAATCTTGTCTCAAGACTAGACAAATAGAAACGGATAGAATCATTACAGTACGCGATGGGACAGTGTGAACTATTGGGGTTTTGTGCGAAGCCAAAAATCGATATGCAGCTAGAGTGAAATATACAAAAAGAGTTCAAAAATACTGATCCAACCTTGTCTCATCAGTAGATGAACTACAAACAGTGTAGGATACTGAATAAAGATTTAGCAGAAGAAGAGAAACTGAATTCTGATCTTTTACTGGAATAGAATTTATAAAACGAGTGGCCCATAATGGTTCTAGAAAATAAAATAAAATAGTACATTGATAGATGCAATCTTGTCTCAAGACTAGACAAATAGAAACGGATAGAATCATTACAGTACACGATGGGACAGTGTGAACTACTGGGGTTTTGTGCGAATCCAAAAACCGAAATGCATCTAGAGTGAAACATACAAAAAAGTTCAAAAATACTGATCCAACCTTGTCTCATCAGTAGATGAACTACAAACTGTGTAGGATACTGAATAAAGATTTAGCAGAAGAAGACAAACTGAATTATGATCTTTTACTGAAATAGAATTTATAAAACGAGTGGCCCTTAATGGTTCTAGAAAATATAATAAAATAGTACATTGATAGATGCAATCTTGTCTCAAGAGTAGACGAATAGAAACGGATAGAATCGTTACAGTACACCATGGGACAGTGTGAGCTATTGATACGGGTTTTGTGCGAAGCCAAAAACCGATATGCACAAGAGTGCAACTTACGAGAAGAGTTCAAAAGTACTGATCCAACCTTGTCTCTACTGATGATACAACAAACAGTATGGGATACTGAATAAAGATTTAGAGGAAGAGAAACTGAATACTGACCGTTTACTGGAATAGAATTAATAAAACGAGTGGCCCTTAATGGTTCTAGAAAATAAAATAAAATAGTACATTGATAGATGCAATCTTATCTCAAGAGTAGACGAATAGAATCGTTACAGTACACGATGGGACAGTGTGAGATATTGATAGGGGTTTTGTGCGAAACCAAAAACCGATATGCAGCTAGAGTGCAACATACGAAAAGAGTTCAAAAATACTGATCCAACCTTGTCTCTACTGATGATACACTGTAGGATACTGAATAAAGATTTAGAGGAAGAAGAAAAACTTAATTCTGACCTTTTACTGGAACGATAAATGTAAAATCAATCCTGTTTAATGGCCTTTAGTGGTTCTAGAAAATAAAATAAAATAGTACATTGGTAGAAGCAATCTTGTCTCAAGAGTAGACCAATAGAAACGGATTGATTCGTTACAGTACACGATGGGACAGTGTGAGCTATTGATAGGGGTTTTGAGCGAAGCCAAAAACCGATATGCACTAGAGTGCAATATACGAGAAGAGTTCAAAAATACTGATCCAACCTTGTCTCTACTGATGATACGACAAAGAGTGTGGGATACTGAATAAAGATTTAGAGGAAGAAGAGAAACTGAATGCGGACCTTTTACTGGAATATAATTTATAAAATGAGTGGCCATAAATGGTTCTAGAAAATAAAATAAAATAGTGTATTGATAGATGCAATCTTATCTCAAGAGTAGACGAATAGAATCGTTACAGTACACGATGGGACAGTGTGAGATATTGATAGGGTTTTGAGCGAAGCCAAAAACCGATATGCACTAGAGTGCAACATACGAGAAGGGTTCAAAAATACTGATCCAACCTTGTCTCTACTGATGATACAAGAAACACTGTAGGACACTGAATAAAGATTTAGAGAAAGAAGAAAAACTGAATTCTGACCTTTTACTGGAACGATAAATGTAAAATCAATCCTGGTTAAGTGCTTCTAGAAAATCAAATAAAATAGTACATTGATAGATGCAATCTTGTCTCAAGAGTAGACCAATAGAAACGGATTGACTCGTTACAGTACACGATGGGACAGTGTGAGCTATTGATAGGGGCCGATATGCACTAGAGTGCATCATACGAGAAGAGTTCAAAAATACTGATCTAACCTTGTCTCTACTGATGATACAACAAAGAGTGTGGGATACTGAATAAAGATTTGAAGAGAAACTGAATGCGGACCTTTTACTGGATTATAATTTATAAAATGAGTGGCCATAAATGGTTCTAGAAAATAAATAAAATAGTGTATTTGATAGATGCAATCTTATCTCAAGAGTAGACGAATAGAATCGTTACAGTACACGATGGGACAGTGTGAGATATTGATAGGGGTTTTGTGCGAAGCCAAAAACAGATATGCAGCTAGAGTGCAACATACGAGAAGAGGTCAAAAATACTGATCCAACCTTGTCTCATCAATAGATGAACTACAAACAGTGTAGGATACTGAATAAAGATTTAGAGGAAGAAGAGAAACTGAATGCTGACTTTTTACTGGAATAGATTTTATAAAATGAGTGAAAACGGAGAACTACATAAAACGGTCGGAATTCTAGAAGAATAAATTTAAAATCAACCCTGTTTAATGACTCGTAGTGGATAAAAAAAATTTATAACCTAGAAATTGGTCGTGCAAACGATCAATCCTGGAGAAGTGTTATTTGCTACATATGGGTGACATACATTTATATACTTTCTTGGCCAAAATTGCTACATTACTACATAATTGTATGTCACTTGAATGCACTTAGAAGCTCGGTTATTCTCGGAACCTCTTTTAGGAGGAATTTATAATTTAGGTTATCGATGCACACGCCATTCTATGCCCACTATTTAGAGAAAAGGAATAAGAAGTGTAAAATATCAACTATTTCAAAACAAAACAATGGCACACAGTAACTCATACCCATACAAGAAATGTTAATTTTCCGCGAAGGCAATAACGTTGCATTACAATATAGAAATCCATGTGAATAGAGCGAAGATGGCCGATAGAGTATTTTTCTGGCAATTTCTGTTCGGTTATCTATTTCCATGTCATTCTATATCGGGCATTTGCTTAGAAAGCATATTTTGCATTGCATTTTCAATAGTAATCAACCAATCAAGGGTGATCTAGTTTTCGTACAGAAAATAACTTCAATTTTTTAAAAACAAGGCCCAATCATTCTAGCCATCACTCAGCGCACCAAATAATCTGTCAATGGGGGGACGTATATGAGAGTAACGAAGGTGGGAGGAAACGCGAATAATTTCTATAATTCACATCTTTGCCCAGAAACGTGATTGATAAGGTCAGCAAAGGGATATTATCGATCTCCCCCGAGAATATGTGCTCCTCAATGCCGCCCTTGATGGATTAATTAAAAATATATCGAAAAATTTCAATTTCGAGATCACAGCAGCGCAGCATTATAAAAATGCTGTGCTGGACAAGGCGCACAATTTTGTGTGGCCGAGAGAGATGACAAATGCGCTCCCAGAATTACGTTTCTTGTAATGTAGAGAGGGACGCACGGGCCGAGAGAGAAAGCGAAGGGAAAAAGCTAAAATTTACCTGAAAATTCCAGTTAGTGTATAGATTTTTACAATACCTCAGGCGGCTGTAGAAATTTGGAAACGTTAGAAATCGTAAAAGGCTGATTGCATTGCCACTTTGTAGGTTTCGGTTCATATCTGCCCAGTACAGTATTTAATTGGAATTTTAGTAATATTCCGGTTGATTTAAAGCTGCTGCTTTTCTGCACCTCAACAATGTGGCCAGCTCCCACTGAAATTTAATATCTTAATTTTTTGACATCAAGCATTTAAACCATAAAATCAACTATGTAACTTGTTTAAAGTTGTCGAGAAACAAAAGCGCTAGCCCACTAGGATGGATGTCTTCCACTGGCGTTTGTTTCGCCAGTCACGGCCAGCTCGATCGCTCTATCCCCTTTAAGAGCGTTTTAGTGTATACATTTTAGAAATAACAAAAATCCGACGAAATTAATTTAAAAATGGCATTCAAAACAGCGCAGATTTAATACATTACGATAATTGGAAGCATTTCGTGCAAAAAGGACGCGAACCTTGGCGGTCATTAGCTAAAATTAATTTTATGTCGCGCTATTCTTGTTATCGGCTGATAAAAATAGTAAGCCACAGTTTTAATGTAATTCGGAGCTCTGTAGTCGCAACTTTGCTTAGGTTCAAGTGTTTCCATGAGCTACTACGGTTGGATGCGAGTTGCTTAAAACAATTGCCACTCGATTCAGGTTTGATTGAACTACTGTAGGTATATCACAGGGTATTTATTTTCAATACAAAAAACATTGAAGCTCGACAAACGAAAAGCACACGATGCACATATTCGGTTTTGCGACCAACAAAGGCAAATTGGAATAAAAAGTTCATTTACGTCACCAGGCCTTGCTTCAATAAACAATATTGTAGCGGCGTTATTGTGCGAGTTGTGGAATGCACACGTTGTATGCCATTTCCAAATTTACTAGCAATGCCAGTATTTTTTTTAAATGCCGAGCAACGCCTATATTTACGTCCAAAAATATCTACGGCTGCTGGGTATTTTTTGTGCTTGAAGGAAGAGAAAGACGTAGGCACGCCGCGTGACCTTCAACTGTCCAAGCAAAGATGCTGTGGCTCAAAGAACAAGTTCACATTACCTAATTGCTC
The DNA here is from genome assembly GCA_940337035.1 of Agriotes lineatus. Taxonomy (NCBI): domain Eukaryota; kingdom Metazoa; phylum Arthropoda; class Insecta; order Coleoptera; family Elateridae; genus Agriotes; species Agriotes lineatus. Next base: position 36,084,106 of record OW679203.1, read on the forward strand.
GTTAGAGCTAACCAGCACGCGGATACTTAAACGGCTGTACCCACATTCCCAAATCTGCAACACGATCTTCAAATATTTGATTTCCCAGCCTGAAAGAGCATGTCATTGACTTCAAACGTGCTCGTTTGATGGTGCAATTTACCCACGAAATCTATGGTTACCATAGTACTCGCACTTGGCAACACTGCACTTTCGGAAATTACCAGCCCGAAGCGTCTCGGTAAGACCGAACTCGTCGCCGACGCCCGAAGCTGTAAAACATCTGAAAGTAGGCTCGAGGGATTCGCGCCACCATAGGTGGCCATGGTATGCTTAATCTATACACACGTATGTTCTTTATTATCTTAAAAGACCTACAATCATTAAGAAAATAATAACAAGCTTATAAAATAAACAATTCCTGACTAGACTGCACACTTTGGCCGCACTAGCGACACTACACGTACTTCCCCGAGCTTGGGCGTTCTTGGCTGTGCCTAGACTACGAAATATCGATTCGCGTAGAACCTCCAGGCGTAGTTGCCACATTTTTTCTCCATTCAGTACAATTCTCCTCGGTTACTACGATGGGATGGGGCTCGGAAGATGTTTACTCGAATTTAATAAAAACGCAGTGTATTTCGGCTGCCTTGCACACGCACAGCCACCTACACGCTCTTCCTAGCCTCGATCATCTTCTTCTTGGCCGCTCTAAAGGCGCCCAGAACTTGCTCGATGCTCTTGACGAGGCTGGATGTGCTCAACTTTTCTAGAAGAAACTTTTCGCGCTTTCCACGGGCTCCGTCCCGAAAGTCGGTCATAAAGGCCTGCGATTGGTGTACGACGCTGATGCGGAAGCTTATCTGGCCTGTTCCGACTGTTGCAGATCCGTATTTGTTGACAGCACTCGTCTAAAATTAAAATCATGTTAGTCGACGTCTGTGGCTTAAATAAATTAATGGTTTCGTTTCACTTCAAAGAAGAAAGCATAATGATCAAAATGAACACGAAACTTTTGTTGTAGGTTGATTGTTTCAAACTGGTTCTGGTATCTTCGCTTAGAAGAACGTATAATGAATATAACAAACAAGAAACTTACCCGTTGTTGCACGTCAGTCATTTAAGATTTGTTATATCTTCATTTTAAAAAAAGACAATGTGAAAGTTAAAATGAATTCAAAAACCTATCTTCTTTTAAAACAAAAAAAGCGTCATGACTACAATAACTAAGGAAATGCCCTTCCTATATTTTCATTTACAGGAAGAACGTAAAACGATTTAAATGTATAGAAAACAACTCTCTGTAGCATCTCAATTGTTTTACTATCTCCACTTCAAAGAAGAAAATTCTATAATAAAAATTACTAAACTATTGGTCATTAAAATGAATAAGACAACTTATATTTTTCCGACATACCAATTGTTTAAAACTCGTATTAGTATCGTCCCATGGAAGGAAGAAACTATGATGATCAAAATGATTAAAAAACATAAACAGAAGAGAGCATGGTCGTTAAAATGAATTAGAAAATTACCATTTTTTATCATATCAATTGTTTAAAACTCCTATTAGTATCTACCATCAGTTGAAAGAAGAAACTGTGATCATCAAAATGACTAAAAAACGTAAACAGGAGAGCGTGGCCGTTAAAATGAATTAGAAGATTGTCGAATATCAACTTTGTAAGACTCGCATTAGTACCGTCACTTCGAAGGAAGTAACTGTGATGATCAAAATGACTAAGAATTGTAAACAGCAAAGTGCGTGACGGTTAATATGAATGAGAAAATTACCCTTTTGTAACACATCAATTGTTTACGCAACTGTCACTTGAATGAAGAAACTGTGATGATCAAAATGACTAAAAACGTAAACAGGAGAAAACGTGGTCGTTAAAATGAATTAGAAGTTACCGTTTTCAAGAATATCAACTGTGTAAGACTCGCATTAGTACCGTCACTTCGAAGGAAGAAACTGTGATGATCAAAATGACTAAGAATTGTAAACAGGAAAGTGCGTGACCTTTGATATGAATGAAAAAATTACCCTTTTGTAGTACATCAATTGTTTAAGCAACTATCAGTTGAATGAAGAAACTGTGATGATCAAAATGACTAAAAAACGTAAACAGGAGAATGGTCGCTAAAATGAATTAGAAGATTATCATTTCATGGTATATCAATTGTTTAAAACTCGTATTCGTACCGTCACTAGGAAGGAAGAAGAGGTGATGATCAAAGTCACTAAGAAACTTAAACAGGGGAGAGTATGGTCGTTAAAATGAATTAAAAAATTATCGTTTTGTATCATATCAATTGTTTAAAACTTCATTAGTACCTACCATCTGTTGAAAGAAGAAACTGTGATGATATAAACGACTAAGAAACGCAAATATGGGAGAGTGTGATCATTAAAATGAATTGGAAAATTACTGTTTTGTTAAATCTCAAATTGTTTAAGACACGTATTAGTATTGTCACATGAGGGAAGAAACTATGATGATCAAAATGATTAAGCAACTTAAACAGGAGAGAGCGTAGTTGTTAAGTTGAATTAGAATATTACCATCTTATACTATAATGTCTATTGTTAAAAACTTTTATAAGTAACTACCGCCACTTCAAAGAAGAAAGGTGATAATCTAAATGACTAAAAAACGTAAACAGGAGAGAGCGTGGTCGTTAATATGAATTAGAAGATTGTCGAATATCAACTCTGTAAGAATCGCATTAGTACCGTCACTTCGAAGGAAGTAACTGTGATGATCAAAATGACTAAGAATTGTAAACAGCAAAGTGCGTGACGGTTAATATGAATGAGAAAATTACCCTTTTGTAACACATCAATTGTTTACGCAACTGTCACTTGAATGAAGAAACTGTGATGATCAAAATGACTAAAAACGTAAACAGGAGAAAACGTGGTCGTTAAAATGAATTAGAAGTTACCGTTTTCAAGAATATCAACTGTGTAAGACTCGCATTAGCACCGTCACTTCGAAGGAAGAAACTGTGATGATCAAAATGACTAAGAATTGTAAACAGGAAAGTGCGTGACCTTTGATATGAATGAAAAAATTACCCTTTTGTAGTACATCAATTATTTAAGCAACTGTCACTTGAATGAATAAACTATGATGATCAAAATGACTAAAAAACGTAAACAGGAGAATGGTCGCTAAAATGAATTAGAAGATTATCATTTCATGGTATATCAATTGTTTAAAACTCGTATTCGTACCGTCACTAGGAAGGAAGAAGAGGTGATGATCAAAGTCACTAAGAAACTTAAACAGGGGAGAGTATGGTCGTTAAAATGAATTAAAAGATTATCGTTTTGTATCATATCAATTGTTTAAAACTTCATTAGTACCTACCATCTGTTGAAAGAAGAAACTGTGATGATATAAATGACTAAGAAACGCAAATATGGGAGAGTGTGATCATTAAAATGAATTGGAAAATTACTGTTTTGTTAAATCTCAAATTGTTTAAGACACGTATTAGTATTGTCACATGAGGGAAGAAACTATGATGATCAAAATGATTAAGCAACTTAAACAGGAGAGAGCGTAGTTGTTAAGTTGAATTAGAATATTACCATCTTATACTATAATGTCTATTGTTAAAAACTTTTATAAGTAACTACCGCCACTTCAAAGAAGAAAGGTGATAATCTAAATGACTAAAAAACGTAAACAGGAGAGAGCGTGGTCGTTAATATGAATTAGAAGATTGTCGAATATCAACTCTGTAAGAATCGCATTAGTACCGTCACTTCGAAGGAAGTAACTGTGATGATCAAAATGACTAAGAATTGTAAACAGCAAAGTGCGTGACGGTTAATATGAATGAGAAAATTACCCTTTTGTAACACATCAATTGTTTACGCAACTGTCACTTGAATGAAGAAACTGTGATGATCAAAATGACTAAAAACGTAAACAGGAGAAAACGTGGTCGTTAAAATGAATTAGAAGTTACCGTTTTCAAGAATATCAACTGTGTAAGACTCGCATTAGTACCGTCACTTCGAAGGAAGAAACTGTGATGATCAAAATGACTAAGAATTGTAAACAGGAAAGTGCGTGACCTTTGATATGAATGAAAAAATTACCCTTTTGTAGTACATCAATTATTTAAGCAACTGTCACTTAAATGAATAAACTATGATGATCAAAATGACTAAAAAACGTAACAGGAAAATGGTCGTTAAAATAAATTAGAAGATTATCATTTCGTGGCGTATCAATTGTTTAAAACTCGTATTTGTACCGTCACTTGAAAGGAAGAAGCGGTGATGATCAAAGTCACTAAGAAACTTAAACAGGGGGGTGTATGGTTGTTAAAATGAATTAAAAGATTATCGTTTTGTATCATATCAATTGTTTAAAACTCCATTAGTACCTACCATAAGTTAAAAGAAGAAACTGCAATGATCAAAATGACTAAAACACGTAAACAGGAGCGAACATGGTCGTTAAAATGAAGTAGAAGATTACCATTTCATGGTATATCAATTGTTTAAAACTCGTATTCGTACCGTCACTAGGAAGGAAGAAGAGATGATGATCAAAGTCACTAAGAAACTTAAACAGGGGAGAGTATGGTCGTTAAAATGAATTAAAAGATTATCGTTTTGTATCATATCATTTGTTTAAAACTTCATTACTACCTATCATCTGTTGAAAGAAGAAACTGTGATGATATAAATGACTAAGAAACGCAAATAGAAGAGAGTGTGATCATTAAAATGAATTGGAAAATTACTGTTTTGTTAAATCTCAAATTGTTCAAGACTCGTATTAGTATTGTCACATGAGGGAAGAAACTATGATGATCAAAATGATTAAGCAACTTAAACAGGAGGGAGCGCAGTTGTTAAGTTGAATTAGAATATTACCATTTTATACTATAATGTCTATTGTTAAAAACTTTTATAAGTAACTACCGCCACTTCAAAGAAGAAATGTGATAATCTAAATGACTAAGAAACGTAAACAGGAGAGAGCGTGGTCGTTAAAATAAATGAGAAGATTGTCGAATATCAAGAATCGCATTAGTACCGTCACTTCGAAGGAAGTAACTGTGATGATCAAAATGACTAAAAATTGTAAACAGCAAAGTGCGTGACCGTTAATATGAATGAGAAAATTACCCTTTTGTAGCACATTAATTGTTTAAGTAACTGTCACTTGAATGAAGAAACTGTGATGATCAAAATGAATAAAATCGTAAACAGGAGAAAACGTGGTCTTAAAATGAATTAGAAGATTACAGTTTTCTAGAATATCAACTGTACAAGACTCGCATCAGTACCGTCACTTGGAAGGAAGAAACTGTGATGATCAAAATGACTAAGAATTGTAAACAGGAAAGTTCGTAACCGTTAAAATGCATGAGAAAATTACCCTTTTGTAGCACATCAATTGTTTAAGTAACTGTCACTTGAATGAAGAAACTGTGATGATAAAAATGAATAAAATCGTAAACAGGAGAAAACGTGGTCTTAAAATGAATTAGAAGATTACAGTTTTCTAGAATATCAACTGTATAAGACTCGCATTAGTACCGTCACTTGGAAGGAAGAAACTGTGATGATAAAAATGACTAAGAATTGTAAACAGGAAAGTTCGTAACCGTTAAAATGCATGAGAAAATTACCCTTTTGCAGCACATCAATTGTTTAAGTAACTGTCACTTGAATGAAGAAACTGTGATGATAAAAATGAATAAAATCGTAAACAGGAGAAAACGTGGTCTTAAGATGAATGAGAAGATTACAGTTTTCTAGAATATCAACTGTACAAGACTCGCATTAGTACCGTCACTTGGAAGGAAGAAACTGTGATGATAAAAATGACTAAGAATTGTAAACAGGAAAGTTCGTAACCGTTAAAATGCATGAGAAAATTACCCTTTTGCAGCACATCAATTGTTTAAGTAACTGTCACTTGAATGAAGAAACTGTGATGATAAAAATGAATAAAATCGTAAACAGGAGAAAACGTGGTCTTAAAATGAATTAGAAGATTACAGTTTTCTAGAATATCAACTGTACAAGACTCGCATTAGTACCGTCACTTGGAAGGAAGAAACTGTGATGATAAAAATGACTAAGAATTGTAAACAGGAAAGTTCGTAACCGTTAAAATGCATGAGAAAATTACCCTTTTGCAGCACATCAATTGTTTAAGTAACTGTCACTTGAATGAAGAAACTGTGATGATAAAAATGAATAAAATCGTAAACAGGAGAAAACGTGGTCTTAAGATGAATGAGAAGATTACAGTTTTCTAGAATATCAACTGTACAAGACTCGCATTAGTACCGTCACTTGGAAGGAAGAAACTGTGATGATAAAAATGACTAAGAATTGTAAACAGGAAAGTTCGTAACCGTTAAAATGCATGAGAAAATTACCCTCTTGTAGCACATCAATTATTTAAGGAACAGTCACTTGAATGAATAAACTGTGATGATCAAAATGACTAAACACGTAAACAGGACAGAGAATGGCCGTTAAAATGAATTAAATGATTATCGTTTCATATCATATCAATTGTTTAAAACTCCTATTAGTACCTAAATTCAGTTGAAAGAAGAAACTGTGATGATCAAAATGACTAAGAAAAGTAAACAGAGAGCGTGATCATTAAAATGAATTAGAAAATTACCATTTCGTAGCATATCAATTGTTTAAAACTTGTATTAGCACAGTTAACCTAAAGGAAGAAACTGAGACGATCAACATAACTAAGAAACGTAAACAGAAGCTAGTGTGGTCGTTAAAATGACTTAAAAAAATTACCGTTTTGAAGCATCTCAATCGTTTAAAACTTATATAAGTAGCTACCGTTAATTGAAAGTCACAGAAGAAGAAACTGCTATGATCAAAACAACAAAGAAACGTAGACAGAAGAAATTGTGGTCAATAAAATGACTTGGAGAATTACCCTTTTGTAGTACACCAATTATTTAAGACTCTTATTAGTACAGTCACTTGAAGGAAGAAAGTGTGATGATCAAAATGACTAAGAAAATTAAACCGGAGAGAAAGTGGTCGTTAAACTGAGTTAGAAAATTGCCGTTTTGTAGCATATTAATTGCTTAAAACTCGTTTTAGTACCTACCTACCGTCACTTGAAGAAGGAATCTGTAGTAATCAAAATGACTAAGAAATGTAAACAGGAGAGAGTGTGGTTGTTAAAATTAATTAAAAATGACCGTTTTGCAGCATATAAATTGCTTCAAACTCATTCTAGTAGCTTCCTTGAAAGAAGAAATTTTTGTATCATGTAAATTGCTTGAATGTTGTTTTAGTATCTTTAGTTAAGAGGAGATAGTCTTTTGATCAAACTGCTACAGAATTACCTGCTGTAGCATGCTAATTGTTAGAACTCATACATATCTTCAGTAGAAAGAAGAAAGACTTACCATTTGTAGCATACTAACTCTTCTCGTAGCTTCGCTCTAATTCTTATTCACTATTTTTAGCCTATACAATTGCAATTATTGCATGGAACTACGACTTGATACAAATGAGTGCAGTTATAAAGTCACAGCTTACACTATAGTCATGAGGGACGGAGATCCATGTAACGTCGGAATAACTCGAATAGTCTCCTATGAAGAACCGCTTCAAATTTCCACAGACTCCATCGGGGCAGATCCGCAGGCACTGCAAGTCATACTTATACACCCCCGGCTGCGATATGGGCAAAATGGTATACGTCAGCCCTTCTGTTCGGAAACGGTCCCAGGAATCTTTCGAAACAACTTCGAAATAAACATAGGGCGCCTTCAGGACCCCTAAAAGCAGGCAACACCTTTAGGCCCACCTCTTGTCTAACTCCAAGCGTACACCCACCGTTTTTCTTCAGTTCTTGAATGTCATACTCCAGACACACCTCGAAAGGGTACCCAAAATAGGCCAAATTGTTGTCGTGGAGCGAGTGCGCCGTCTGCGTCGTGCCCTTCAGGGAAGGGGGGTTCTTGCAACACCACCCTTTTGGCAAGTCTACGAAGTACTGCATGTAGATGTCGTTGTATTCGAAGTTTTCAGCGGTTTGTATGTCGAAAAACAAGTGCACGTTCAGTTTTGTTTTAGGGGGCAGCTCGAAGTCCGTCCCCGTCTTTTGCAGCCTCATTCTGGTTTGATGCAAGGTTATCTTAAATGTGTTTGTTGGTAGAGATTTTTCCTTTTATTTATAAGGTGTAAATGTATATATAGGGTGTTCCATGAGTAGATTGGCACACTTCAAAAGGTTATTATATGTGCAATTCAGCGCTATGATAACCTTAAGCTCACATTTGATTATTTTGCTTACAATGGGGTGAATACATTGGTTGTGGAAACATGAAACTGAAACTGAAATGTGCTGGAGCTTCGTTATGTTGTAACCACGTGTCTGTTCGCGAGTGAAGTGGAACTTTCCGCAAAGTTTGAATGTTGCTTATGGACGAACTTCATCACAATTTCTCGTAAACAACAATAGATAGACGGAAAAGCCAACTGATGATGTGACAGGGCATGGTTAGAACAGTATCTACATATAAGACCTTTCGAAGTCGGTCTACTTATGGAACACTCTGTATAAAACGACTGAACTTAAACTACCTTATTTAAAATTTCGTTTTCTTTAAGAAGCACGTCTGTGGGCATTTTTTCGGATTCATCCTCTATGAAGTATTGGAACGTTCGTTTGTTATCGTCGTCCACTTGGATGTAATACGGCTGTGATAGGGTGAAGTCGGGGAAAACAATGAGCAATTTCTGTGCTTGGTCGTATTTAAGCGTGCATAAGATATATTCAGATTTTAACCAGGTGTTATTCACGTAGCCTCTGTAAAAAAGTAGTCAATCGCTAACAGCACATACGGGGTCTTCGTTGATGACGTACCCTAAATCGGCCATTATATGCATGACTTCGTAACTGCGCTGGCCACCATATGGATTGTTTAACGAACTAATAAGCGACTCTTTAAAATTAAACCCGTCAGTTTCTCTTAATAGAAATTCCGAGTTGTCATCCGCAAGTCGCATGTTGACGACCCTCTTGCACAACTCCGTAGTCGTCTTGGAGTTTAAAACACATTTCTGTAATTGAATTTAGGGGATTGACCTTACTGCAGTACCCTATTTTTAAAATTATATCGCATACCTCCTCCGTTAAGCAAAATTCATCTTCGTTAACATAAGTGAAGAGGACGCTATCGCTCTGCACAAGCTTGACAACATCCTCATGGTACTTCTTCTCCAAGTCCGTAACGCAATTTTTCTTATCCTTGTAGAAGTCGCGCTCGAATTTCCCGTAGACTTTCTGCTGCCATGAAAAAATCTTGGCTTCGCCCTCGTCGTTTCGTGGCAACTCGTCGTGGGCCTCATATATTTTTACCCTTAAAAACAACCATTTTAGTGTTTTAAAAGTGTATCGAAAATTTTAATGGTGGTTAGCTTACATCAAAATAAGAAAAAAATCCTATGAACATATGGATGTGTTTGGAAAATGAGCTGCAGCCCTGAGGGAAGGGTAATAAAAAAGCACGGATTTTATTTAATTAAAACAATTATAGATAAAGCAAATTTGGTGTAATATAATTCAAAAAGGTTGTATAAACTAGCAAGCGAGCTAGAAAGGGTAGGAGTTTTTTATGACATTTTTTACTCTCAAAATGTTAGTCAATTTTGGTTATATATTCGAACAGATTAAGCCTTTTTACATATAGTTCCCTTAAGACGCATTTCCAGACCTATGTTCACGAGAACTTCTTTCTTATTTTGATATAAGCTAACCATCACTAAAATTTCCAAAACACCCTGTATACAAGAACGATTTTTGAAAACTGCGCCACCTTGCGATGGCCGCTGCAAGCGCCGAAGCGACCTGTTTTAACCGTTAGTTCGAATCCAGAAAATACTCACCTGATCTTAAGGTTCTTTACGTCATCTGAACTTCTGTAAATCGAGGTTGATTTCTGCATGATGCCCGTGCGGATATGACTAAGAGGCAGTCACATGAGCTTCATAACACAATTCGGCTGTGAATCACAACAATGACGTTTGTTGTTTGTTGTTATCAGACCGGCTAAAATCCCCTACGGCTGGGAGTAGGTCGCGGAGTTTTCGGCCGTGCAGCAGTTGGTGCGAGGCAGCTACAACAAGTTAAATGGTGTGAGATACGGGGCAGCTGGTATGTATTTTACTGTGGAAGTTGACTGCAAAAATGTTAAAAGTTCGCATTGTAGGTGTTAATTATAAGCAGATTAATTGAGGGTTATGCTTTTGTTTTTATTTGTTAGGTTGGCAGCGCGGGAAAATTTTGAAATCTGAGATTCTAACCTTAAATCAACAAAATAATCAACTTGTCAAAAGTCCATGTTTGGATAGTTGTAAGCAAGACAAACGTTGCTGGGTTTTTATCTACCAAAACGAGGCGTGCTAAGCTGGAATTTTAATATTGACATTAATTATTATGATGTGCTTATACATTCATAATCGAACTTTTATGCGTTTGGTATGCACCGAGCTATATCTAATAGTATCAACTAAATATTTCGGGAAAAATGCAGAATTGGTGAATAATATTTGTTATTAATCGTTTCTCTAGCATTCATTAACTAAAATTATAAGGAAAAGAAGTGAAAATAGGGAAATAGCCTCGGAATGTGCATTTTAGCCATCATTGCAATCTCTGACCAATGAGCACCGATTTATATGGTGTTTGGAAACGGTTGCTAAGATGTCGCACCTAAAGATTATAATGCTAATATAATAATAATAATAATAATAATGGACTTTTATTTTCGGTCTAGACATAAACAAATAATAATAATAATGACAATGAAAATAGTTACACATTACATTAGTTAAAAAAAATATATTGTTGAGCAAAAAGAGTAAAAATTAAAATAGTAATAAACTAAAAATGTATAATAACATTAGACCGAAAATCCCAAGGCAGAGTTCAGTAATGTAGTGAAACTACTACTGATCTCCCACTCAAACCTTGTATTCAACATTAAAACTATATCGTGCAAACGCGAAAAAACAAAATCCATAATTTACAAAAAAATAATAATAATCAACTTGCAACACACTAACATGGGAATTTAACTGCATTAGACATTTAACTTTATCGACTCTATTGACTCTCGAAAAGATGACGGCGCATATGTTTTTTAAACGAAATTACACCAAGGCTCTTAAAATCAGCAGGAACAGCGTTATAAAGTTTATAAGCACAGTAAGAAAAAGAACGTTCGAAAAGAGCAGTTGTGTGAAGTGGAGGGGTGATCAGACCTTTGTTTCTAATATTCAAGTTATGTACGTCTGTTCGAAAAGATATACGCCTGTGTAAATAAGAAGGTTTTTTATGCAGAATAATTTTATGATATAAAGTAACAGCTTGCAAAATGAAACGATTTTTCATGTTCAACCAGCCAGTTTCTTTGAGTTTATGAGAAATGTGATCATATTTGCGAATTCCAAAAATATATCGTAAGCATGAATTCTGTACTCTTTGGATACGACCTCGATCAGAAGCATCCAAACAGGGACCATAAACAGGAGCGCAATACGTGAATTGTGAAAGGACCAGCGAATTACATAAAATTGTTTTAGCAGTTTTAGATAAGTAAGGTTTATGTGGATATAGGATTCGTAATGCAGCATAAGATCGCTGGACGTTATTTGCAACTTGCTCCCTGTAGGTGTTGTCCATTACCAAACCCAAGTTTTTTCCTTGATCGACAACAGGTATTCTCGAACCATTAATAACTAAATTAATCGCGTCTTTAACCTTAGAACAAACATTTTTGCTACCAAATAAAAGTACCAAAGATTTGTACCAAAGATTTGTTTGGGTTCAGTAAGAGAGAATGTTTTGATGAAATGTCGTGTACTTTTATAAGATCATTATTTATGTTACTAAGAGCAATTTGCAAATCATTAGGTTTAAAAGAATAACATAACTGCATATCGTCAGCATACATATGAACTTTACAAGAATTAATACTTTGGAAAAGGTGACTAGTATAGATGGAAAAGAACAGCGGACCCAATATAGATCCCTGAGGAACACCCGATGTTGTTAACGCTTGAGGAGATATCTGATCCCATACTTTTACACACTGCGTTCTGTTACTAAAGTAGCTTATTATTAGATAGATAGAATTTTGTTCTAAACCTATATAATGAAGAATAGAAAATAATAATGAATGAATTCATGTATCAAAGGCTTTACTAAAATCAAGTAATATCAACAAGGAGAGTTCGCCATAATCTGTAGCTTTGAATATGTCATCAGTAACATTTAATAAAGAGGTTGTGCAGCTATGTTCAGTTTTTTTACAAGGTTGAATGTCGCAGTTTGAGTGGATTTATTAGGTACGAACCCGTGCTGTGAGGCTGGTAACAAGTAAAATTTTGTTATAAATGTCATTAGTTTGTGGTATATAATTTATATAAAGATTGCTGAGAACACAGTTCACACAGATAGAATTTTCTAAGCAATTTAGATTCAAGTCTCCATATAACATGATGTAACTATACAATTTGGTAACTTCCGCTTTTACAAGGACAGTTTGGAGATGTTTTATTAAACAAGCAAAATTGCTGAACGGTGTCTATATACGACTAATAAAAAGACTTCGTATCAATGGTTACATATGCCGCACTTATTTCAGTATACTTTCCGATGCAATGGGATTTTATAAAATTGGCGGCTTTGCTGTAGCACCGACAGTAGTAGTAAACAATGCTAGTCGGGCACAAAAAGAAAGGATCTCTTTCCCGCGTAAATATCTCAAGCTGAGACAGTTTACTAGACATTGAATATTTAACTGAATAATTTTTATTGTAGGTAACTTGATTATGTTTGACAGTCTCCAATTTGCAATTCTTGTTTGAGAATCAATAGTGACGGAGTTTATTATCGGTTGCTGTAGGAAGCAATAGCTTTCCAAAAAATCCTAATTGCTTCTGCCAGTTCCTTCTCTTGGCCCAGCCTGGGGCTTTTCCTAGTTTTAGGTTCCTTAGTTCAGTTATTATTTCATCCCAAATTATTTCCTTTTATAGAACTTCTTTGCGATTCCAATTTCATCCATTATATGGAATTCATTGTCCTCATCTATGTTGTTGTTATTTCTGTGCAATATTTTCATGTTTTAAAGTTTTTGAGTTGAATATTTAATATTGTCTTAGCTACTGCTTTCCAGAGTCTGTTCAAACCTTCGAATCTTGTGCCACTTGTTTCACTATTGTGTTCTTCGTGATTTATATACCTGGCAGTTTTCTTGCCTTCTATCCTTTTTCTGAAGTTACTTTTTCAATGTGATCTTGTTTTTCTTGAAATTTGCATTGTTAGTACTGCAGATTTCTGTTGCTACACTAATTTTCTCTTAAAAATGTTCTCATGTAGTCTCTAAATCGGAATCAGCTGCTCTGTGTGCTGTACCATTTTTGAACAAAGCGGTTGACAAGGCCTCGGCTAGCTCTTTTAACTGTCGGCGTGATGTAAGGATCAGGCTAAGAAATGCTTCGGGCTTTTACAATTGAACAGTAGATTAATAAAAGAATTGGACGCCATGTTGTTACTCACGACAAATAAAGCAAACCTAGTTAGCAAAATAAATCAACACCTACCTTGTAAGCTCTGCTGCATACCTCAATCTAAATGTGGTAAAGCGAACAACAACAAATACAAACAGTAACGGTCAAAAGAATATCTAATTATCCAATGAAGGAATAAATAAGTCAAAAGTTGGCGTCACCCAACTTAGACACACATGTAATTGTATATCGGAACAAAACAGACAACACAACATTTTAAAAACTTCAATTCGAAGTAGCATTTCCAAACTCGCTAGTTATAGCGTAAATAACAACTTCAGGGCGCTATCTGAGATATAGTATACACATTATTTCAGCAATTTCGAAATATTAAGTACTCGCACTTTAGCGGTAATAACAATTGAGCCAAAAGATTGATTTGACACGCTCAGTTTGAGTTGCTAAGATCTTAGTAGGAACTGACACAGTTTGTGGCTTAATGCCTTTGTCGATTAAAAAAGATGCTGATAAGGGCATGTAGTTACAATTAATTAATGAAGTCCAGCTATCGGCAGGGGAGTCCTGTTTGTTGCATTTTTCCATGAAGACTCGAGGCAAACTTGACTGCATGATTCTGGAATCCCAAGGTCGCAACTCAAAAAAGCTAGCATCAAAAGGAAGCAGCACATAACTGGATTTCCTGGCTATATACAGGAGCCGAAACGATAGCTCAAGGTTGCTGAATTTAAGCCTTTGTGAGAGCCCATACTAGCCGAATTTTAGCCCGTAGCTGCTGGCCCAAATATTAAAAATTAGATGCTCGCAGAAGCATTCTTACCGAACGGTGTTTACGGCCTAATTATTGTTGAAGACGCATTTAAGCGATTTCGATGATCGAAAAGCGCAGAGCAATCAGCCTAAATAACGAAAATTAGTACGCAAAGAATAAAATTAGAAGAACGCTCTTACCAATGCTGAAATCGCGCCCGCGAAACAATGCTGCAAGCGGCTCGCTTGCTTGTAAAACAAAAACGGCCTCTCGGAAAATCAATACTGATGAAGCTATTCTGCTGTTTTAATAGCCTACTCGGATCGAAATGCGAAAAACAAGCTTCGACACGAAAATGTTGCAGGTGTTTATCTCTGAATGCGAACGTTTGTCGCGATAAATTTGAATTCTTTTGCTACAAAATATACCTATAAAGTGGTCCGAAAGTCGGTGTTAAATGCATTAACGCGCTTTTGAAATAAAATTGAAACGGGGCGTTACAGTGCTCCAATTCTTCCAATCTCTCTGTAAATTTCTGTTCTATCTCTTTATCTCTCAGTTGATGTATTTTTATTCTTGTCTTTAATTTCATCAGCTGTGTTCGTTTCCCTTAGATCTATTCCCAGAGTTGTTAATTAAAAATAGTGGCCACTGCCTGTTTCACGGTTCACTCTAGTGTCTAGTCTTCATCATCTTGCAATTGTATCACTTTCACCTCTGCCAATTACCTTTCCAGTTATTGTGCCTAGCTATCATTGTGTTCAAAGAATGTCTTGGAGATACTCAGGTCATTATCAGTACACAATTTGATCTTCTATTCTTTTTTATCATTTCTTCACCACATTTGCCTGTTACTCCTCACTTGTTACTCTCTTTGCCCACCCCAGCATTCTAATCTCCCAGGAATATTGTTCCGTATGCAACGTAATATAATCATATGAATAGTATTGGAGATACCATTCAATTCTCCACCTTATAAATGAAAATGTGAATAATAAGAATCCAACAAATTGTTAAAACAAACTGTAATGGAAGCACCATTTTGATACTCAATGTAGCCAGAAACAATCCAATCTACATTGAAACCTAGTAAGACAGCACCATCATAGGTGGCATATTAAGAGGTGCAGTATATGTTTACTGTGCAAAAAGGTCAAGGAGGAACATCAAATATACTGTACTACTATCATGTATACCAGGTGATCATAAATAGTTGTGATTTTTTTTCTTAGTTTGGCACTGTTAATGTTGGTTACCGTGCTGTCAGTTTTGGTGGAACTGTAAGTCTATGATAAATTTGAGGTTAGCAGGTTATGTTTTGCGTAGGTTTGCGTCAAAACTGACGGTGACAGTGCCACCAAAATTGACAGCAGGGTAACCAACATTAACAGTGCCAACCTAAGAAAAAAAATCACAACCATTTATGATCACTCGGTATACAAAAACTACAAGATCCCTGGTAACTTCCACACATGTTTCTACTTCTAGTAAATGATGAAAAATTAGTTTATGATCAACTAAGTGACCTCCCCAATTGGTTGAAGCGACCACATCATAATATTAGGTAAATAAAGCATCCGAGTGCCACTCGCTCAAGCAGTAAACAACCTTCTGAGCTAAGTAGAATTATCAAAAATATGAGCCGAATTTACAATAACACCAATATTCAGGTGATACAGAAAACTACAGGCCATTACTTTGATCTGTAACAGCTGTAAATGTATGGAAAAGGGACTACAAAAGAACTCGCACTTGAATATAGCATACTCTCATCAACACAACATGGAATTTTACCAAAACGATGCACAGTCACTAACTTGATCATCTGCCTAGAGCGTTGGGACATCGAACTTTGTCAACAAGGCTTGGTATTGTGACCTCTGCTGTTTTTAATCAATGTTAGCAATCTACTAGAAGGTGTTAGAAACAACGTAATTTTCTTTTTGGAAATTTACTGATACAAGTAGATGTATAACGGAATGGGGGGGGGGGGGATTATTCTATTTTACCCCATAGCGTTGTTTGCCTCTGTGGTAGCTCAGAGCCAGAGTTCTGCTGTGGATTACACCCAAAGAAAGAAGTTAAATAAAACAGTCTAAGGGCCGGTTGCAGAAAGCAATGTTAAGTCTGGTGTTAACTAACGTCGCGTCAAAGTGAACAAAATCGCATCAAATTTTGTTTACTAATGTATTAGTTACCATAAGCATTTGAGATTTGATTCGTTTTTGTTCACTTTGACGTCGCGTTAGCTAACACCAGACTTAACATTGCTTTCTGCAACCGGCCCTAAAAGTTTGTACAGGACAGGTTAATTACTTAAATGTATTTTACAATTTATAATAACGAAATAAAATTGGTTATTCCTTGGCTTGCCTTACGCCTATTGCCGCTTAAACTCATTCAACCTTGAGGTCACCGAGCTGCTGCTAAAGTGTTGCTCTGTAAACAAACTTATTACTTGTAAAAGGAAATTCTCGGTGTGAAGGTGGATTTGCGGCGTTGGTGATGTTATTTTCTCTGGTTCCGCTATATAAATTTAAATGCTTCCTTCAACCTCACGTGCATGGGACTCAAACTCTCCCTTCTGGCAGAATCCCCACCTGAATTACGCAACGTACAAAGGACTGAATTATCTATAACAGTCTCCACAAGCTCACCATTATTTGTAAATAAGGGAACCCGCGTTGCCTAAAACCACAAAAACGTGCCTTAAAGTAGTTTTCAAATATTCGCAAAAGTGTTTTTATTGTGTAAATGAGCAAAATTAAATATTTAAACAAAGTGAATATTCAATTCTGAAGCAAAATAGTGTTCAAGCACTTCACTCCAATCAAGTTGGGTAAACATAGAAATCAGTAAGCAAATAGAAGGTTCCTTAAGTCGTTAAATGCTATTCCCACTAGTGAAATTGGATGGACTTCAAAACACACCGCATATGTATCTTCACACTTGTACTATTATCAAATTTAGAACATGCCGAACAGATTAGCGCGATAAACATTTAATGGTGTGTTTGCTGTGATTTTGTATGTGAGGGATGCGTTAAGAGCACAATTTTTCAACCTTTTGTTTTTTTAGAAAACCAACAGACGAACACCATGGCAGGAAATGGGAACCGGGTGTCTGCACAAAACCCAGCAGAAATTCCTTTACAACACAACGAGGAGCACTGGAGGCATGTTTTTCAAAAAGTAAGTATTCGGTGCTAACAACTTTGCAAAGTAAACCTTGTAACTTACAGTACGATAAAAACCACGACGGGTTCATAAGCGTAAAGGAGCTGGATGCCTTAATCCAGAGCCGAGAGTATGAGCACGACATTCCTAATCATGTCGTGTCGAAAATTCACAGCATGGCTGATAGAAATGAGGATGGGCAACTAGATTTGGACGAGTTCGTAAAAATGATACACCACCCAGCCCTCCAGCCTGTTTTTGGGCACTTAGTTAACAGGTGCGAAAGCAGTTTGTTTAAACGACTCGTGGAAAACACATCTTTTTAGGTACGTTCACATGCTGATACCCCGACGGGGTGATGTGTCCCAAATCGATGGTCAGTATGAGGACGAATACAGCTGCTGCCCCCCTCCAGTAGGCATGATAATAATTTCCTTGGTAGAAATAATCTTTTATTGCGTTGACGCCGCAAGCGGCTCCACGGTGTATGCAACGGGCCCCATTGCAACTGCCTTGATCTATGATCCCCACCGACGTTATGAAGCCTGGAGATATATTACGTACATGTTTGTGCATATTGGGTAAGTTTCATGGGTTTTGTTATTTACAAGCAGCAGTAAAAATAAGATTTCAAATTATAATTTCTTGTGAGAATTACCACATGCACTGAATCTGTCATAGATGTCATCGGCGATACAAATATTGTAACTAAATCATTGTGGCTTGATGCATGCACTAGACGTACCTGACCACATACTAATCTTTTAGTGTGTCTACATAATGGAAACAATTAAACAGAAAGTTGATATGTCTCTAAAGAATTTAGTAAATACAACGGAAATGACTTTCAGTGTGGTGCAGCTGGGGTTATAGACATCGTGGAATCACGGTCTTAATGATCCCTTCAATATACATAGGTATATGTTCGAATTACACACTTGTAACACTATGCAATATATAGAAAAAGAGAGTTATTACAACTAAAACTAGACCCATGGGAAGTTTTTAAAAACTGACTTAGTTGTAAGTAGGTTGTACCTATTATACCGATTTGAAAAGCTATATAACTAAGCTGTACATAATGAAAAGAATGTTTCTATACAGCACCAGTACAAGTTAATAACAATAATTTTAGTTTCATGGAATGAACTGAAGCCTTGGGGAGTAACTATACTCCATTCACTATAGTTCCGGATTGTCAAAAATGACGTTTTATGGTAGCACTGTTGAATTTCTACTGGTTTTTTTGTTACTACTAGGTTGGATAACCCAAAAGCGTAATTTTTAAAACTTGTTCAAGTCATAACCTATAATAATTTATAGTTTTGACATTAGTAACTTAATTAATTGTTTCTAGTTACCCATAGCTTGACTTAAAAGTATTAACCATGATATAAAGGATTGTTTTTAATTGGATTTTGACATTAACAATCCGGGACTATAGTGAATAGAGTTTAGTAGAAACAGAAATACAAATTCGGTAAGTGTGGAGAAAAACTTCTGTTATTGTAGGCAGCAGCCTATTTTCTTCACACTAATTTCATGGTTTGTTTATAGATATACACTGTCAGCTTTTGCTCCATCTCTTCATTTATACTCCTGAATTTCCTTCTTCCTATATTAGCTAGTAGCTTTATTTTTCTTCACACTAATTGCATATACATAATATGTAGATTGCTAGCTGTTGCCCAGTGTTGAATTCAGACTGTTTACTCCGGGGGTGAAACTTCTGGGGGGTACTTTTACCCATTTCCTCGCAATTCACCCATTCTTTTATAAATAAGAATAATATGAATATGATGTGGTAATGTTTCCGGGGGGAATGCTGTAGTGCTGTACTGCCCGGGGGAGAAATATCGTTCGGGTCACGCCCCTGGATTCAACACTGCTGTCGCCCCACCTGTTCATTTATCTTCCTGACTTTGCTCTTTTTCTTATTGTAGGCAGTAGCCTATGTTTCTACACACTAATTCCATGGTGTCTGGTATGTCGATGTAGACTGGCAGCTTTTGGACCACCTCTTCAGTTATTTCGCTGGCTTTCCTCCTTTTCTTATTGTAGGCAGTAGCCTATGTTTCTTGACACTAATTACACGGTGTGTATAGTATGTAGATGTAGACTACCAGCTGTCGCCCACCTCTTTATTTATCTTCCTAATTTTCCTCCTTTCCTTATTGTAGACAGTAGCCTATGTTTCTACACACTAATTACATGGTGTGTATAGTATGTAGATGTAGACTGCCAGCTTTAGAACCATTTCTTTATTTTTCTTCATGGCCTTCGTCCTTTTCTTATTGTAGGAAGTAGCCTATTTTTCTTCACACTAATTATATGGTGTGTATGGTATGTAGATGTAGACTGCCAGCTGTCACCCCACCTCTTCATTTATCTGTCTGACTTTCTTTATTTTCTTATTGTATGCAGTAGCCTAAGTTTCTCCCACTTAATTACATGGTGTGTATGTTATGTAGATGTAGACTGCCAGCTTTTGGACCATCTCTTCATTTATCTTCCTGGCCTTCCTCCTTTTCTTATTGTAGGCAGTAGCCTATGTTTCTTCACACTAATTACACGGTGTGTATAGTATGTAGATGTAGACTACCAGCTGTCGCCCACCTCTTTATTTATCTTCCTAATTTTCCTCCTTTCCTTATTGTAGACAGTAGCCTATGTTTCTACACACTAATTACATGGTGTGTATAGTATGTAGATGTAGACTGCCAGCTTTAGAACCATTTCTTCATTTTTCTTCATGGCCTTCGTCCTTTTCTTATTGTAGGAAGTAGCCTATTTTTCTTCACACTAATTATATGGTGTGTATGGTATGTAGATGTAGACTGCCAGCTGTCACCCCACCTCTTCATTTATCTGTCTGACTTTCTTTATTTTCTTATTGTATGCAGTAGCCTAAGTTTCTCCCACTTAATTACATGGTGTGTATGTTATGTAGATGTAGACTGCCAGCTTTTGGACCATCTCTTCATTTATCTTCCTGGCCTTCCTCCTTTTCTTATTGTAGGCAGTAGCTTATGTTTCTACACACTGATACACTAGTTATAAACCACCTTTCTGCCCAAACATAATAAATTATTACTCCATTTGTAAACAGGTTGAGATAAGAGTAATGAGGGGATTAGCAGTAGCCATCAGTGACTCACTTTGAGTTGCATGGCCGGGTAGTGTGTTCTGGGTTGCCTAAGTATTTTTTTCTCAAGGCGAAACTAAACAATTCAGCAGCACTCCCTAGAAGCCTTAACGCACTCCTGTTGCTTATAAATACTTTAGCTCACTCTCAATTAATTTGTCACTTTGACTTTTCACAACTATCAATACAAATTTATGGTTTTTTAGTATTTATTGAGTTAGATAAAATGTTGTATGGCACGCGTCTGTTGTTACAAATAATGCACTCGAGGGCTCAACTTTTCTCTCTCTGTGTATGGAGATGTAGACTGCCAGCTTTTGGACCACCTCTTCATTTATTTTGCTGGCCTTCCTCTTTTTCTTATTGTAGGCAGTAGCTTATGTTTCTACACACTGATTACATGGTGTGTATGGAGATATAGACTGCCAGCTTTTGGACCACCTCTTCATTTATTTTGCTGACCTTCCTCTTTTTCTTATTGTATGCAGTAGTCTATGTTTCCACTCACTAATTACATGGTGTGTATGGTATGTAGATGTAGACTGCCAGCTGTCGCCCCACCGCTTCATTTATCTTCCTGACTTTCCTCCTTTTTCTCTTTTAGACAGTAGCCTATGTTTCTATACACTAATTAAACGGTGCCTATGATAGGTCGATGTAGATTGCCAGTTTTTGAACCACCTCTTCATTTATCTTCCTGGCCTGCCTCCTTTTCTTATTGTAGGCAGTAGCTTATGTTTCTACACGCTGATTACATGGTGTGTATGGAGATGTAGACTGCCAGCTTTTGGACCATCTCTTCATTTATTTTGCTGGCCTTCCTCTTTTTCTTATTGTATGCAGTAGTCTATGTTTCCACTCACTAATTACATGGTGTGTATGGTATGTAGATGTAGACTGCCAGCTGTCGCCCCACCGCTTCATTTATCTTCCTGACTTTCCTCCTTTTTCTATTTTAGACAGTAGCCTATGTTTCTATACACTAATTAAACGGTGCCTATGATAGGTCGATGTAGATTGCCAGTTTTTGAACCACCTCTTCATTTATCTTCCTGGCCTTCCTCCTTTTCTTATTGTAGGCAGTGGCTTATGTTTCTACACGCTGATTACATGGTGTGTATGGAGATGTAGACTGCCAGCTTTTGGACCACCTCTTCATTTATTTTGCTGGCCTTCCTCTTTTTCTTATTGTATGCAGTAGTCTATGTTTCCACTCACTAATTATATGGTGTGTATGGTATGTAGATGTAGACTGTCAGTTTTTGAACCACCTCTTTATTTATCTTCTTGGCCTCCCTTCTTTTCTTATTGTAGGAAGTAGACTATTTGTCTACTCACTAATTCCATGCTGTGTATGCTATGTAGATGTAGCCTGTCAGCTTTTGGACCACCTCTTCATTTATTTATCTTGTTGGTCTTTCTCTTTTTATTATTGTAGGAAGTAGCCTATTTTTCTACACACTAATTCCATGGTGTGTATGGTATGTAGATGTAGACTGCCAGCTGTTGCCCCACCTCTTCATTTATCTTCCTGGCCTTCCTTCTTTTCTTATTATAGGAAGTAGACTATTTGTCTACTCACTAATTCCATGCTGTGTATGCTATGTAGATGTAGACTGTCAGCTTTTGGACCACCTCTTCATTTATTTTGCTGGCCTTCCTCTTTTTCTTATTGTATGCAGTAGTCTATGTTTCCACTCATTAATTACATGGTGTGTATGGTATGTAGATGTAGACTGTCAGTTTTTGAACCACCTCTTTATTTATCTTCTTGGCCTCCCTCCTTTTCTTATTGTAGGAAGTAGACTATTTGTCTACTCACTAATTCCATGCTGTGTATGCTATGTAGATGTAGCCTGTCAGCTTTTGGACCACCTCTTCATTTATTTATCTTGCTGGTCTTTCTCCTTTTGTTATTGTAGGAAGTAGCCTATTTTTCTACACACTAATTCCATGGTGTGTATGGTATGTAGATGTAGACTGACAGCTGTTGCCCCACCTCTTCATTTATCTTCCTGGCCTTCCTTCTTTTCTTATTATAGGAAGTAGACTATTTGTCTACACACTAATTCCATGTTGTGTATGGTATGTAGATGTAGACTGCTAGCTGTCGCCCGATTTCTTCATGTTTCTTTCTGACTCCTTTTCTTATTGTAGGCAGTAGCCTATGTTTCTACACACTAATTCCATGGCGTCTATGGTATGCAAATGTAGACTGCCAGCTTTTGGACCACCTCTTCATTTATTTCGCTGGCCTTCCTCCTTTTATTATTGTAGGCAGTAGCCTATGTTTCTTCACACTAATTACATGGTGTGTATGGTATGTAGATGTATACTGCCAGCTGTTGCCCCTCCTCGTCATATATCTTCCTGATTTTCCTCCTTTCCTTATTGTATGCAGTACCCTGTTTGTACACACTAATTACATGGTTTGTATGGTATGTAGATGTAGACTGCCAGCTTTTGGACCATCTCTTCATTTATCTTCATGGCCTTCTTCCATTTCTTATTGTAGGAAGTAGCCTATTTTTCTTCACACTAATTCCATGGTGTGTATGGTATGTAGTTATAGATTGCCATCTGTCGTCCCACCTCTTCATTTATCTTTCTGGCTTTCCCTCTTTTCTTATTGTGGGCAGTAGCTTATGTTTCTACACACTAATTACATGACGTGTATGGTATGTAGATGTCGACTGCCAGCTTTTGGACCACCTCTTAATTTATTTTCTTCGATTTTCTTGTTTCTCTCTTTTTGTAGGCAGTAGTCTATTTTTCCCCACACTAATTTGATATTGTGTCCATAGGTGTGGACTGCCGGCTTTTTGTCCATCTTGATATTTATCTTTCTAATTTTCTTCTTTTATTGCAGGCAGTAACCTATTTTTCTTTACACTAAAACTATGGTGTGTCTGTAGATGTAGAATGCCAGCTTTCAGTTCACCTATTCATTTATCTTTCTAGATTTCCTTCTTTTCTTATTGTGGGCAGTAGCCTATTTTTCTCCACACTAATTCAATGGTGTGTCTATAGATATGTACTGTCAGTTTTTGGTCCACTTCTTCATTGGTCTTCTTGGATATCGTTTCCCTATAGGTTTCTTGTCACGTGCTACATTTTTGCTGTGTTTTGCTATTGATTCTGCTAATGTGGTTATTCCATTCGCCTCTTACTTTTTTGTCAATTTTACTATGTCGGTCACATTAATCTCGTACAACTTGGTCCTTACCCTGTCTACGTGTGTCTTGCCTATTATTGCTTTTAATGTAATTTGTTGCAACTGTTCTTAGTAGTTTAGTTGTTTTCTCTATTTCTGTTCATATTTCAGATATTATATGCATATTGGTGTCACCACTATCATGTAAATTTTTTTACTTTACTTTGTCTTTCTCCATGTTATATCGGTTTTCACTGACCTTGTTACTATAGCTGATATATCTTCTATTGATAATAACCTGTTAAATTCGAACAATGTTGTGCGTTGTGCCTACTTGACACTAATAATTAATCATTTTAAACAAACTATTTGTTCGTACACCTTTTGTGCAACTAGTGATGTAAAAAAAATGCGTTTTTTTAAAAATCGAATAAAAAACATATTTTGATTTTACATGCTCTTTAAAGTTCAAGAAGACTACAGCCCAGACTAGACAAATTTTTAGTAAACAAAATTAACATTTTATACCTACTGCCTACTCGTATTACGTACTACTCACAGAACAGCAAAGCGTATGCATGCTTCTATGCGAGCACAACACCCCCGCCCCACCCCTACTGTTGGAAGTTATTTTAACACTTCGGTTCTGGTTATCCTGCGCTGCCTGCTTCGGTTGTGCTGCCATGTCTGTAAGCGAGTAATTTCTGCGTTATTATAATTTCTATATCCACTTTGGCTATGAAATCATGAAATGTCATGTATTATTTTTCTTTAGAAAATTTTGTATTTTTTTGTTATTATAAATTCTATAATTCACTTTACCTATGAAATGTTTTTTGTTTTTCCAAAGAATATTACTTGTTGTTATTCACTACACTTTAATTCTGAAAAAAACGTATTTAAAAAAACCACGCCATTCCGTTTTTTTAAAAAAAGTAAAAAAAAACGAACGGTTTTTTTTGGTTGCATCACTATGTGCAACAAACATATTTCTATTCTATTACATTTCCAGGCTGATGCATTTGGTGGTCAACCTGTGTGTTCAAGTGCTGCTCGGGACGCCGCTGGAAATGGTGCACAGATGGTGGCGTGTGCTTCTCATCTACTTTGCAGGCGTTGCTGCCGGCTCCCTTGGGACTTCCATTACTGACCCAACAGTTAAGCTGGCAGGTGCTAGTGGGGGCGTGTACTCTCTCATAACTGCACATATTTCCACAATTATTATGGTTAGTGAGGTTTATTCCATATAAGGAGACAGCAAATATGTATTAAAATTGTGCATTATAATTAGTGAAGTGCACACTGCTACATTGATCAATTACTGGATAAAGTGTCTGTGTTTTTTTGCAATTATCTTCTTATATGGAATGAAGAACTGATAGTTCTGCATTATATTAAGTACTCTTATTTAATTTACAGAACTGGAGAGAAATGGAATATCCCTTGGTTCAGCTGGTGATATTCCTTATAATCACCGGTTGCGACATCGGCACGGCTATCTATAATCGATACGTACTGGACATAAACGAACACATCGGTTATGCCGCACATTTTGCCGGTGCTGTGGCTGGCCTTCTTCTTGGTATAAATATTTTACGCAATATAGAGGTCACAAAATTCGAGCGGGTTATCTGGTGGGTGTCGATTACTACCTATTTGGTGCTTATGGGCATTGCAATTATTTGGAATGCTGCGTATTTGGACTATTTTCCGCCGCAAGAGTATAGTAAATTGTAATGTAGTGAAAAATGGTGTATGTTTTAGTATTTGAATTGAACGTGAGTACTTATGTAAGTTACTTAGGTCAGAGAACTTTTAAAAAGTTAGTGGTTGACAGTACGTAATTTTGAATACAATTTTTGTAACGTAATTTGATTTATATTAAAACAAAGACTTGGAAAATATTTAATAAATGTGGAAGCACAAACATTCGCTTTTTTTAATAGCGTTGTTCAAGTTATGCACATATAAGTACACACTGTCAAACGGTTATAAGTAACAGTATGGTATTAAATCATAGCTAGTGAGTTCATTTTGTGTTGATGCTGCTGCTATGTTTAGTTTTAGAATTTACTAGTAAAGGCAGCTGTGGTGTTCCATGACTATGCTTCTGATGCTGATTTGTGACTGTATGCGTCAGTATTTTTATAGTATTTTACTGTCTTTCGTACAAATATTGCTGTTAGTTTTAGTTTTATCTACTTTTGTACCGTATGTGCCTGAGAGAGGAAGATTTTATATGAAATATATTATTGATATGTTTGAATCTTGTAATACTAAGTGCCTGCACAAATATATTTTAATTACATGTACTAATGTGTTTTTGTTATGTTAAATTTTTGCAAGTTGAAGCTGGATATTTTTATTTTGTAAAACAGTATTCTCGTTTTGCTAAGATGGCACAACTGCGCAAAGTTTCTTTATACTTCGAGCTTCTACAGACTAAGGATGTATAGACATTATTCTTTTTCCTCTTAATATAGGCCTAGCCTATTACTAATCCACTCAAAGTGTGGTTTTATAAGTATCCATTGATAAGAAACAATACCCTTTTACAGGGGTGAAAACCACCAAAAGTGACTGTATGATGGCCCAAAAGCGTACAATGTATCGAACTGCTCGGGTGTGAGGTTTAAACTCTACTGGACATGCGGTCATTCGGTCACATACCAGCACTGAGATTTGAATTATTTAAAAATATTTAAAGAGATCAAAATCGTTTTGAATAGAAAAGTCGTTAAAGCTTTACAGGCAAGAGGTTATAGGCAACACAATGTACACAATGCTATATGCCCGTGTTCAGAATAAAAGAGCAGTGAATATGCCGGAAGAAGAAAAATATAAAAAGCAGGTTAAAGCTGGAACAACGTCAAGACAAAATGTTCACTGTTTTTGACAATGAAAGTGTTGCATGGTAAGGTGAGAAGATTAACAAGGAATACCACCTGGGAGTTTTGAGGGGATTGGGAGATACAGTGAGGAGGAAGTGATCTCAACTCAGGGAAAGTAAGACTG
Source organism: Agriotes lineatus (assembly GCA_940337035.1). Classification (NCBI taxonomy): domain Eukaryota; kingdom Metazoa; phylum Arthropoda; class Insecta; order Coleoptera; family Elateridae; genus Agriotes; species Agriotes lineatus. Next base: position 36,110,896 of record OW679203.1, read on the forward strand.
GCAGCTTCACCAAGACAGGACTGCTCACTCGTCTCATCCAGAATGTTTTGCCCAAATACTTCCTTATATAAGCCCTTCATCATTTGTACAGTCCCTTCTTGCACGCAACATAAAAGTTACAAGCTTGTTTTCGATATTACACAATTGACTGTCTCGTATCCTAGTAACCTAGATTTACAATTGTTTTTATGAAAGTGAGTTTTGATATCATGTTTTAACTTATGAACTATAGTTTGATATACTGTTTTTTCTTAAATATTAAACTGTCTTTTCTTGGAAATTGTCACTTTTACACTTTAAATCTCTGCTTTCTAATCACTTCTGTTTTAAATGCACTGCTTCACATGTTTATTTTAGCACTGCACGATGTCTTTTTTCTTTGATAGGTAGCCTAATTGCTCTTTGCAATATTTACTTCCTCGTACTGCTTGGCACCGTTTCTTTACCGATACAATTTTTAATCATAACGCTCATATAATTTTTGTAACTATACCAACCATCTCTGTATTGTTTTAAAATACATATTAAGGTATTGATTTCACCAAACTCAAATCTGTCAGCTACATAAATTAAGCTGCCTTTGCCATAACTAGCATCAAACATTGATTGAAACGCTGAACGTAACCCTTCTGAATCCTGCCTTATCTTATGCCAACCTTTCTCACTCAAATTATAATTACTGTTGCTCATTTTAAGTGCATTTATTAGTGTAAAATTATTGACTTTCTTGCAATAAATAAAATATTTAATTCTGTGCTTATTTTGAAATTATTCATTTTTTGTGTTATTTAGTTAGGCAGCCAGAATTACTATGGGCAGTAAACCATTGCACTGTAGCATGAACAAGATTTGGCGCGCAAATAACATCAACATAAATATAAAATTGAGAGTGTTCAATGCAACAGCGATACCAGTAATGTTGTATGGTTCCGAATCGTGGTGTGTAAAAACTGCTATCAAAATGAAACTACAAACTTTTGTGATTAGTTGTTTAAGGAACGAACAAGGAACTGAAAATAAGAACGAAACAAGATATACACGTACAAATAAGGGGTAGAAAATATGGATGTCTAGGACATGCACTACGGAAAATTAATGAAAAGCCGACGAAAGCAGCGCTTGAGTGGAATTCACAAGGTTTTAGAAAGAAGGTGCAACCGAGAACAACTTGACGCAGGACAGTAAAAGAAGAAACAGGCATGACAATGGCCGAATTGAGCTGACTAGCAGTAGATAGACATGGATGGAAAACATTCATCCCCTAGGCGAATAATGGGATTTATTATTATGTACTGCACTTTTCCCCAAGATGTTATTTTAGTTTACTATTTTAGATAATTATAAGAGTTGTTGCATTCCAGTTCCGATACAACTTCTGTTTCGACTTTTGTAAAGCATTAAGTCAGAAAACCACAAAAGCGTGCATTAAGGCGGCTTAGGAGAGCTCATAGATTTTTATAACTGCAAATACACCACTTTGTTTCGTATGGAAATGTCGAAAGCGGATTATTTTGCAAAGTATTTTATCTGTTAATCTATTACCTGTGACAAAGTTCTATTTATAACAGAGTTAGCCCAATACTTCCTAACGTTTGTTGCCGAATAACCGAATTAAAGAATTTTAACTGAAATGTTTTGGTGCAACTTATATGTTGTAATTAATTGCAATTAAAAGTTTGGGAACTAATAAAATTAGCTATTTATAGCTATCCTTCTTATGCTATGCTTATGCTCATAGATTTAAAAAAAATCGTTAGTGAACAAACAAAATTATTGTTAGTCAGTACCGTTTATTTTACATAAACCAATAATACCTGGACCACGAAAATAATCTTGTTTTGCAATAATATATAGGTAAATAGTAGAAATCATAATAAAAATAAAAGTTCAAACAATCCAACAGTACCTATTTGACGAAATACACCTAATCAAGGAATGTTCATTCGTAATATAACAAACGCGACACATATACACACGATCACTGAAAATGAACAGGGTTATGAAACACATGTTACACATTTGAAATAATGTTTTTAGAAGACGACTATAATCGTGTTATCCAAAAAGTACTATCTAGTAGTAGTACTATCTAATGCTCACGGTTTCATAAAAATAGCCCGATACTTCTGAAATTTTGCATGGGGGCATAATGTTGGTTGCATAGCCCTGTTCATTTTCAATGATTCGTTGTGTACTTACCGATAATTTTATACACGCCAAGAATCGAGTGCAAGTTGCAATGAAAATCCCAGTGTTTTGATTGGTTAAAATTTTATGAGGGGAATATTCAAAAGAATTCTAAAGGATTTCAAAATTCTGACACATTGTAGCATTACACAGGAATTTGAAAACATCAATTATTATGTGAAAGTACCGTAATTAGTCCTCACTGCCCTTTGCTCATTAAAATGTTGTGGTCGCCAATGTTTGTAGTAATTAGCGCATTCGGGATATGTATAAATACCAAATTATTATACACAATTTTAGTAGGGAATTGAGTATATTATGCTTTTACCAAGAATAGTTCATAAATTTTTTTATTGAACATAATTAATAGTTCGATCAATTTGATATCTAAAATCAATTATCGCTTTATCCTGTGTGCATTGAAATTGAAATTCTATAAGCTTTGAAGCAATAATAATTTAAGAAAAAAACAATAGCTGGTGTATACCTACACACTGAAGTTTAACTTTTTAACTCAAATGCGGAATTTAGTTATAAATAGCAAATAAACCGCAATAAAAAATACAGCTACATAATTATGTATAATTTCAATATTCATGGAAAGATAAAGTCCAAATTAAGAAAAACGACCAATATGTATAATTTGTTTTATATTCAGTTAGAGGTATAATAATCCTTTTATTTTAAATATGTAAGTTTTGATTGTTGTATATAAATGAGTGTAAATAATCATGATGATAATAGTAGTTCGTATAAAAATTATAATTTTTTTAGAAGAAGAATTTCATGAAATGTTAATACTATTTCCCTAGAAGTAGTACATAGAATTTTTAAAGTTCCTGGATTGGGAATGTCTGACATCATAAATCATAGTTTATTTTGTATTGATACAAATTACCGATTCCTAGGAAGTATTTGTAATTAGCTAAGTGAAGGCAGGTAATTAGAGTATTACCTATATAAACATATTTGTATTAAATTTTACTATTTCCATACTTTCTTTCGTTTGTGATTATCGGACTTGTGTTATCAGTGCGTTATTAGGTTTTTCTTTTATTCTTCGGAACCAATTAACAATGGCGAAAGGAAACATATTCGTAGGAAACAAGTATTTGCGAGGTAAGTAGCTTAACTACTTTAATATTTACATTTATAAAGTTTGTTGTTTTGTTGCGTTTTAAGTTATTCTAACGTACATTGAAGAATGTTAAAAAACCCTGAAAATATCAATAATAAAATTGAGAAAAGGTATTAGAGTAACTTTTAATACCTACGTCTACAACCTGTAAATTAATTAATTGAAAAATCGTTCGTTGCAAGAATTCAACATTTACTCGTTGTTTCATTTTTCGCGTCCTTTGTTTCAAAAAAGTGTGAATAACATATTAAAGTAATTTTTATTTGTACGTTATAAATTGCACGACCATTTACCTTCGATCGTAAAAACTAAAAAGGGCAATTTTTAACAAAAATAATTATTTTTTCTGTATTTCAAAGAGTAGGTATCTAAACTAATGATTTAATAATAATAATAATAATAATCATTAAACTAGAAAGTGATTTTAATTTTTCTAAAGTGTATACAGTGTTGATTCAGCTTTGAGACGCAGGGATTTACATGCGAAATTAAACTGTTAGAAATATTAACTGCTCTATTTATTTAAGACCAAAATAGAGAATAGATAATTTGTTTAACTTTAAAAAGTGCATCTAATACATAAATTTGCTTTACGCACAACCGGGCCGAAAATGAAAGTTTATATCTTAGTTACCACGACTGCAAGTACTACTTTACGCCCCGCAGGCGGTAAAGTAATTTACGGGCGGAAAAATAAAAACGCGGAAGGTAAAGTAACTTTGTTGCCCGCAAATGACTTTACCGCCCGGCATCTTAACTGTGGTAGCAATTTTTGGCATTAAAAAACCTAAATTTATTGTAAGTGTTTGTTCCATGGAGTTGTGCGTAAAACGTTGTACGTACCTCAGACCGGAAGTAGATTACGCCCTTAGCCAAATAAAGGCCCTCCTTCGCCGGGCGTAATCTTACTCTGCAGGCCTTCTATAAGTAAATAACCATTTTAAAATAAAATCACTTCCCTTGCAAATAAGAAACACCATTTAAAAGTTAACAGAATTGATACTTGCTAGCAATGACTTTGACAACAAAAACCATCATTGCCATTTGCTTCTATCTGATTTTCGCATTTTTACCAAATTTTTTATAGGTGCTATAATTTTGTCGATAGTGGTATTACGCTGCAAATTCTTTGAGAAATACCGGAGATCCGTTTTACAGGATGTCAAATGCATTCTACCGTAACCATTAATAGAATTGTTACTCATTTGGCAACCACTAGGAGTGTTAATAATAGTATACTATGATACAAGTGTATAAGTATGCCTTTAAAGCACGTGCGACGAGTTTAAAAGCACGACGCGCTAGCGGAGTGCTTTTAACGTCGCTAGTGCTTTAATGGCTCTTATACACGTGTATCATGCGCTATTTTTTCTACGATCGCAACAGAAATATAAAAACTTCGGTGACACTTTTTCCGTCACATTGTGTTAGATATTTGAGGTTATTTTGATATTCAAACTTACGGCAAAGCGTGTTTTAATAAATTATTAAAACACGCCTGTAATGGCAACGTGTTAAAAAGCCGTAATTCGAGCGCTAATATTAAGAGTGCTATAAATGTCACTTTTGGCACTAGAAACTATGCAAAAAGTTGTCATTTTGACACGATCGTAGTAAATAGTAGTTTGTATACCAAGGCATTGAAGTTTAACTTTTTATCACGAATATGGATTTAGTTGTCGAGGCCCGTAGGGCCAAGGCAAATAAACCACATGAGGGATAAAAAGGAACTTCAGTGCCGAGGTGTACACTATGTTTTATTTGAAATCGAGAAATCGTGAAATTACAACATTTTAACCAACTTTTGTAGGTTATGTTCGGTCGATTGACGTTTATCTGTCGCCTCGCCACCTACAAAAAAGTCGTAAAACAATGAATTACTTCACTGCCAATTTCTCGTATTTTAATGACTATTTTGGCGTACTTCACTGCCGATTTCAAATAAAATATGCAAATGTAAAGCAATGACTGTTTCTAGTTGTCAAAGTCATTGCTATCATATTAATTCAGTCAACTTTAAACATTCGTTTACAATGGTCTACCCAATACCTTAATTTATAAACAGTATTATTTATTTCTTTTTCTTCTTCCTTTTCATCTTTATTGTAGACTTTAGTCTGTTTTTTGCCCACTTTTAATAATAATAATAATAATAATAAAAAATGTTTTTACTTCGTAAGCAGATTACAATTTAATAAAAATAAATATTAAATAATTGGAAAAACTAATATTTCTGTAGTGGTTGCCCATGGAAATCACAAGGCGCAGTTCAAGCTAGCACTTTGTTATCCCTGAGATGCACAAAAAAAGGTGTTGGTAAAATGATACTTACGTTAATGCTTAATAGCTCAATGCAGCACTCAAAGCACCAATTGCCTCACTCAGCCAATGCTTAGATGAGTCACTACCAATCGCTAATTAGGGGTCGCTGGTTAGCTTGCAGCCGAAGACTGCGGTACGTTATATGGGGTGTGACGCCACCAATTTAAGGATAACAAAAACAGTTCCAAACCCCCTAATTCAACGATTGAAAGATTCCGATCTAGCTAAATTGGAACACTGTAAAGCTTAATAATTCGGCGAAAAACTAGAGTCAATAATTGCGTTTTATTAACTCGTAAAGCCGGCACACACATAAAATACATATATGTAAAAGTTTAAGGGCCGATGTAAGTGCATGTAAATGCCCCAAGGATCCTTGTTTACAGAATAGATTAGCCAATTAAAAACAACAAATTATAAAATATGGGAAATTTCTTTAAGATCACAAGGAGTAACATTAATTTAAATTCGTGAATTATAAGCGGGAAATCGCCCCAATTTCTATAGCGCCCTACAGGAAACAATAAACTCTCATATCGTAGCTAAAAGTGAAAACTTACGATGAGGTAAAGCCTCGCACTTTACATATTAAAAATTCGTGAAATGAATGATGCGTCCAAACATTAATAAATCTCGCACTGGTATATCGCGGTAACGGTAATCCCAATTTAGAAGCAAGTTACTGACGGCAGTTCTTTATCGATGGCAGCACATACACGCGTGCAGCAAGGTTCACTCGCTAGCCACATCGGAAGCACAGATAATAGAACGGCAATTTTTACCTTCAACTGGTTTCGAGACCGTCTTAGCGTTGATATTTCACAGGGACGGACTTCCGTGGACTTGGTGACTGACCCAGGGAGTCGTTAGCACTTCAGATGAGTACGCCGAGAGTAAAGCGAAAATTGACGGTAACAACTTGCTCTTCCACTGTAACCTTCAAAATTATAAAGTTGGTAATTTAGAACTGATGCCTAATCCTAAATATTAAAAAATAATAAAATAAAATGATTAAATCTGCGATGGTCCCCCTACATTCATCATGGTTTTAAGCTCACGATTTGGCTCTGTTTGCAATGTAAAATATTTAACCAAGTCAGTAAAGCACAGAGTTAAGATATTTTACGAAACTCCAATTTAAAACAATAATAAAAGTATTAAATGCATTAGTAATAAAATGCTAAAAGTAGTAATTAAAAGGATAAAGGCAAGCATAAGCAAAGCATATTTTAGAAGTTTGGAATTTGAGTGAATAAAGTAAGATAATTAAAATAATAGGTTTAAGCATATTTAAAGCCAGACCAAACAAAATTTAATTGACGCAAAAGGTTAGTTATGTGCAGACTAAATGAGCGAAAGTATTAATCAAAGCAAAGGTCAACGAATGGCAAGCAATCTGAAATGTAAATGAGATTGGAATAGAGGAAAATAGAAAATTGCAAAGAGCAATCCCGAAATTAGGCAACAGAATAGAAGCAAAGCAAGCAACGTGTGTAAATCGGGAACTCAATCTCCAGTGCATTAATAATACAAAGTAAAAAGCAGAGCAGTGATTTTAAAACATTTGTGTGGCTGACAGAAGGAACAATGATAGGTATAAGCAAAGGGCAATTTTTAGATTTAAGAAAATATTAATTTAAGAATTATGTAATCAAATTTTACTACATTTGTGTATTTTGCTATCAAAACTAATTTCTAATTAACAAAAAACACCGCGGTAACATAGCAACGTGATGCTTTTTTGTTGTTAGAAAGAGAATAATTGAAAATAAAAATTAATCAATCTTGTCGAATTTGTGCTCCATTTTGATGTTTTTCAATAATGAACAAGTATTTTACCACAGAAAAGTGTACGGTTTTATTAACCAAGTGTTCAGGCAGCTGTACGAGTGTTTGTGGCGATTTCCATGACGAAAAATTAAAATTTTCCAATTCGCCTCCGAGACTGGACATCGGCAGTCGATCAGCTGAAATTTCCGAGGGTCGTTTCCAGCACAATTAAGCAGCTGAACCCAGAGGTCTGTACTGCAATAGATCGGCGGGGTCTGTAAGAGCACCTATAGCAACATCTGCACCCAGGGGAGAGGCTCCAGCAGAGGAATCCGGCAGTGTCAATTGGTGCAAGCATCGAAGCAAGATTGACGAGAACTTTACGAGGTAAAATTGATCTGTAAATTGAGGGTCAGCTTACGGGAAATCAATTAAAACACAAGAGTAGACTTTGCTGAAGAGGTCTAGCTTTTTTCCAAAAGTCCAATTACTTCGTGGGTTTCAACAATCGAACGGCGTCATCAGTTTTTGCGAAATTGGCGGTTTTTCAAGTACCAGAAACAAGTGAGCAGTCGGCGTGGGTCTACGTCATCCTATAATAACGAAAGCAAGGTTTTTTGTTGCCAAGCAGAATAATCAAATTATTTACCTGACGATTCCTTGTAAACTTCGCTTTTTTTTTAATAAATATTCAAAATCGCTGTTGCACTGGCGAGGATCTTGTGTCATTTGACAGATCGCAAATTTTGTCTACCAGAACCGATTTAGAGATGAAGTTAATATTTCATCAAGAAGCGAAGCAGTATTAGTATTTTCAAACCGGGTAGGTTCAGTAATAACTTGTTCCATGCATTGTATTAAAGTAAATAAATCATAGTTTGAAAATTTTCATAAATTAATATTGACGTCCGCAAAGCAGACCAGTTTTTCGGAAATGGTAGTGCATAATACAAGTGACTGTTCTAGATCATTACAAAACAATTTATAATTTAAATTAAGGGGTTTGTAAACTACACCAACTATTAATCTTATATTATGCAACTTTAATTCAAGCCAAATTTGTTCAATGGTATTATTGGTCGGTATTATTTTAAAATGAAATTGTTTTCGAACGTATATACCTACACCACCACCTCGCGCTTCACGGTCCCTGCGAACGAGCTGATACCCGTCACTAGCAAGATAATCGTCATTTATATCTCGTGTCAGCCAGGTTTCACCGATAACAAAAATATCATAACTTGAACCCAAGATATAATTCCTAACTTCAGCTAGTTTTTGGTATAAGGATCGAATATTTATGTGAGCATCCTTTATCAATTGGGATTCCATCTTTATGATTTCATAACCTAAAATCCAATAAACATATTATAAAGCTATTAGATATCGTGTGTTAAAAAAAACTTATTTAGGGTAGGCCTTGGAAAGAAATATAGAAAATCTAGTCTGTCGTAACTTATAAGTCTCTAGGTGAATGTCAGATTGCATTTTGTTTATGAAAACATCTGTCACTGTGACAGGTAAAAGTTTACACTGCATTAAGTTTACTTGTATCAAGCAAAAAGGATAATAAGATGCCATTTACACAACAAACAAGAGTGTATTAATCATAACAGTCAATAAAAACGATTTTTATTAAGTGTTTTGTATATTTAAAAAAAAAGTAGTTCAAGATCAAGATGTAATTTAGTTCTCTCTGAGTAGATCACTTGTTTCAATGGATTTATCAAGTTATGACAAACTTAAATTTGATTATGGCATGTTGCGAATGAGTTTTTTTTTTGAAACACACGATATAATATTCGATATAGTAATACTTAATGCAGAGTGCAAGCAGGTTAATGTTTGCTATGCATTACTGGGAAAAAAGTGTCTTAACTTAATATAACTAAGTAATAATGCCAACTAGTGATAATCATTGTAAACAATGCAAGTAAATAAACATTAATAATTACCATGTAACTTGTGGAGAACGCAAAAATGTATTCTAATCTTATCAATACAGACCACAAAACTAAGTATTATTTTCAAGCGGCGGTTGGTTCGTTATCAAATTCTCTGCAGTGCCACTCTTGAGTTTAAGTTTAGCTACGTCCGCATAAGAAACAATTTTATGAATTTTGGAATCATACTTCATTGGACCACACATTATGTTTCCCTATAGTAGAAGCTGCCTCATTCAGTAACTGCACACGTTTTTTAGTTAGGTCATCTCTTATTATGATCTTTGTCAGAGCATAATTAGATTGCATAAACGTATGGCTAATGGGCGTTATTTCTTAAATTATGACCCTACTTGTATATGGGTTTTTCGAATTATTCCGCTTGAATTTAAGCATTCCGAACTATTCGCTTACAGTCGACGGTCTGAAATGCACTCATTCGGCGTTTCTCTGTTGGCGTGCTAAGTTTATTCGTTGTTGGAAATATCGATCTATTTGCAAGGCGCCTTGGCTGCATGTTTCTGGGTGAATTTAAGAGACAGCTGCTATGTGTGCAAGAGACCGAGTTTCAGTTTTGCTCCCACCACTTTATCGATCGCGTGGTCGGCGCTGCATTTTTAGTCAGAATGGACCCGGAAGTCTGAAGTCTGAAGCAACAGTTTAGTTTTTGAATCGCAGCCCCGCGGCGTTTTTCCCTTCGGGCATGGCGTCCGCGAGGTAGTTGCGACGTCTGATTGTTGAGTGTTTACCAGCTAACGTTTTGTGCTTTTTAGTCTGTGTGGGAATACCGCTGTTGTAGTTGTTATTAGGACTCTCGCCGCTTCAATGCATTTGACCGTGCGCTACTCATCTTATGGAACATTGCTGCACGGACGTGCGTGGCCGTTTAGCGTGTTGTTTGTCGTTATTGTAAGCCTTTTGCGTTTTCGTTTTGCCATGGAGTGGCAGACTCCTTATCTCGTCGGTTAGACGGATTCCTTTGTGAGAACTCATTGGCAGTCTCTTGTGTTCGCGAAGCTCCGCTTTAACGTTCTGCCAAATTTCGGCAGCGGGCTTCCATGTCTCGTAGAGGATAAATCCCCATGTGTCCTGCCCGCAGCTCGTTGAGATGTTGCAGTATTCCTTCCCGTTTCGTCTATGCAGTGTCTGGGGACGGTAGCCGAGTAACTGAACTTTAAAAACTAATTGTAGTCATCTTAGATTTTTTGATAGTTGCGTTCAGTCAAATCATCAGGGACCGTTAAATCTTTTAACACTGTATAGAAACAGTTCGTATTTATTATCAAAATTTCTCTTTCTGTTCGAGCAACGTTCGGCGCTCTACGTGAAGTTTATGGTCTGTCAGACCAAAACTTGCCGAATTTTGCGTAAAGACTTAGGGGTTATCCTTACAAGATTTAATTCATCCAATAACTGAAGCTAAATGACCATTTGCAGAGTTGACAGTTCGCTGATTGGACTCTGCAACAGTTAGAAATCGAGCCCGAATTTGTCAAAAAAAGTCATATTTAGCGATGAGGCCTATTTTGGTTAAATAAATTCCTCAAAAAGTATATGTTGTTGAAGTCGTATAGCGTTCCACCATGATTTGTCAAAGTTAACTAAACACAACTATCAAAAAAAGAATTGAAGGCTCAACCAATTCAAAATGACTACAATCAGTTTTTAAAGTTTTGACGCCGTTATTAAAAAACCCTATGCAATGTGCTTCGTCGAATTATCGGACAGTTTCGGTGATTTAGCTTTTATTGTGTACTGTAAGAATAGAGCCTTTGGGGCGTTATATCTTACATAAATATAATGAACTCTATAAACTTTGTTTGCGATCGTCACCTTAACAACCTAAAACAAGTGACAATCGTAACATTACTCCCCCCCCCCCCCCAAAAAAAAGAGAAAAGGAGGGAGGGAGGCCAGATAGGAAAACTAATATAACCCCGTATGAAAGGGACGGGATTATATTTAGCTACAAAACCTCCTGGATCTTTTCAACTATCCTTAAAAACGAATAACAATAACAATAAACAATAACACAACACTACACATGCACTGCCACTGGTCACACGAGTCTGGGTCGTTGATCGAGTGTCTCCTTCTACTTCCGAGATGAAAGCTGGAAAAGATAGAAAAAAGGCAAGCATGCATGAAAAAGTAAAAAATAAAAAGCAACAAACAAATAAACACATGGAAGCGTGGAAACTTCGAAAGCGGAAGGGGGCTGTGCAAATCGTTGACAGACAGACAGACAGCCGTTTTACGGAGAATTTTGTGAAAAGAGTCTTTGTTCGAGATTAGAAGATCAGATTCATGTCGCTACGGTCGGCAGCAATGTGTGCACATGTATCGAATCGTGAGCGGTGCAAGTGAACGCGTTAGGAGAATTGGAAACTCACTGTTCGCTGATTTGAAAAGAATATAGTTGATAGCACTTGTGCCGCGCCACTTACGAGTTGTGTGTACAAACGCAGCTGCTATGAAATGTCACTTTTGACAATTGCCAATGTTAAAAGCCAGCATTTGACGGCTGTGGAGCAATGTGCAAGGAACCCCGGCAAACGCACTGACATGACAGGAGAACCGGGTCTCAGAGAAGGTCTCAGGGGCGTGCCAGAAGCGACAGAAGAATGCCCACTTGGCGGTAATTCAGCTGATTTGAATTGTAAGTGACATTTAGAGTTAATAAATGGAAACACTTAGCTTTAGAGGGGTTGGTCGGTAGCGCTCGCCGTGGCAGAAGACATCCGGGCTAGATAGTAGACAGTCTCGCAGTTCGCAGGAAGGCTGTAGGTCGCACGATAGTCAGTTCCAGATCCCATGCCTGATCGAAGTCGAAGTGTTGACAAGACCGGTAAGCACAGTTAGATGAACTCTAGGGATTTCACAACAGGCTGGAGGAGACAGGTTCAAAAACTCGGTTGCAGCTGCGGTAGTTCACACAGGAACCGGTTGCTTCAGAGGATGGGAGGTATGATGTCCATCACACTTCAGGGGTCACCATTTGTAAGAATAGAGCCTTTGGGGCGTTATATCTTACATAAATATGCTCATATATACTGGTTGAAATAAAACGCGTGTTTGCTTTAAGAACCAATATAAACTTTGTTTGCGATCGTCACCCTAACAACCTAAAACAAGTGACAATCGTAACAGTACCCTTTGCATTTGTCAAACCGTTACAGTTGTGCACCTGTCATTACATTTCATTTACCGCCAGTTTACATGGTTGTTGATTAGCTTTATGCAGTAGCCTTTGTCATGATTGATTATAGTTTACTGTTCATATCGTTTTTCAGAATTAATGTCAAGTTTACCGAATTATTTCAATAGATTTAAGACGTTGCGCAATTTACCGAACTGCCGTATATACATTTCATATTTACATGTGCCTTTTACTATATATTCAAATGTTTTGTCAATACATGTCATTTTAATGTAACTGTGGTTTTTTCGTTGTTGTCCATCCGATTTGCGTATTATATTTTGCAGTTGTAAGAGGAGTTTGGCCAGCTGATCAAGTGGACTTTCAAAAGGTAGGTCCGATGGTGCTGAACCGTCTCGCTGACCAGAATACTGCCAAGCTTAAAGCTAAAAAGTGAATTCATATGCTTCCACTGTTGCTCAGTGAGTTACCTGTGCATATTTTTTTATAGTGATGGAATTGTGGTGGCGCCTTACCATTTTAGATCTGTTTACCGTTCATTAGTCCGTTGCCCCTGTGTTATCTCGTGTTGGACCACCCCTCGCTCCACTGAAGCCTAGTCGACAACTCCTGTTATGGGCTGGGCAGCGGCCCTATGTGAGTTACATTCCCGATTTTTTGAGTTACTGTACGCGCTAGTCGTCTAGCTTTGTCGTTGCTTTTCGTATATACCGTTACAAACTGGCGCGTTGTCGTAATTGTCGTATTAGCCTGTAACAACTTTGTGTTATTTAGCTTTCGTTTTTGGTTTGACGACTGGTAAATTTTACTATTATGGGTTTCTATGGTGTTTCTATTGATGGAGGCTGACAAATTTCACTCCATATTTTTTTAGGTCGCCCCGGATTTCTTGAGCCTTGTGGTCTTCCGTCCTGGGGCAACAAAGTACTCAAGACTTTTTATTGTGAGGTGAAATTAGTTAAATTTAGAATAAATAAATATCATTATTAGCTTGTAATATAATTTGTAACTGCCATTAAACCCTAATTATTAAATTTAAATTATTTTGTTACTAATTTTGTTATTTCGACTGTTACCTAACCTTTCCAATAATAGTTATTTGTGCACCAAAGGAGTAAAGTGGGCGTTTTTGCATAAAACAGACAATTTTTATTGCAGTTGAAAAGTTGATGTAAATTTTTCCCAAAAAATTGCTTGTGCAGCCTACAGTAAATTGTATGCTATCTGAAGCAAAAATATTTGGTGATTCTGAAAATGTAAAAAAGTAATCAGTTGCAAAATTAAAGTTTCATGCCTTGTGCTAACACGTGAAGACGTAAGAAAAACTCTAGGTCGCGGATATATTAAGTACTTTTTTTCTAGTAACTGTTATTTGAAAAATCGACAATAAAAATTTGAGTAACTTTTCCCCATGCTGTATAGTTTATTGACGTTTGTTATATTTGTACTGTCCATAGCGATTTTAAATTCTATGGGAATAAACGGTTCCTTTAGGTACTCTTTATTTTGAGGAAGTAAACTATTGTTTTATTTCCGTTTCTGCAAAAATGTTAAAAAGGATTCATTTATATATGAAAACCAACTGAAGATATCTTATTAAAATTGCTAAATAAGTACTGTTTTCACACGAAAGCAAACGGGATTATAAAAGATAAAAGATCTTGTAATCCCCGCCCGTGCCAGGTAGATGCATTAAATTATAAGCTTATTGCGCGTGGTACACCCAAATAAAAGTGTGTTGCCTAGAAATTGTCAGAAATCGTCTTCGACAATATTGATTAGTCAATTTTTATAGGATATGGGTTTAGCTGAAATCAGTTTCTAGATATTATCAAAGAGCATATATGCTCTTTGATATTAGTCAATTTTAACCAACTAGAGGAACAAACGAATGGATAAGGTTTTATCACTAACTGTAAATATAAGAAAATATGCAATTGGCTTCTATAAACAATTTGGATTTTTTTTAAAGAAACTAAATAATAACATATAATTATCTACTGTCCAAAAGTATAATGAATTAGCGAGCTGCCTTTTAAAGTAATTTTTGTAAACGTAATCTTAGCAAGAAGTTGAAACTTAGTAAATATTTTAGCTAGTATGGTGTGTTGCCTATCCTCTCTCCTGGGCCGTCTTAAAGCAGTTTTCAATTATTTGCAAAAATGTTTTTGTTTTGTAAATGGGCAAAATTAAATATTTAAAGAAAGTGAATATTCAATTTTGAAGTAAAATAGAGTTCTAGCACTTCACTCCAATCAGTTTGGGTAAACATAGAAATCAGCAGGTAAGCAAATAGAAGATTCCTAAAATCGTTAAATGATATTTTCACTGGTGAGATTGGGTGGACTTCAAAACACACCGTTATCAGCGCATATGTATCTTCATACTTGTACTATTATCAAATTTAGAACATGCTGAACAGATTAGCACGATAAACATTTAATGGTGTGTTTGGTGCAATTTTGTATGTGAGGGATGCGTTAAGAGCACAATTTTTCAAACTTTTGTTTTTCAGAAAACCAACAGACGACCACCATGGCAGGAAATAGGAACCGGGTGTCTGCACAAAACCCAGCAGAGATTCCTTTACAACACAACGAGGAGCACTGGAGACACGTTTTTCAAAAAGTAAGTATTCGGTGCTAACAACTCTCCAAAGTAAACCCTGTAACTTGCAGTACGATAAAAACCACAATGGGCTCATAAGCTTAAAGGAGCTGGACGCTTTAATCCAGAGCCGAGAGTATGAGCACGACATTCCTGATCATGTCGTGTCGAAAATTCACAGCTTGGCTGATAGAAATGAGGATGGACAACTGGATTTTGACGAGTTCGTAAAAATGATACACCACCCAGCCCTGCAGCCTATTTTTGGTCACTTAGTTAACAGGTGCGAAAGCAATTCGTTTAAACGACTCGTGGAAGACACATTTTTTTAGGTACGTCCACATGCTGATACCCCGACGGGGTGATGTGACCCTAGTCGATCTTCAGTATGAGGACGAATACAGCTGCTGCCCCCCTCCAATAGGCATGATAATAATTTCTTTGGTAGAAATAATCTTTTATTGCATTGACGCCGCAAACGGCTCTACGCTGTATGCAGCGGGCCCCATTGCGACTGCCTTGATCTATGATCCCCGCCGACGTTATGAAGCATGGAGATATATTACGTACATGTTTGTGCATATTGGGTGAGTTCCATGGGTTTTGTTACCTACCAACGGCAGTAAAAATAAGATTTTAAATTACAATTTCTTGTGAGAATTACCACATGCACCGAATCTGTCATAGATGTCATCGGTGATACTAATATTGTACAGTCGCTTTATTGTAACGGGTGTTCATAAACAGTCGTCATCCCAGTAGGTTTTGACTTCAGAAACGTATGTCTATTAAAACTGAGAAAAAATGCGCTATGACAGTACTCAATGACGTTTCATTGTGCTGCACGAATTAATCAAAGATATAACATTTTGTTTTTCAAAGCAACTGGGATGACGACTGTTTATGAACACCCGTTATAATACTGTGACTAATTCATTGTAACTTGATGCATACACTAGATGTCACTGACCACATGCTATATCTAAGTTTACTAAATCATAAAGGTACCGCCAACTGTGCAAACATATATCTTTTGTCTCTTTTAATTTGGGGTTCCTGTCATTAGTGTCTCACTCTCACCCTCACTTTCTTACAACGCTCTGTCCTTTTTAATTTGGGGGAACAAAATCTTGGAATCGAATTGCGGTACCTTTATGTATTTAGTGACCTTAGCTATATCTACAGTGGCGACAATAGAGTCTGACTTTTTTATTGGTCGCTCAAATCGACCGCCATTAAGAGGCAAAATTTATTGATGCTTTTGTTTGTTTATACCAAATCGAGGTTAGCAGGTTAGGTTTTGCGTCAGTTTATGTCAAATTCGAGTTTAGCATGTTAGATTGGCTCCCATTTTGTGGCAAATTGTGCCTATTGTCGCCACTGTATCAAGGCACTGTAGCTATATCTAAGGTTACTAAATCATAAAGGTACCGCCAACTGTGCAAACATATATCTTTTGTCTCTTTTAATTTGGGGTAAAGCTATCAATTGTCTCACTTTCACTCTCACTTTCTTACAATGTTCTGTCTTTTTTAATTTGGGGGAACAAAATCTTGCAATGGAATGGAGGTACCTTTATGTATTTAGTTACCTTAGCTATATCTAAATCTATATTCTATATAGAATTTAGTAAATACAATGAAAAGGACTTAGCGTAGTGCAGCTGGGATTATAACGGGTGTTCATAAACAGTCGTCATCCCAGTTGCTTTGAAAAACAAAATGTTATGTCTTTGATTAATTCGTGCAACACAATGAAACGTCATTGAGTACTGTCATAGCGCATTTTTTCTCAATTTTAATAGACATACGTTTCTGAAGTCAAAACCTACTGGGATGACGACTGTTTATGAACACCCGTTATAAACACCATGGAAAATGTTAATTTGAAAGTCGCTTATTTAAATACAGATATTAATAATCTTTCCAATATACAAAGTATATGTTTGTATTGCACACTTATAAGACTATATTATAACATATGGAATAAGAGAAATATTACAACTAAAACTAAGCCCATGAGGAGTTTTTAAAAACTAACTTAGTTGTAAGTAGCTTGTATCATACCGATTTGAAAAACTATATAGCTAAAGCTGTACATAATGAAAAGAATGCTTATATACAGCACCAGTACAAATCAATAAAAATGATTTTAGTTTCATGGAATGAACTGAAACTTTGGGGGGTAACCAGTAAAAACACAAATATAAATTTAGTAAGTGTTGAAAAAAACTTCTGTTATTGTAGTCAGCAGCCTATTTTCTTCACACTAATTCCATGGTTTGTTCATGGACGTACACTGCTAGTTTTTGCTCCACTGCTGAATTTCTTACTTTGTATATTAGGCAGTAGCTTATTTTTCTTCACACTATTTCTACAGTGCGTATACAGATGCAGATTGCCAGCTGTCGCTCTACTTTTTTAATTATCTTTTTGAATTACCCCCTTTTCTTATTGTAGGCAGTACCTATGTACCTTATTTTTCTACATACTGATTACATGGTGGGTATGTAGATGTAGACTGCCAGCTTTCGGTCCACCTTTTCATTTGTTTTCATGGATTTTTTTCTTTTCTTATTGTAGGCAGCAGCCTATTTTCTTCACACTAATGCCATGGTTTATTCATAGACGTACACTGCTAGTTTTTGCTCCACTGCTGAATTTCCTTCTTTCTATATTAGGCAGTAGCTTATTTTTCTTCACACTAATTCTACAGTGTGTATACAGATGCAGATTGCTAGCTGTCGCTCTACTTTTTTAATCATCTTTTTGGATTACCCCCTTTTCTTATTGTAGGCAGTACCTATGTACCTTATTTTTCTACATACTGGTTACATGGTGGGTATGCAGATGTAGACTGCCAGCTTTCGGTCCACCTTTTCATTTGTTTTCATGGATTTTTTTTTCTTATTGTAGGCAGCAGCCTATTTTCTTCACACTAATGCCATGGTTTATTCATAGACGTACACTGCTAGTTTTTGCTCCACTGCTGAATTTCCTTCTTTCTATATTAGGCAGTAGCTTATTTTTCTTCACACTAATTCTACAGAGCGTATACAGATGCAGATTGCCAGCTGTCGCTCTACTTTTTTAATTATCTTTTTGGATTACCCCCTTTTCTTATTGTAGGCAGTACCTATGTACCTTATTTTTCTACATACTGATTACATGGTGTATATGCAGATGTAGACTGCCAGCTTTCGGTCCACCTTTTTATTTGTTTTTATGGATTTTTTTCTTTTCTTATTGTAGGCAGCAGCCTATTTTCTTCACACTAATTCCATGGTTTGTTCATAGATGTACATTGCTAGTTTTTGCTCCACTGCTGAATTTCCTTCTTCCTATATTAGGCAGTAGCTTATTTTTCTTCACACTAATTCTACAGTGCGTATACAGATGCAGATTGCCAGCTGTCGCTCTACTTTTTTAATTATCTTTTGGAATTTCCCCCTTTTCTTATTGTAGGCAGTACCTATGTACCTTATTTTTCTACATACTGATTACATGGTGTATATGTAGATATAGACTGCCAGCTTTCGGTCCACCTTTTCATTTGTTTTCATGGATTTATTTCTTTTCTTATTGTAGGCAGCAGCCTATTTTCTTCACACTAATTCCATGGTTTGTTCATAGATGTACATTGCTAGTTTTTGCTCCACTGCTGAATTTCCTTCTTCTTATATTAGGCAGTAGCTTATTTTTCTTCACACTAATTCTACAGTGCGTATACAGATGCAGATTGCCAGCTGTCGCTCTACTTTTTTAATTATCTTTTTGGATTACCCTTTTTTCTTATTGTAGGCAGTACCTATGTACCTTATTTTTCTACATACTGATTACATGTTGTATATGTAGATGTAGACTGCCAGCTTTCGGTCCACCTTTTTATTTGTTTTCATGAATTTTTTTTCTTTTCTTATTGTAGGCATCAGCCTATTTTCTTCACACTAATTACATGGTTTGTTCATAGATGTACACTGCTAGTTTTTGCTCCACTGCTGAATTTCCTTCTTTCTATATTAGGCAGTAGCTTATTTTTCTTCACACTAATTCTACAGTGCGTATACAGATGCAGATTGCCAGCTGTCGCTATACTTTTTTAATTATCTTTTTGAATTTCCTCTTTTTCTTATTGTAGGCAGTACCTATGTACCTTATTTTTCTACATACTGATTACATGGTGTGTATGTAGATGTAGACTGCCAGCTTTCGGTCCACCTTTTCATTTGTTTTCATGGATTTATTTCTTTTCTTATTGTAGGCAGCAGCCTATTTTCTTCATACTAATTCCATGGTTTGTTCATAGATGTACACTGCTAGTTTTTGCTCCACTGCTGAATTTCCTTCTTTCTATATTAGGCAGTAGCTTATTTTTCTTCACACTATTTCTATAGTGCGTATACAGATGCAGATTGCCAGCTGTCGCTATACTTTTTTAATTATCTTTTTGAATTTCCCCCTTTTCTTATTGTCGGCAGTACCTATGTACCTTATTTTTCTACATATTGATTACATGGTGTGTATGTAGATGTAGACTGCCAGCTTTCGGTCCACCTTTTCATTTGTTTTTATGGATTTTTTTCTTTTCTTATTGTAGGCAGCAGCCTATTTTCTTCACACTAATTCCATGGTTTGTTCATAGATGTACACTGCTAGTTTTTGCTCCACTGCTGAATTTTCTTCTTTCTATATTAGGCAGTAGCTTATTTTTCTTCACACTAATTCTACAGTGCGTATACAGATACAGATTGCCAGCTGTCGCTATACTTTTTTAATTATCTTTTTGAATTTCCCCTTTTCTTATTGTAGGCAGTACCTATGTACCTTATTTTTCTACATACTGATTACATGGTGTATATGTAGATGTAGACTGCCAGCTTTCGGTCCACCATTTTATTTGTTTTCATGGATTTTTTTTTCTTTTCTTATTGTAGGCAGCAGCCTATTTTTTTCACACTAATTCCATGGTTTGTTCATAGATGTACACTGCTAGTTTTTGCTCCACTGCTGAATTTCCTTCTTTCTATATTAGGCAGTAGCTTATTTTTCTTCACACTATTTCTACAGTGGGTATACAGATGCAGATTGCCAGCTGCCGCTCTACTTTTTTAATTATCTTTTGGAATTTCCCCCTTTTCTTATTGTCGGCAGTACCTAGGTACCTTATTTTTCTACATACTGATTACATGGTGTGTATGTAGATGTAGACTGCCAGCTTTCGGTCCACCTTTTCATTTGTTTTCATGGATTTTTTCCTTTTCTTATTATAGGCAGTAGCCTATATTTCTCAACATTAATTCAATATTGTATCTGTAGATGTGAACTGCCAGCTTTCTGTTTATTTTGTATTTTTTTATTTAGATTTATTTCCTTTAACAGTTGTTTAGATATACCGAGAATTTCTCGTAACTAAATAGGAGAAATTACGATACCTATGACAATTTCAGTGTTTCCTGTTATCTGTCAAGCTATAGGTTAAGTTACATTTTTATCTTCACCTTTCTTCTTCTTGTTGTGCCATATCCTCGTTGGAAGTTGGGGATCAATCTGGCCCACCTTGCTTATCGCTGTTCAGAACAGGGCAACCGATGTCATTCCTATCCAGTGTCTAATGTTTCGAAGTCATGATATTCTGGGTCTGCCAGGACCTCGTTTGTTTTTGATTTTTCCCTGCATAATTGGTTGCAATATTCGGTATTGATCGTTTCGCATAACGTCAAGAAAATATGCTAGTTCTTTAAATATTTCTTTAGAGGGTTGATATTCATAACAGACATTTGCTACATGTTTGACACTTTTAACATGTTTCTTCAAAATTGAAATACCTGTAGTAATTTCTTTGTTGTTACATGCAAGACATACAGCTTTTTTTTCTTATCGACAGAAGATTTTAACCAATTTTTGAATTCTAGAATACTTTAGGTACAGTCCAGGCGATATTTTTGAACAATTTGTTTATGCTTTTGTTACGGGCTGCCTGAACTGCTTTTTTTCTTTTCGGTATCGTATCCTGATTTAACCACTAAGAACCTCCATTCTCACACTCAGTTACTGGACATCACACTATATTTTAATATAACAAACAATTCAAACCATATATAAAGAACACAATATTCCGCTTAACCATGAACATACATCCTACGTACAGTGAGTGGTATTTATAGTACTACGAGCTTAATTTAGGATAAACTAAACCCTATAAATCACAATCCAAGACAAAATACTAAACATCCTGCATCCAGCATTCAGTATTAACAACAATAACAAAATGACTTCACGCGATTTGATATTCCGAATTGTCATGAAATAATACCTAATAGCACGCATGACCTTCTTAACGCAACCTACCGTTTTAGGGGAACCCCCAAATCAAATTGTGCTTGTTAATCAGCAGACGAATAATTTCATTTTTGAAGGTGGAGATTGACGTCTTGCTATAATTTTTACGTTTTATTACTTTTTTTTTTGGAGTAATGGTATATTATGGTATGAAACTGTAAATTATGGTATATTTTAGCTAAATTATTTTTGATGGTAGGTATCAAGCTCGAAATTATGGCAACACTGATTCCAAGTGCCTATGTTCAGTTTTTGTTTTAGTTTTGGTGTAATATCTTCACTTATTGTACAGGGATTTCACTGGCTGACGCCCTGGGAAGCCCTGTGCTCTTCCCCTACCGGATCTTGGTTTTCGAGTCCATGATCAGTACATCCTTTAACGGTACATTTTCTTGCCATCCTGACTTTTCTTGGGAATATAATGAGGTAGTTTCCCCTTGCTTTCCTCATCGCGGTGTTACTGCCAGGTGTATCATAATTTGATAGCCAAGTTTGTTATAGAAGTCATTCTTCTGCAGCCTTAACTCATTAATGACACAGCTGCTTCCTATGCCATGCTAGTTTTGGTCTGCCTCTGGTATTTTGTTTCCCAGATACCACCCATATCTGGGAGGCATTCCTTTATCCGCCACCTGGGGAGGCGCTTGATGGGGGCCTAACAACCCCTCACAAGATCTTCACCCTTAAAAGTGTAAAATACAGAAACACGTATATTATTTCTCGAGATTTATTTGGGGAATATTATCTTTTGCAGGATTTCCCATTCATAAATTTATAACTGTTCAGTAAATTGACGTTGACAGTTCGAAGGCTACTGAATTAACGTATTATAAATATAATAAAAATTGCTCCACTACTGAGTTTATATTTCTTAACAACCAGTCATAAGATTGACGAAATTTTCAATTGCACCCCCTCATACTAATTTTATGCAGTGTCTATAGATGTAAAATACCAGATTTTGGTCCACCTCTTCATATATTTTCCTGCATTGTCTTCTTCTCTTATTGTAGACAGTAGTCTATTTTGCTTCACACTAAATCCATGGTCTCTATAGATGTAAACTGCCAGCTTTTGGTTGACCTTTTCCTTTATATTCCTAGATTTCCTTCTTGTATTGTAGGCAGTAGCCTATTTTCTTCACACTAATTGTGTGTGTAAAGTACACTTCTTACATTAGGCAGTAGCCTATTTTTCTTCACACGAATCCCATGGAGTGTCTATAGATGTACACTACCAGATTTTGCTCCACCCTTTCATTAATATTCCTGGAGTTCTTTCTTCTTATATTAGGCAGTAGCTTATTTTACTTCGCACTAATTTTACGGTGTGTCTACAGATATGGATTGCCAGGTGTCGCTCCACCTCTTCATTTATTTTTCTGTATTTTCTCGGTTTTTCATTGTAGGAAATACCTACTCTATTTTTCTAGATGTAGACTGCCAGCTTTCAGTCCTTTTCTTCAGTTATCTTCATGGATTTCTTTCGTCTTCTTATTGTATGCAGTAGTCTATTTTGCTTCACACTAATTCTATATTGTGTCCATAGGTGTGGACTGCCGACTTTCTGTCCACCTTCTTATTCATCTTTCTAATTCTATGTTGTCTATAGATGTAAACTACCAGCTTTTGGTCTACCTCTTCCTTTATCTTCCTAT
Source organism: Agriotes lineatus (assembly GCA_940337035.1). Classification (NCBI taxonomy): domain Eukaryota; kingdom Metazoa; phylum Arthropoda; class Insecta; order Coleoptera; family Elateridae; genus Agriotes; species Agriotes lineatus. The sequence goes on from OW679203.1 coordinate 36,134,018, forward strand.
ATTTCCTTCTTCTCTTATTGTAGGTAGTAGCCTATTTTCCTTTATACTAATTCTATGGCGTGTCTGTAGATGTAGATTTCCAAATTTTGCTCCACCCCTTCACGTATCTGTTTTTTTCTATTTTTCTACACACCAATTCCATAGTGCGCCTGTAGATGTAGATTACCAGCTTTTGATCCACATCTTTATTTTCAGATTTTCTTTTTCTTATATTAGACAGCACCCTATTTTCCTTGGCATTGATTCTATGGTATGTCTATAAATGTAAACTTCCAATTTTTGCTCCACTTCTTCATGTACCCTTTTGGATTTTCTTTTTTCTCTCTTATTGTAGGCAGTAGTCATTTTTCTCCACACTAATTCCACGGTGACTGTAGATGTAAACTGCCAGCTTTTGGTCTACCTCTTTCTTTATCTTCTTAGACTTCCTTATTCTCATATTGTAGGCCTGTTTTCCTTCACATTAATTCTATGTTATGTCCATAGGTGTGGACTGCCAGATTTCTGTCTACCTTGCTATTTATATTCCTGGATTTCCTTCTTCTATGTCTTTTACTGTTCACTAATTCTATGGTTTCTATAGATGTAAACTGCTAGTTTTTAATCTACCTCTTCCTTTATCTTCTTAGATTTCCTTTTTTTATTACAGACAATAGCCTATTTTTCTTCACATTTATTGTATGTTGTATTGATTGGTGTGGACTGCTGGCTTTCGGTCCACCTTGTTATTTATCTTCTAGGATTTTCTTCTTCTATGTCTTTTATTGTTGACAGTAACCCATGTTTCTCCACACTTATTCTTGGGTGTCTATGGATGTAGACTACCAGCTTTCGGTCGACCTATTCATTTAACTCCCTGGATTTCTGTCTTCTCTTGTTGTAGGCAGTAGCATATTTTTCCCATTAATTATGGTGTATCTGTAGATGTAGATTACCAGCTGTCACTCTATATCTTTTTTTATATTCTTGATCTTCTTTCTTCTTCTTCACACTAATTCGATATTGTGTCCATAGGTGTGGACTACCAGCTTTCTGTCTACCTTGTTATTCATCTTCCTGGATTTTCTTTTAGGTCTTTGTTGTAGGCAGTAACCTATTTTTCTTTACACTAATTCAATGGTGTGTTTATTGTGTTTTCACTGAGTTTGTTACTATAGTTGATAAATCTTCTATTGATAATAACTAGTTAAATTCGAAGAATGTTGTGTCTACATGGCACTAATAATTAATCATCTTCAATGAATCAAATAATTTTAAACGAACTATTTATATGCACACCTTTTTTGCAACAAACATATTTCTATTCGATTACATTTTCAGGCTGATGCATTTGGTGGTCAACCTGTGCGTTCAAGTGATGCTCGGGACACCGCTGGAAATGGTGCACAGATGGTGGCGGGTGCTTCTCATCTACTTTGCAGGCGTTGCTGCCGGCTCCCTTGGGACTTCCATTACTGACCCAACAGTTAAGCTGGCAGGTGCTAGTGGGGGCGTGTACTCTCTCATAACTGCACATATTTCCACGATTATTATGGTTAGCGTACTGAGGTTTATTCCATATAAGGAGACAGCAAATATGTATTAAAATTGTACATTATAATGAGTTAAGTGCACACTGCTACAATGATCAATTACTGGAGAAAGTGTCTGTGTTTTTTTGCAATTATCTCCCTATATGGAATGAAGAACTGATAATTCTCATTATATTAAGTACTCTTATTTAATTTACAGAACTGGAGAGAAATGGAATATCCCTTTGTTCAGCTGGTGATATTCCTTATAATCACTGGTTGTGACATCGGCACTGCCATCTATAATCGATACGTACTGGACATAAACGAACACATCGGTTATGCTGCACATTTTGCTGGTGCTGTGGCTGGCCTTCTTCTTGGTATAAATATTTTACGCAATATAAAAGTCACAAAATTCGAGCGGGTTATCTGGTGGGTGTCGATTACTACCTATTTGGTGCTTATGGCCATTGCAATTATTTGGAATGCTGCATATTCAGACTATTTTCCTCCCCAAAATTATAATAAATATTGATGTAGTAAAAAATGGTGATTGTTTTAGTATTTAAATTGAACTTAGTTCAGAGAACTTCTAAAAGGTTAGCGTGTTATGACAGTACTTAATTTTGAGCACAAATTTTCTAATGTAATTTGATTTATATTACTGACATTGTAAAGGTCGGAAACTATTTTTAGTAGTGCTATTTTGCGTGGTTTTATATTAAAACAGAGACTTGGAAAATATTTAATAAATGTGGGAGTACAAATATTCGCTTTTTAAAATAGAAATATATTTGTTATGCACATAACAGTACACATTGTAAAACAGTTATAAGTAACAATATGGTATTAAGTCATAGCAAATGAGTTAATTTTGTGTTAATGTTGTTGCTATGTTTAGTTTTAGAATTTACTAGTAAAGGTAGCTGTGGTGATCCATGACGATGTTTCTGTGGTGCTGCTGATTTGTGACTGTCTGCGTCAGTATTTTTATAGTATTTTACTGTCTTTCGTACAAATATTGCTGTTAGTTTTAGTTTTATGTACTTTTGTACCGTATGTGCCTGAGAGAGGAAGATTTTATATGAAATATACTATTGACATGTTTTAATCTTGTAATACTAAGTGCCTGCACAAATATATTTTAATTACATGTACCTACTGATGTGTTTTTGTTATGTTAAATTATTGCGAGTTGAAACTGGATATTTTTATTTTTCAAAACAGGAATCTCGTTTTGCTAAGATGGTACTTGTAGAGATTATGGATGTATAAACATTATCCGTTTTTCTCTTAATATCGGCCTACCCTATTACTAATCAACTCCAAGTGTGGTTTTATAAGTATGAGCTGTGGTCCGATCAGACGGATAGCCTAATTTATTGATTAAGGAAGCTTTTACAGGGGTCACAAAAGTGACGGTATGGTGGCCCGAGGGTATAGGATGTACTCAACTGCTCAGGTATGAGATTCAAACACAGTGGGGTCTAGCCACAACGGCCACTGGACACAACGGCCACACGTAATTTTGCATCGCCATATCGGCCACACTGGACACAATGGCCAAAAACGATATGTGGACACAACGGCCACCTTGGACGTATCGGCCACAGGGTTAGCTGGACACAACGGCCACTCTGGACACTACGGCCACATTTCAGAAATGGACACAACGGCCACATTGGACACTTCGGCCACTGGACACAACCCCCACACAAAATTTTTGTATGCCCTTATCGTCCACAGTGGACAGTTCGGCCACTTACCCGACGTGGACACAATGGCCACACTGGACATAATGGCCAAAAACGATATGTGGACACAACGGCCACCTTGGACGTATCGGCCACAGGGTTAGCTGGACACAACGGCCACTCTGGACACTACTGCCACATTTCAGAAATGGACACAACGGCCACATTGGACACTTCGGCCACTGGACACAACGCCCACACAGAATTTTTGTATGCTCTTATCGTCCACAGTGGACACTTCGGCCACTTATCCGACGTGGACACAACGGCCACACTGGACACAACGACCAAAAACGATATGTGGACACAACGGCCACCTTGGACGTATCGGCCACAGGGTTAGCTGGACACAACGGCCACTCTAGACACTACGGCCACATTTCAGACGTGGACACAACGGCCACATTGGACACTTCGGCCACTGGACACAACACCCACACAAAATTTTTGTATGCCCTTATCGTCCACAGTGGACAGTTCGGCCACTTATCCGACGTGGACACAACGGCCACACTGGACACAACGGCCAAAAACGATATGTGGACACAACGGCCACCTTGGACGTATCGGCCACAGGGTTAGCTGGACACAACGGCAGCTCTAGACACTACGGCCACATTTCAGACATGGACACAACGGCCACATTGGACACTTCGGCCACTGGACACAACGCCCACACATAATTTTTGTATGCTCATATCGGCCACAGTGGACACTTCGGCCACTTATCAGACGTGGACACAACGGACACACTGGATACAACGGCCACTGGATGTATAAACATTATCCGTTTTCCTCTTAATATCGGCCTACCCTATTACTAATCAACTCCAAGTGTGGTTTTATAAGTATGAGCTGTGGTCCGATCAGACGGATAGCCTAATTTATTGATTAAGGAAGCTTTTACAGGGGTCACAAAAGTGACGGTATGGTGGCCCGAGGGCATAGGATGTACTCAACTGCTCAGGTATGAGGTTCAAACACAGTGGGGTCTGCCCACAACGGCCACTGGACACAACGGCCACACGTAATTTTGCATGGCCATATCGGCCACACTGGACACAATGGCCAAAAACGATATGTGGACACAACGGCCACCTTGGACACTTCGGCAACTGGACACAACGCAAACACAGAATTTTTGTATGCCCTTATCGTCCACAGTGGACACTTCGGCCACTTATCCGACGTGGACACAGCGGCCACACTGGACACAACGGCCAAAAACGATATGTAGACACAACGGCCACTTTGGACGTATCGGCCACAGGGTTAGCTGGACACAACGGCCACTCTGGACACTACGGCCACATTTCAGAAATGGACACAACGGCCACATTGGACACTTCGGCCACTGGACACAACACCCACACAAAATTTTTGTATGCCCTTATCGTCCACAGTGGACAGTTCGGCCACTTACCCGACGTGGACACAACGGCAACAATGGACACAACGGCCAAAAACGATATGTGGACACAACGGCCACCTTGGACGTATCGGCCACAGGGTTAGCTGGACACAACGGCCACTCTGAACACTACGGCCACATTTCAGAAATGGACACAACGGCCACATTGGACACTTCGGCCACTGGACACAACGCCCACACAGAATTTTTGTATGCTCTTATCGTCCACAGTGGACACTTCGGCCACTTATCCGACGTGGACACAACGGCCACACTGGACACAACGACCAAAAACGATATGTGGACACAACGGCCACCTTGGACGTATCGGCCACAGGGTTAGCTGGACACAACGGCCACTCTAGACACTACGGCCACATTTCAGACGTGGACACAACGGCCACATTGGACACTTCGGCCACTGGACACAACACCCACACAAAATTTTTGTATGCCCTTATCGTCCACAGTGGACAGTTCGGCCACTTATCCGACGTGGACACAACGGCCACACTGGACACAACGGCCAAAAACGATATGTGGACACAACGGCCACCTTGGACGTATCGGCCACAGGGTTAGCTGGACACAACGGCAGCTCTAGACACTACGGCCACATTTCAGACATGGACACAACGGCCACATTGGACACTTCGGCCACTGGACACAACGCCCACACATAATTTTTGTATGCTCATATCGGCCACAGTGGACACTTCGGCCACTTATCAGACGTGGACACAACGGACACACTGGATACAACGGCCACTGGATGTATAAACATTATCCGTTTTCCTCTTAATATCGGCCTACCCTATTACTAATCAACTCCAAGTGTGGTTTTATAAGTATGAGCTGTGGTCCGATCAGACGGATAGCCTAATTTATTGATTAAGGAAGCTTTTACAGGGGTCACAAAAGTGACGGTATGGTGGCCCGAGGGCATAGGATGTACTCAACTGCTCAGGTATGAGGTTCAAACACAGTGGGGTCTGCCCACAACGGCCACTGGACACAACGGCCACACGTAATTTTGCATGGCCATATCGGCCACACTGGACACAATGGCCAAAAACGATATGTGGACACAACGGCCACCTTGGACACTTCGGCAACTGGACACAACGCAAACACAGAATTTTTGTATGCCCTTATCGTCCACAGTGGACACTTCGGCCACTTATCCGACGTGGACACAGCGGCCACACTGGACACAACGGCCAAAAACGATATGTAGACACAACGGCCACTTTGGACGTATCGGCCACAGGGTTAGCTGGACACAACGGCCACTCTGGACACTACGGCCACATTTCAGAAATGGACACAACGGCCACATTGGACACTTCGGCCACTGGACACAACACCCACACAAAATTTTTGTATGCCCTTATCGTCCACAGTGGACAGTTCGGCCACTTACCCGACGTGGACACAACGGCCACACTGGACACAACGGCCAAAAACGATATGTGGACACAACGGCCACCTTGGACGTATCGGCCACAGGGTTAGCTGGACACAACGGCCACTCTAGACACTACGGCCACATTTCAGACGTGGACACAACGGCCACCTTGGACACTTCGGCAACTGGACACAACGCAAACACAGAATTTTTGTATGCCCTTATCGTCCACAGTGGACACTTCGGCCACTTATCCGACGTGGACACAACGGCCACCTTGGACGTATCGGCCACAGGGTTAGCTGGACACAACGGCCGCTCTAGACACTACGGCCACATTTCAGACATAGACACAACGGTCACATTGGACACTTCGGCCACTGGACACAACGCCCACACAGAATTTTTGTATGCTCATATCGGCCACAGTGGACACTTCGGCCACTTATCAGACGTGGACACAACGGACACACTGGATACAACGGCCACCGTGGACACAACGACCACATAAAGGATGTGGACACAACGGCCACCGTGGACACAACGGCCACCGTGGACACATGGGCCACATATCAGAGAGGGATAAATGCAAGGTTTGCCCGCTGACGTAGCTATACAAAATGAGCAAAGCCGTTCGTCGAACCCGCCTGGACTTTCCTGTACTTTAGAGGATCTATAAAAACAGAAAACGGATGGGAGTGCTTAGTTGAAATAATTAAACACATTTAATTTTGATTCAAAACGGCTTCACTCACCACCAAAAGTGCATCATGTTACTTGATATGCACCCTGTATTGTTATGTGTTGATCACATTCAGTATTAGTTACGTGTATTTCTTAATAATATGTTTATCAACACTTAGCTACTAGTTATCTATATAATTATTATTGCTTCATATGGCGTCAGTTAATGCGTCGTAGTCTCGAGGGTATAAAATAACATAAATCCATTAATTCTGAAATTATTAATCACGCGTGATCTGTGATCACCTAGTATTTATGTTTATTTTGCGAATTTTAGAAGTAGTTAGCTCTTCCATAATGTAATCTGAAGTTCGTCATAATTATCTTCTTCTTTTATATATAAAATTCAAAGTATGTGTGTATGTTTGGTATACACATTTACACCGCAGCACAGATCACTTTCAAAATTTACAAACGGGCACTATAGGCGTGTGGGAGGGTATAGAGGCACCAATATTCGATTTTAACACCCCCATAGAGAGCGCCAGAATGAAATTCTAGCGCCTAGCAAAAAAATAAAATATAGCTAATACCCAAATGCATTATAAAATTTATACAAAAACGTGTGGCCAGCTTTTCTGTAATATTTTTTTGAAAATTTCCAAATTTTTGAAGAAGTTTAAATACTTAATAATAAAAACTCCCAAAAATTTATTAAGAAACGGAATTAGACTTTTCTAAAAGAATAGTAAATTCCCCTCCTTTTAAGGTAAACAATATGTTAAAATTTCCTAACTATACAATTTTCCATTTTGGAATAAATAAACTGCAGTTGTTCCATGTATCTATTTATATTTGTTTATTGTAAATGAAACAAAATGTGCGTTCATACAATGTGCTACGGCGCGGCGGTCTCGCTTGGGTGTCGCAAAACGTCAGGCAAGTCGCGTGCCTGCGGTGGTCGGCCGCTACTCGGGATCCAGGCAACCTTGTAGATTGTAGGGAAAAAATTCAAGGAAAAAAAATCCTGGAAAAAATCCAGGGAAAAAAATCCATGGTATAAAAATCCACAGGAAAAAAATCCATGGAAATAAAATCTAAATTTTAAAAATTATTGCTGTTCAAAGTACTTCATTTATTTTTACTTTTACTGCGTCTTCTGTTATACTAAAGGACTTGTAGACATTATAATCAATTATTTTTGTTGTTCTAATGTACATTAAAAAATTAGACATATGCCCGATAAATACATACTAATTTTAAGGGAAATGATTTTTTGAGGCGGGTCACTTTGTATGTAATTAAGTCTAATCTAATTACTATTACCGTACTCTAGTTAACCAAAACAACAAAAATAATTCATTGAAACGTCAAAAAGTTTAAAATTTATTGCTCGGAAAATCACTTCATTTTTATTCGCTTTACTCTGTAAATCACTTTGTAAATCAGATTGCTTCTTCTATTATAAATGGACTTTTTGACGTTTCAATGAATTATTTTTGTTATACCAGAGTACGGTAGTAGTAATTAAATTAGACTTAATTACATACAAAGTGACCCATCTGAAAGAAATCAATCCCCTTACAATTGGTATTTATCGGGCAATTCGTTTAATTTTTTTATGTACTCATCCGCTGCATTGGAAAGTGGTACAACAAAAAAAATCTATTTACCCGAATATTTGAAAATTTTGTTGGTGGCACTGTAAGTCTATGTCAAATTCGAGTTTATCAGGTTAGGTTTTGCGTCAGTTTGTGGTCATGCAAAATTACATGTGGCCGTTGTGTCCAGTGGCCGTTGTGGTCTAGACCCAACGCAGTCACATATTCTCTGTATCAACATTGTGATTTAAATTAGTTGAAAATATTTGGAGAGATTGTGGTATCTGTTAATCAAAGCATTCACCTGTTTATACATTAAAAAGTCACTTTAGTGTAAATGGTCTTCAAATGCAAGTGAAGATGAAACCCAACAATGAATTATAAAAGTTGTGTTTGGAATTGAGGGAACATCAAAATCGTTTTGAAATGAAAAGTGGTTAGTGTCACAGGCAATACTTTATAGGCAACACAGTGTATGCAATGCTATATGACCATATTCAGAATAAAAGAGCAGTAAACACACTGAAAGAAGAAAGATCAAAGAAAGCGAGTTAAAGCCGAAACAACGTCAAGATAAGGCTCACTGTTTTTGACAATGAAAGTGTTATTCAATCGTAAGGTCAGAAGATTAACAAGGGGGTTTTGAGAGGATTGGGAGATGAAGTCAGGAAAAAGTGATCTCAACTCTGGGAAAGTAAGACTTGCAGCTTCACTAAGACAGTACTCCTCACTAGTCTCATTTTACGAAGAATGTTTTGCCCAAATCCTTTCTTACATAAGCCCTTCATCGTTTGTACAGTCCTGAAATCGCAACTTGTGATCCTTGGTTGTTCTCAAAATTGAAATCGACCTTTAAATGAAAGAGATTTGAGCATTTGAGTTAAATCCGATTCTAAAAGCTGAATATGGGGAGTAGTTTGAAGGTTACTGAGGCGCAATTGTTCTAGGGTTGCTATTTTGTTGTTGTAGTTCCTAATTACTGAACAAACCTAGTGGAAGTTTAAACATAAATGAATAATTTTGAAAAGCATTAAAAAGATGGCCACTGAGAAAGTTGTAATAAGTTACTTAACTGTAGGTAATAGAAAGGTTAAAATAGAAATGGAGAACGAAAAAACATGGGAGGACGAGAAAAACTTACGAGGGGAATAGAAGCAGAAATAATATAGTTTCTGGGAGTATCCACAATGGAGAACAGCGAGAAAGAGGCGATGGAGTTACTGGGAAACCAACAACGAGTACAAAAACAAAAATAATGCAAGTGCTCAAAATAAAGAGAAAAGGTAACTCAAGTATGATAGTTGCGAAAGTAATAAGTGCTAAAAGCAAATTAAGGGATTAAAATATTGCTGGTAACAACATAATGAAGAATGGTAGGTGTAGGAGAGTAGAACTATAGCTACGGAACGTTAATTGATATTAGGAGAGTGAAGGTAGGATACAGAAAAATTACAATGGATTAGAAGAAATGTAACTGGAATGAAGAGAAAAGGATGTAATAAAATTAAAGCTATATCATAAAAAAAACTGATAACTCCACAAGAGCAAAGACAAAGACAATGACGATAAAGGAAATATGGAGAACTGAAAGAAGCAAGCAAGAACGGCTAGAAAAAGTAAATAACTTGTATTTAGCTATATTAAACACAAGGACCCTATGCAGAGGGTGTACTGACACAATTAACTAAACCATTTAAAGATAATATAATAATAATACAGTATTGACATAGCAGTAATTTAAGAAGCAAAGCAAAAAACATATTTTGGAACTGACGTAGATTTACTCATAGGGTAAAGCAAAATCATGACATGAAATTGTAGAGAGGAAATACGATAAAATTTCAAATTATTCTTCATCTGTCGCCTTCTTATTAAAGACTGACGACTGATCCTTTGAAGTTGTCTTTACCTTTTACGACATGGAACAGTTCTTGTACTCTCATGGTGGTCCATTTTATCTAACGTCTAGGTCAGGCGTGGCGAACCAATGGCACGTGGCAAAATAATTTGGGCACGGTCTTAATTAAGGAATTTAGGTACCTCATCGAAACAATTTATTTTTTCGTCTACATTTGAGGTCATAGTAACAAAGTTCATTGTGAACAAGGCTACCGGTGCCGGAACGCCAACAGACTGCGCGACAGAGATAGGTAGCTTTCACGCGAATTTCTGACCGAACTGATGGGAGTGAGCTACGGAGTGACCTAGCGTGGGGGTCGCGGAGGGACGGCGAAAGGGGCGCTGTTAAGCTTAGTTTGTAGTTCGCATGCAGTATTTGATAATTAGTTCGATTTTACTTTAAGCATTTATTTTGTAAGTTCTCCCCTGGATCGTTAGGCAGCCCTACTCACATTTATTTTTAAATATTGAATAAATTTTTCCCTGTGTAGCTAGGCAACCCTATTTTCATCTTGTGATAACATTTTTCAGCAAATTACAGCTATGTTGCTATCAATTTAGACCACTCTGCATTCCAATAGTTTTTCTGGTGGTCCTTTTCCAATTTTTGGGAGATTTTCATAACCTGAGTTGAATTGCGTGTGGTAGTATTTCTCGACCTTTTCCATCCCAGCTTTCGCTTAATAAGTTGGTTGCCCCTCGACTTCGTGCTTTACCAGCTTAATTATAGCTTGGTTCATTTGTGAGGGAAAATTTGGAAGCAACGAAAGCCCACTGAACGTTAGGATAATTGTTTATGGTTGCAATCCTTACGTTCACTACGCTCTTGCGAAATTTTGGGGCCCACTTTCGTTGTTTGCACGGCACCCCAGACTGTCCGCCGCCTTCAGGTTCTTCTTTAGCTCCCGCCTTTTAGCTCGCTTATGTACCTAGGAATATGTATTTTTACCCTATTTCTACCTGCCATTATTTGATGGCACGTCATGGCCTCATTAACCATTTCTTTAGAAAAAATGGCACGTAGATCAATAAAGGTTCGCCACCCCTGGTCTAGGTCATATTTCCTTTTTATAATATAGGTACTATTGTAACGTTTCATGAAATTTTCTAGGTCTCTACAAAAGGCATTCTGGATTAACAATCCGGGTAAACTCTAATTGAAGAACTACGTTTCCTCAAATATATATGAGTTTAGAAAACAAACACCATGTACTTAATAGAAAGATATATTATGTTTAACTATATGTACAAAAATAAGTAATCACTTAATGTGGAATGAATTGCATATTATGGAAATAATAGTTTCGCCTGGGACGTCGTGTTTCGTTACTTCCTGGTGAGCTGCTCGGACATTTTGCGGAACGCACCTGTTTGGCGGCAACGGACCGAATTGGTAGTGCTAATGCCCCGACTGGCTAACCTCCAAATCTCAGTTTTGGTTGGCTTTTATGGTGCTAGAATCACATGTATAATTACGCTGATGTATGAGATAGCTACACCTTTAGTGTCAAGCTAGGAAATTTAGCGGGCCTGGTAGGTCCTCCTAGGAGTTCGCAGCCTATCCGTCGGAGTGACGGAGATGGGAAATTTGGTCTGGTTTTCTTACATTAATTTCAGCGAGCCTCGGATATTGACTTCCCGGCTACTCGCGAAGAATTTGCCTCGCGGTTGATCCCGCTGGCGGGTTCGATGTTCCGGCTTCGGTAAAACGCCTCTACTCTTTCCGAAAAGGCCCTTTAGGTAGGTGTATGCATGCTGCCACAGGGTTTAATGTACATGTAGGCAGGTTGTGTGATTAAATAGTTTTGGGACTCTTATTGGGGCGGATTGTAATGCGGGTTTTTAAGTGCTCGGAAAGCAAGATAGGAGCCGGGCATTGCAAACAGTCGCCGTCTCAATCTACCTTCAGGTCAGGTTTTTAGGTTAATAAGCTAGGGCACAGGCACTGCAAACAGTCACCGTCTCAATTTAACTTCAGGAGAGGAGTTTGGAATAAAGGTAAGTCCGTGGACTCAAGATTAGAGAGGGAGGACTGGGCAGGATCACGACTGGAGAGGACAGGTAATCTCAAGTCGGGACTGAACGGGATCAGAACTGGAGCTCAAGTGAGAGAATCTCAACTCAAGTTAACTGGTCGTTAAATCTGCTTTTATATCCTTCGCGTCGTGTTATCAAAGCAGCCACTTCAGACATCCTTACGTGGGAGGCGGCGCGAGGGTCAACTCTTTGTAGTTTTGCGCATAGCGGACAGGAGTTTGTTATCATTGGTTCGAGCGTCGGCAAGATGCAGTCCATGATAACGCTTAAATAAGCAAGGCATAAATTTAATATATTTTTAATATTTGTTTTATAAATTTATACAGATGCCTAGCGTTACACTATTAAGTTATATTACTTTGTAGTATAGTACTAAAGTAATTCCTTTATAGATAAAGCACTGAATTGAAATGCGTGTTAATACTTCAAGATATTTTATTAACTTGTTTATATATTTTGTTGCCCCGTAGCATTAACAGCTAAACCAAGGGTACTAGATCCTAACATTACTCCTTCTGCAAAAATAAAAAGGTAGGGAGAGAGGCCAGGTAGGAAAGCTAATAACCCGGGAAAAAAAGGGCAAGATTATATTTAGCTACAAAACCTCCTGTATCTTTTCAACAATCCTTAAAATTAATAACAATAACATTATTAATAATAACAATAAATGATAAGAATAATAAAATGTAACAATAACATTAATAAAATAATGAATAACGCCTTTGATGTGGCGTTTCCTTCTACTTCAGAGATGATAGCTGAAAAGAGAGAAAAACGGCAAGCATATATATGCATGAAAAAGTAAAAAATTAAAAGCAACACACAAATAAACACATGGAATGCGGAAGCTTATGTTATTCTACAAAGTAGGCTGGTTTCAGCCGACGAAACTGACTGTCCCGGCAATGCCTTCCAGCGACATGCATTTATCTGTCCGTTGACAGACTTTAAAAGGACCTAAATAGTTAGGTTTGATGCCTTTCGTATGTGTACTATTTCCGAGGTACACATGTGTGCATGATGCTAAATCCTTCTGAATATGTGGGTTACGATTAGGATAATTTTTAGCAAAAAAATTTTTGCCCACTGACATAGCGCTTTAATCTTGCTGCAAATGCTAACATTTAAATGTCAGATGGTTGAATAGAATTGTTTTCGTCGAAAAAAAATATTTGGTAATCGAAGAGATGACCTATAAAGTATTTCGGCAGGAGAAACTTGTAATTCTGCTTTTATATTGGATCTAAATATCCATGGCCAAGAATCTATATCAGGTGAATTTAAAGCGTCTTTTAAGGTGAGATAATTTCCTGGCTAATGGGATGATATGCACTAGATCGGATATTTTTAATCCCTAATAAGGATATGAAATTCGTCCAAGGGCGTGATAAAAAGATAAATGCGTTATCGCTGGTTAGGAATTTAGGAATACCAAAACGTGAAATCCAGACATTTGTTACAGCAGATATAATTTCTTCTACTGTAGCGTGTTGGATTGGTATGGCTTCGGGCCATCGTAAAAAACGAGCGATAATGTGAGAGCGTATCTATATTGTTGACATCTAGGAAGATGAATCAGATATAAATGAATATGTTGAAAACTGAATTCTGATTCAGGAAGTGGATGAAGTGGTGGATTGGAGTGTTTTGTTATTTTATTACGTTGACAAGAAGAACATATTAATACCCAATTTTTTAATGTCTTTATACATTGATAGCCAAATGTAGCGTTTTGTAATAAGTTTCTAGTAGTTCGAATTCCGGATGGGATAAATAGCGAAGTGATTTAAAAACTTCTGTCTGGATCTGAGTGACCCGTTAGGGTTTTCAATAATTCTTGTAATTCGGGATCATTTGTTTTAGCTGTAGCTAACTCGTCGAAATTGATTTTATCCGGTAGGTTAAGAAGAGGGTTAATGCGTCTGCTGGGACATTGTCCAGGCCCTTGATATATTGAACATAAAATGTAGAAATTAGTAGAAATTGCAAAATTGTGAAATGTATTGTAGCATTCTGACTTGGTTGAGGATGATGATCTCCAGTTGATTTCGTTATGGCATAAGTTAGAGGTTTGTGATTAGTAAAAATTGTGAAAAACGCTATAATTTTGTTCAACTGGGGTGAGTTCGCGTGAACAAAATGCGAGTCGTTTCCATGTGTCATCTTGAAGTTGTTGTAATACACCTGCAATAACGTTGGATGAAGTATCGGTCCAGATACTAATTTTTACATTGCGTATAGGATGAATTAATAATGTGGCGACTCCTTACTTTAGTACTACACTACAAAGTAATATACCTTAATATCTGATGACCCTACAACAATTTGAATACACACTATGGACAACTGAGCTGGTCAGACAACTTCCTTCAGCAAGGATATGCAGCAACTAGAGACATCACCTGGACCTTCTGCTGCAATTTAAGTGCGTGCAGTTGGTACTTCCGCTGTCTGTTAGTGCTGCTCGCGCGTATCCACGGCCTCTGTTGACCGCATGCGTGCGACAACTGCTTCTGCGGCCTACTTTCAGTGTTCATGCATATCCATGGCCTACGCTGGTCAAACACGTGCACCATTTTTTCCCGTGCATGAAGTCCACACATCGCCATTTTTCTTTGGTGCATCAGCTATTGGACCTGCATGAAAACCATGTACTGTCATATGTAAATATTCATAGCTTTCTTCTGGCAAATTATTTTTTTTTGCATGTAGTCCACACATCGTCACCTTTCTTTGGTGCATCAGCTATTGGACCTGCATGCAAACTATGTACATTCGCATGTAAATATGTATCACCACCTCGTTTTAGCATTTAAATTCATCTGTATGCGGTTTACATTTTCAGACATATCTGTTTTGTTCTGGCGGGTCTGCTGTGCATCTGTGTCAGGCACCTACATTTTCGTGCAATTATGCACCCCCGCCCCATTCTGGCGCAACTTTTGTTTCCCGGCCACTTCCGTAGTTACAACCGCAACCTGCTCCATGACCCACGTTGGTCCGGTACGTGCAGCAACCCTTCGTGCTCGATCACTTATCGACCTTTGCACATCCTCAGTGGCGTTCGCAACCTGTTATCACTGCCCAAGTGCACCCATTACCTACTTTGGTCCGGTACGTGCAGCAACCCATTGTGCTCGCTCACATGTCCACTTCGCACATCCGCAGTTGTAAACATACTTAGGCTTTTTTAAGTTTGTGACAGGGGCGTAGCTGCTGCTATATTTGCCGTATCAATGATACAGAGCCCACAAACCAGGGGGGCCCACCAGCACTTAATCTCTAAAAAAAAAAATATATAAATTTAATTTGGCAACCTTTGCTCAGGTCACATTTAAAAATTTAGGTTTGTATATATTATATTATCTATCAAAAAAGAAGAACTTAAAAAATTATAATCATCTCCAAATATGGAACGTCTTATAAACATTTTCGCGGAGAAAAAAGTTCGGAGAGTAACTCTGTAAATAATCATTATTTACTTCAACCTTTTTTCTTGTTATTTACCATTTACCTGTTCCTTACTTATGTAAATACATGTAAACCGTAATCTATGATTTAACCCTCTTTTTACGTCATATATCCGTTAGTAAAAATATGTAATTAAATTTTACTTTTTTATTATTTATTTTTATTAGTTTTTATACTTATATTTCGTTTTGTTAAAAAATGTAAATTGTGTTCGTATCTTTATACGTTTATTAATAATACCCTGATGGGGTGGAGGTGGGGGGCCCACTTGGCAGTTTATGATACAGGGCCCGTTGATCTCTAGCTACGCCTCTGGTTTGTAAACACATAAATAACTTTGTTTGTGGCTTATAATTATTTTAATTCTTTATGCATACGCTTGCCGTTTTTCTCTCTTTTCAGCTTTCATTTCTGAAGTAGAAGGGGAATCGCCAACCAGTGGCACCGTATTTTTAGTGTCGGGTTTCGTGGTTTTATTATTGTTACCTTTTATTATCGTTGTTATTATTAATGTATTATTATTAATTTTAAGGATTATTGGAAAAATCCAGGAGGTTTTATAGCTAAATATAATCCTGCCCTTTTTCTCCGGGATGTTATTGTACCGCTCCCTTAAACGAAGGGTGGACACGGTCTAGGATATGTCTTTTAACTTTTGGCAGAATATGGCGTGGTGTAAGGAATAGGCAAGAAAATGCTTTGAGCTTTAAAATTGAATAGTAGAATTATGAAAATTTGGGCACCTTATCGTTACTTACAATATAAAAAACAAAATTAGCTAATTAATAATACACCACTTCGCTGCATACCTATATAAATTGTACAGGTGAAGGGGTAGCGGAAAAGACACAAAAATAAGGGCATTTAATTAAACCCAAAAAAATCGCAGTAACACATGAATTATATACATAAGCCATAAACTCGAAAGTGACAGCAACTTCGGTTTGTAGGACAATTGCCTAACAAATAAATAAACCATAAATAGTATTCAACTTCCAAGTATTTTAGTCATAAATAACCACCTGTGATATTGCAATTGACATATGTGCACGACGCCCAAAGGACGCGGCGGATGTGAGTTTCAGGTACATGCTTATTTCAGCAATTTGCAAACAATGAATACTTGCTCTTTAGTGCTAATAATTGATTGAATAAAAAAGTAATTAAACACGCTTTAGTTTGAATTTCTAAGGCCTTAATAAGAACTGATTATAGTTACGGCGTCTGCCTTTGTTGATAAAAAAAGGCTGATAGGTGCATGTACTTACAATTTGGTTAGTTATGTCCAGCGATCGGGAGGGAAAATCCTGGTATGTTGTATCTTGTCCAAGAAGACTTCTATGCCGGAGTTGGTTGCATAACTCATAGAATCCAAGGACGCCACTATCAAAGAGAGCAGCTAACTGCTGCAAAAGGCGGCCTAGGTATTCTGGAATTTTTGACCAGCTTGCACGTAGAAGTGGAACCTGTTATTCTTTAGCAACTGTAGAATAACCCTTAAGAAGACGGCATGGGAACCGGCCTAAATATTGAAATTAGTACCTATGCGAAATTGAACTAGAAGAGGCATTCTTACCAAAGCTGTTCACGGCCGTTTGTGTAGAAAACAACGCCGCGGGCGGTTTTCGTTTATGGAAGCCGCAGGGGAGCCGGTCTAAATATCGAAATTAGTATGCAAATTTTAACTAGATGAGCAAACATCTTGGTAAGAATACGAAGCTGTTTGCGGCCGTTCGCTAAGAAACAACGCGCTGGCGGTTTTCGTTTTTTTAAAACAAGAGCGGTTTCAACCTACTCCATGAATTTAGATCCGCAAAAGCGCGCTTCTTAAAAAATCAATAATCGAGCGATTCAACTGTTTTCAAACAGGCCTACTCAGGAATGAAAGCACAACGAGAGTGCCTCGACAGGGAAAGATGGCAGGTGTCTTATCTCTAATGTCAGGCGTTTTATGCGATAAACCTGAATTCCTTTGCTACTATATTTAAATATAAGGTGGTCCGAAAGAAAATGCTAATTTTAGAAAGCGCTATTGAAACGGTATTGAACGGGGCTTTACAATATTAACTTTATTACCTGGCCTCCCACTCTACTTTTTCTTTTTTGGGGGAAGTGTTGACTTTTGCTCATGGTAGAAGTTATTCTAGCTGGAAAACTGCAGCAGAAAGTCCAGGTAATGTCTCCGGTTGCTGCATACCCTCGCTTAAGGAAGTTGTCTGACCAGCTCAGTTGTCCATAGTGTGTACCTATTCAAATTGTCGTAGGGTCACCAGATATTAAGGTATATTACTTTTTAGTGTAGTATTAAAGTAATTCCTTTATATATGAATCACTGAATTGAAATAAGTGTTAATACTTCAAGATATTTTGTTAACTTATTTATATATTTTGTTGCCTCGCAGCCTTAATAACTAGAACAATGCTAATAGAGCCCAACAGTACCTTTCTTTCCATCTACTCTATGTTGATCTATGGTGTGCAGTAGTGAACACTAGTATATGTCTTAAATAAATTACGACCTTAAAATAATAATAGTTGACCTCACCGCTAAAATTGGCAAAGAAACAATACACAAGACGTTGATTAGAGATTATAGCATGTACAATGAACAATAATGATAAAAAACATCGATTTCGAAATATGCAAGAGAACGTGAACGTTTAAGAGTCATATCAACCGGACAGATCATGTTGTAACAGAAGTGAGGAAGAGAAAGTTGATAAAGAACCTTAGAACAAACAGGGGAGCTGATTACAACATGTCAACATTGATCATTATCTGGCAAAGATTATCTTAGACTTAGAAGAACGAATATGAAATGAGAATAAGGTGATATGAGAGATATAAAATAATTACCTTATCAGATATGGAAGTACAAATCAAGTATAGGGAAATAGTGCAGAAAAATTTGGAAGATATGTAGAGATAGAAGGGGAGGAGGGGGGATAGGGCCGATCGAAGACGAAGTGCGCTCGATCGGTGCCAACGAATACATGACACACCCATCCAGGCAAGCAGAACACACGTGTTTATCTCTAAGGATATCAACAGAAACATGTTGAAAATAAATGCAAGTCATAGAAAAGCTGCTGAATATTAATAGAGGTAAAACTTTAGTATAACCAATAAAAAATACAAATTCGAAAGGACGGAAAAGTTCGTATAGGTAGCACAATTATTGAGGAAAATGGGCACGAAGAGCAAGAGATAAGGGCAAGAATTGCAAAAGAAAACCGTAAATGCGGAAGTTTGATTACGCTTATGAAGTAAAAAAATGTGTAAAAAAACAAAAGAGAGAATCTACAATACAGTCATAAGACCTCCTGTCACCTATGCATGCGAAACGTGGGTACTGAACAAGAAGGAGGAAGAAAGGATGAAGATATGGGAAAGGAAGATGTTGCGAGCTGTATATAGAGGAATAAAAAATAAAGAGGGGTGGAGGAGAAGAACAAATTGTGAAATAGAGGAACTATACGAGAAACCTGACATCATAGCAACTATTAAGGCGCAGCGAATGAGATGGGTGGGACACCTGAAAAGGCTAAGTGGAAAAAGGTTACCAAAGCTAATCCTACATAGAAGACCAATAGGAAAGAAAAGGAAGGGCAGGCCCAGAAAAAGATGGATGAGCAGGGTGGAAGCAGATATGAAAGAGATGAAGGTTAGAAATTGGAAGGAAGCTGCAAGAAACAGAGGAGAATGGAAGAAGATAGTGCGGGAAGTCTTTGAAAGAAGATGGTAACAATAAGTTAAGGTGGATTAATTAAATGTAAATGTAAAAGTAAAAGTAGTAAATAAACTAATTAAATAAGATATGATGTAATATTTAAAATGTACGCCCTAGGCCTTCATGGCCTGTTGTGCAAATTGTATAAGTAATAATAATAAAACTTTAGTATAGTTCTTGTTCAAAGTGCATGATTACAGATCGAACTTCAGCGCATGCAGTAGAATCAGCAAATGAATGTGATCAGCGGCTCTAAAACAATCTTACGGCGCATTCAGTTAAAAAAACTATTAAAGGCTGTATCTATCCTAAACAAGCTAGAACGACACAGTGAATTGTTGATGGATTGTTTGAAACCACTTCTTGTTTACGTGGCGTGAATTCAACTAGCTCCGGGCACAGCATTCCCCAATAACCAATTAGAATTAGACTGGCGGACATGCACAATAGAAAAGACCTTATCGTAAAGTTGGACCAAAGAGCATCTAATTATATGCTCTTTGGTTGGAC
Source organism: Agriotes lineatus (assembly GCA_940337035.1). Classification (NCBI taxonomy): domain Eukaryota; kingdom Metazoa; phylum Arthropoda; class Insecta; order Coleoptera; family Elateridae; genus Agriotes; species Agriotes lineatus. Next base: position 36,154,037 of record OW679203.1, read on the forward strand.
CTTAATTAATGACATTTTGAAAATAAGGTTGGCGACTTATTACGCTCACCTATAATAAAAAAAAAATTAATTAGTTTTCGCTTTTACGTTGTGCCTGTTTGGTTGCTGTAATTTTAGACGTTTCTATTGTGCCAAGTACCTACTATGTCTTCATTCCAATCATCGAGAGTGTCTTTTTCATTTTTCGATACTATATATTTTTTAAGTCTTTTCTGGTATTTAGTAGTTTTAATTTTTAGCTATTCTACCTTAATTTGCTGGGGATTAATTGTTGCTAGTTTTCTTTGTTTTGTACTATGTTCATGATATAGCCTACATCCTTGCTCGTACCATTCGATGATTGCTACCCGTATTCGCTGTGTTAATTACGCTTATTTTTATGACTATATTTTTATTATTAGATATAATAATGTCTTGCCTGTTTATCTAGACTCTGGCAAGTCCATAGTCTTTTCTCTAGTTTTTCAAATAATATCTAGAAAAAACTTAAGCAAAACTAAATACATGGCCCACGACAAAGTAGAAAAAATTACAATCCAAGTGTTGTGATAGGAAATCATCGACAAATAGAGGATCCGTTTCCAAAACTCCTGTATACCGATTGTAATCAAGGCCTAATAATTTTTCACAAGTGGCCGCCATATTGGATCTGCCATTTTGTTTACAGTAATTTTGATTTGATATTTGTAATCAGCGATCTAAAATCCTCCTGTACACCAATTTTTGCTTGAGTCTAAGTTTATCTGAGGTTTTGCTTGTTTACGTATCCCCCCACTAGATATTTCCAATCAGCGTAGTCACATTTACATGTTCACCAATTTTTAGTTTTAAGAAGTTTTAACTGGCATTGCTATTTACCCTAGACGCCTGGACTATGTCATTCAGTTGTTAAAAGTTTATTTCGTAGCGACGTTTGAATATACGTATAAACGTAAAAATATTATTTTTAAGGTTGTGAAACGGAAGTAGCGAGTTTCGTTCAATAGCTTTGAGTTTTTCCAATCTAGAATATCTATTGGATTGATAAAATTATCACCTGAAGCTAAGAGCCAAGTCAAAATTTTTATTCAAACAGAAATTCCTCGAGAAGAATTGTTTACCAGTGAGGAATGTTTAATTTTTTGTTGTATAGGATGAATAAATACTCAAATTTGAACGATGCTCGCTACTTCCGCTTGACAACCTTAAGTAAAGGTCAGCATTAAGATAAAATTTTGTCTTGGCTTCCTCACACATAAAATGCTTCTCATCAACATCTTTTGAGAATTTATTTGCAGGTATAAACGTCGCCGTCGCCAGGAAATAAGCTTATAGCGTTCTAGCAACCGCATGAAGATGAAAAATACGCCTGGTATCCTAGATCTGCAAAACAGAATGTGAAAATAATTGTCGATAAAAAAAACGAGCTTGAACTGCTCCGTAATGTGTGAGCACTGCAATGGATTGTCAAGTCACCACTCACCTGTCTTTTTAAAAGAAAATGACACTCCTTTTGGCAAGTGACATTGTTGTATCTTTTATAGATTTTGACTGTACCTACTGTAAATAATTAAAACTGTATGATATTGTAACTTATTTTGTTATTTTTAAACAAGCTACAAGGATAAAAAACTTTGAATTTTAAAATTAAAATACTTTTTTTAGATTTCATTAAAATTAAGAAAAATCTGTGAAGATTAGCGCAAACTAAAATAAAAATATTTTTCTAAGACATTCTTTTAGGATACCTAAATCAAAAACTAACACCAATACGAAGTTTTCTACAGTTTGCGAATGTGAAGTTCGAAGGGGCACTGAGGGAAGACCAAAAGGAGGAGAAGCGGGGAGTTTTGGAAAATATATTGGGATGAATTGACTGTAATAGTTTGCTTATTTTGGTATAAAATTTAATTAGTTAAATTAGAGCAAATCCAATCACACAATTTTCAGATTTAATAATTTTGTACTGTGGTTTTACTTTGCCTGTCAATCAATTACGGCTGGTTAAAAATAAAATGTAATGATTAATTACACAAATAAAATTGTTGAAAAGCCCCTCCTTCTATTTTTATCTAATTGCAATATTTATTTAGTTTAGCTCTCGGCAAAACACAAGCTCTATTCTCAGGTGGGATCAGAATTGTACTATCGCCATAAATTTTAGGTTATTTGACTTGCACGGTTCTTAGTAGATCATATAATTCACAATCTGACAGATGACAGAAAATGTCGCCAGTGATTTAGCGATTCTTTAAACGTTTAAGAGTGAAAATTTGTAAAAACGCGTCAGGTAAATTATTTGAATTTTCCCCGCTTGGCAACTTTGCTTGTTTTTTAGAATGACGTCACCGCCTCTTGCTTGTTCTTACATAGAAGGCGCGACAATTCTTTCAATTGTTTATGGACGCTTCGGTTTTTGCTAAACCCGGCACAATCTACTGACGCCACTCGATTTTCGAAAAACACGAAGTAACTGGGACCTTGGGAATGCGCTAGGCCTCTTCGGGAAAGTTTGATCTTGTAGTTTGGTGCGTTATCCCAAACCTAACCCTTAAATTGCAGGCTTAATCCTTCCTCGTAATGATGGCTTCGGAGCTGCTCGTAGTGATGCTGTTTCGATTTGCTGCTGGAGATGCTCCGCCAGATGCAGACGTTGGTTGGGACGTTCTTGCAGACTCTGTTGATTACTTTCAGTGCCGATCTCTGAGCTCCAATGACTAATTTCCTCGTAATCAAACTTTGGAATTTTCATGTGCTCGCTGCCGAACCTCAGCCGCAGATGGGATTGGAAAATTTTATATTTTAATGTGCGGAAACTTCCACAAACACTGTCACAGGTACTCTGAGATGGGCACAATATAATGAAATATTTTTTAACCGGTAAAATGCTTGTTAATTATTATAAAATTGTAGTTAAATATAGAGCAGAAATTCGACAAACTTCAAATAAAAATTAATTCAATTGTTCTCCTGTTTTAAACAAAAAAGCATCAGGTTGCTAAGTTACTGTTGATTTTCTTATGTTAATGGAAATTAATTCTGATAATGAAAGGTTACAAATGGAAGTAAATTTGAGCACATAATTAATATTTACAATTTTCTTAAATCTAAATTATTGTCTTTAACCTTATTATTAAAATTGTTCGATAGCGTTGCACACACAGACGTTATTTGTTTATTAGGGAGTTTTTACACATCCTGTCGTTAAATTAGGGTTACGATAGCGTACGCTAAAATCGAAAAATTTGATTTTGATTGGCTATATCGTTGACGTCGCTAGGTAACATAAGCTTTAGTGGGCCTCTATTTTAGAGGAACGCAATCGCAAAAACTCGCTATTATTGTCACTGCTCTGCTCTGCACTATTGCACTTTTTTAATACACTGATTTTTGAGTTCGCCATTTTTGCTTCACTATCTTTTCTCTTCTGTTGACTTGTCGCATTGCTCTTTGCAATTTTCTATATTATATTATGCTTTATCTTGCTTTACCTTTCTGCTTTGCTCACTATTTTCACTATCCTTTGCTTACTTATTACCAAACATCATTGCTAGTGCAGCATTAGCACCGAATGCATTATGTTTTTCTTTTTTGTTCATGCTTAAGATATACTATAAATGTTTTGGGTTTTTAGTCTACAAAAAGGGTAGCAAAAAAGGGTACTAATAAAACGTTTAGTATATAATCCAGTTTTATTCAGTAAACAAATATGTATGTTCAGTAATCAACTAATATTTGCAAAGCATAAAAACTCGAACGGTTAGTAAAATATTACAAATTACACATCAAAAAAATTGAAAGTGACCAGTAAAATATGCACGGTATTTTGTTATAGTTTGTTCAGATTAAAATACATTTTAAAGAAATAGGGCTACCTCGGTGGTTGAGTGGTCTTGTTGTCTGCTTAACAACCAGGTGGACATGGATTCAAATCTGGCCGTAGCCAAGAATTTTCTCGGAGCGGCAGTTGTTGCGCGTGTGGTATGTTTGCATGCGAGGGAGCGTAATGCAATACGCGTGCGGCGCATTACCTCCGTTGCACTTCCCGCGAGGTATGAATGGTCCTCGACACCGAAAGGTAAAAGAGGCTACAGATTATAAATGAATAAATTAAAAAAATAGAAGATGCACAGTAATTTATTTGAATTTGCACCGTAAAAATAATAAATGTTCAGTAACAACGGCTTCTCTTGCCGGCTGGATATTTGTGGTTAGGTTTTGTGTTAAGTTTCTGTTTGCCTAGTTCACTTACTATAACTGAAATTAATTTAAGTAATACAGCAAAGGAAGGTAAGTGATGCAGCATATGTGTGATAATTATGACGAAATTTCAAAGTATATCTATTATAGACGTTCGAATATAATGGAAAATAAATCAGGGGAGCCCAAAAATTTGGTTATTCCAAATTACGCGATTCTGAATCTTCAGAATCTAAAGCCGAAGCGACAGAAAACACATAAAAAAAATATAAGCTTTCATTCTTGTATTTAAGAAAGTATAGCTTATTTTTGTTATTTTTCATACACATAGACGTGTTTGTATCGTACTTATTTGTCGATTTTTCTTCTTTGACTTCATTATGACTTCACTGGAAGTATATACTAGGTGAGTTTTTTAAGTGATACAAGGCGATATCTCGAAAACGGTTTAAAATATTTTGATGAAATTTTGGTGAGGTAGTAGGGAGATGGGGGAAATATTTAAACATATTTTTGACATTTACCCCCTCTATGTTTTGAGGGGTGGGAGGTAACTTTAAAATTTTAAATTAGATGATGTACTTTTGTTTGTAAAATTCGAATCTACGTAAAAAACTACGTATGTGTACAAAATGTTTTTTGATTTGCTCTTCACCGAATCCGTTTTGCCTGCTTATTAGTGGCGCCTAAAATGTTACTGAGGATACAAAATTCATTTAGAAAAAGAGTGAGAAAGTGTTTGGAAGTTGAAGGGGGACATTTCGAACAAATTCTCAAGAATGACAGACGATAATAATGTTGAAAGTAAATGGTAATTTTTTTTAACCTAATAAATCATAAATCCGTAACCATAACCAAATAAAAAAAATGTTTGTACACATACATAAGGTCTACACATTACCCTTTCTCTTTGACGTAACAATTTTCTCTCTTTATTTAATAATAGGGAACTGGACGATTCAATAAATCTGCAGTTTTTGTCAGGTCCGCTTTAAGTACGGTTTGCTTCATAATACTGTCAATGTGACAAATAACGAGCAATAACAAGCAAGCGAGCAAGCCTAAAATCTTATTATTTTTCCACGACCGGGAGTAGAAGTCGGTTTCTATAGCATCAAAATTGTGACAGAAGTAAAACATTTACTCCCTAGAGACTAAATAAGACAAAAATTTCCCTATAGGGAGTTTTCATTATGACTGACACAACAATTATGTCAAATTCGAGATTATCAGGTTAGGTTTTGCATTAGTTTTGACACAAACTGGAGCAAAACCTAACCTGCTAACCTAGAATTTGACATAATTGTGAGCTTTTGTCCTAATGACTTACAGTGCCACCAACTTTAAAATTTACCATAGGCTACTAATTTTAAAATAATTGTCACTAAAATGTCAATAAATGACGTTTAAAAAACGGGTTTTCGTTTTAAATCTTCCTGCAACGTAAAAAAATAGTATAGGCAACTCGGAGAAAATGCTATTTTGCTTCAGTGCAATTTCTGATATTGATATTGTATCTCAGCAAAATAAAGCATTTCTCTCCCTCATTGCATAATCTACTATTAAAGCGTTAGGGACTTCTTCGAAGAGGAGAATGTCTTGATTTCACTAATATGCTATTTGGAGCATCTCTTACATTAAAGGTTAGGTATATGTCAAATTCTTTCTGAAATCTGTGATCTAAATGATCTATTTGAATTTTACTGTAATATAAGACATACGTTTTAAACGCTATGTTTTGTTATTTCTGACGTCACAGAAAAAGTGTAATGTGTAGACTTTAGTTTTTACGTAGATTCGAATTTTATAAACAAAAGTACATCATCCTATTTAAAATTCCAAAGTTATCCCCACCCCGTAAAACAGAGAGAGAGGGGGTAAATGTTAAAAATATGTTTAAATATGTCCCTCCATCTCCCTATCACCCCATCAAAATATTTTAAACCGTTTTTCTACTGCCACATGTAAATATTCCATTTTCTTCACAATCCACAGAATGGCAATTGTAGTTAACTGAACGAATATGATTTCATATCCACACACGGACGGATATGAAATACACTAATCACAAACCACGTTAGTTATGGTTACCTAGGCAACTTTAATTTATTGTTTGTTTTGTTATAGGCACGCCCTGCTGAATTGTGTGTGGCAAACGTTGGTGACGTTTGTCAAACAATCCAGCAGGTCGTGGTTATGGACAAGGTAAAATGTCAATAAGCGTCAATAATAGTTAAAAATTAGTGATTCTAGTGACGCATCGATTAACGGTACTCCGCCAGATATTCGTTCAGCAGCTAATGAAACATACGACACGTTATTACCCCAGAAATACAAGAGTAAATACGAATTTACTTATAAGACGTTCAATAAGATTCTAAAAATCCACGGTTCTTATTTTTCTTTTCTTCGTTTAGATATAGGTCGAAGAAAAAAATATACTGTACAACTCGAGTAGAATGTCCATATCCACTCTCATTGCACAAACCACTATTTCAAGATATCGCCTTGTAAAACTTTAAAAACTCACTTAGTATACAATGTGTCTCGCAGACTATTAGATCAATTATTGCTGTGTGCGCATCGAGTTACGCGATTGGTCAGAAATGCAAACAATTTGAAATTACTTTGACGTGTGTCATTTCTGACCAATCACGTACCTCGATGCCTACACAGCAATAGTTGATCGTCCAATAATTTTCCAATTTTAATTTGGCTATATCTGATAGTTGGTGAAAAACACTGTAGACATAGGTATTCTATGCAATCCAGGTTATCTACAATAACATTCTGGCAAGTGTTTTGCTAAATACCTACTTAATAATATATAAATAATATAAAGAATATTTTTTATTTTACTAAACATTTTTATGGTCCCTTAATTTTATTTACTAGAAATTACGTTTTTTTACTGAACAAAATTACTTATGATTTTAATATAATAATGTGCATTTAATTTAGTTGCCTTGGTTTATTAAAAATTGAACTTCTTACTATCCCTGTGATTTTTTAAATGAAACAATTATTATTTGTACTGAACACTCTGTATTATTCCTGAACGTCTATATTTTTTACTGAAGATTTATTATTTTACTGGGCGCTTATTGTTTTCTTACTGATTGTCTACGATTTTTACCAAAAGATTATTATTTTACTAAATATCTATTATTTTACTATACATTTCTAATTGTTACTGAATGTGCATTTATTATTTTTACTGTAGATTTGTATTATCTTACAAAACATATATTAGTTTTACTTGACGCTGATTATTTCTACTTAGCAAACGTTCTTGCTGTTTTAATAAAATACTGTGCATTTAATTTGTTGCCGCAAAAAACTGTATAATGGGCGATGATATCATCATAATTTTCTATTCATAAAGATCAAAGGCGTTCCGGTAGGTACTCCTACTTGTCAAACTTATGCGTGTAGATTAGACGATTAAGATACTATCTACTATCAACAAACATTATAATATTAAATTGAAAAGAACAGTTTCTCGCAATAGGTAGATAGTCTTATGACTCAATTGCGTTACTGAAAACGCGTTTTAATCTCATTTTGAGATAATCACTACCTTGTCATTGTAGCAGTTCCGACAAAGAGCGCGGCGTATTTTATCAGAGGTGTTTGGAAACAGGTCAAATAATCTGCTCGGCGAATGTTGACTGCACCTTTGATTGATAAGATTCTTGAAACGCCACATTACTTCCTAATGCAATAACGATGAGATTAAAGTGTCAGCGCGTTCTCGGTACTTTTTTGTCGGTCCGTATTGGGGCTGCGATGGGGATTGCCCCTAATAAGCCGATAAAATACTTCAGAAATTCCTGTGAGCATCGGAGATAGAGGTCCGATAAGGCCAGGCAGTCACAATGGAATATGCAAATGAGTCACTAGATTAGCCTTGGAATATTTTAACATAAAAGTTGTTTAAAATTCGAATGCCAGTTATGAATTGGAAATACCGCTGCATAGTTGAAGTGCGCAGTGTAAGGGATTGTGCGAGTTTAAAAACCGATGGATAAACGTGATAAATGCTTGAAGGTGTGTTTTGATATTACTAAGCCATTGATAAGCTATAAAAGCAGCAATCGTTAATTTAAGGTGCTGTTCCTGAGAACTACTTGCAATGGCTGCAGCCAGGATAAGTCGAGTCTTTCGGGAGAACTCCGTGGAGACCCCCATGAAGAAGGCCAAGAAGCACTGGCGGGAAGTGTATGACAAGGTAGGAATAGAGTTTAATTTTTAAACAAAGTGTATAAGTATTATATATTCTTGCAGTGTGACAAAGACAAGGATGGCTATATAAGTGTGGTGGAATTGGATGCGCTAATTCAGAGCCAGGAGTACGAGCAGGAGATCCCTGAGCACGTTGTCGAAAAAATACACACCCTTGCCGACTCAGATCAGGATGGTCGCCTGGACTTTAACGAGTTCGTGCAAATGATACAGCACCCTGCTCTGAGGCCTGTGTTCGGCAACTTAGTAAATAGGTATTTTTATTACGATATCTACGGACATTGTTACAAACATTTCTTCCAGTTATGTTCACTTGCTGGTGCCCCCTAAACCGGCTCAAGCCCAAGCTCGAGGCCGATACGAAGACGAAGTTAAATGCTGCCCTCCGCCAGTGGGGATGATACTAATTTCTATTTTGGAAATTATACTCTATTCCATTGATGCGACCTCTACTGCGAAGGACTCAGAGATGGGGCCTGTGGCTACCGCCTTGGTCTACAATCCGAACAGGCGCTACGAAGCTTGGAGATATTTTACATATATGTTTGTACATATTGGGTAAGAATTTCTAGACTTTTTGTATTTTTTTATGCACTGGCTGTTGTTCTTTGAGTAGAATTTATTGAAAGTTATCTCATCTAAAAATAATCAAAGAGAAATTAAAAAGAACTATTATATCGTATCTCTTAAGCAACTAAAGCCAACTGGATTACACATGGAGTAGTCGATTTGTGTGGCAATATTTTTCCATCATTTTCTGCCACCATTTATCTCCCTTCTGCCACTATTTGGGTGCTCTTTTTATTTTTCTGCTTGGTGCTTTGTTTTTTCTCCCATCCATGTTAAATGCTCGAGTCAGCATAGCCACTTTCTGACATTGTTTACAACATCTACCTACTTCAATTGATCATCACTTCCTTTCTCTTCCGGTGTGGCTTCCAAAATCAACCTTCCCATTAGTGATGCGACGAGCGAATATTACCAACCGAATATTCCTATAAATTCCGTAACTTACGGTAATATTCGCTCACCCTCAAAGGAATATTCGCTTTTTGGTAATATATTACGGAAATATTACGGTTATATTACCGAGTACATTCGCGGTAATATTACCCGAATACATTCGTGTTAGCTTCTGTGTGCTTCTGTAATTTTCAGCGACGAAAGCCGGGGAAGTACACAGAAGCTAACACGAATGTATTCGGGTAATATTACCGCGAATGCTGTATCATTGCGTGTTGTCGGCCAGCAGTCTGTCGTAAGAAACCAACGCATTTGCTGCTGTTTGTTTCTGATTCTTTAAGCGGTTGTAGTAAACCAAAGTGCTAAGTGTTACTTATAAAAATATAAGATATGCCTAAATATAAAGAACCCATATGGCACTTTAACACGTTGACCGCCGTATAAGTAAAAATTTTTCGAATATCTGGGGCCACAACGTTTTTGCTTATACATGTCAAAAATGTTATAAATAAGGTATAAAATGTCTTAAATTTAGTCTAGAGCCGGGCCAACACATAGGTTTTGTTTCCCATACTCCTTAATCTCTCATAAGAATACGACTATAGTGCAGCGCAAATGTGAGCTGCGTGGCCTAGAGTGAAAGTAACATGCGAAACACATGTGAGTGGCGTGGCCCATATATTAAGGAGCCATGCGATGCATTCGTGCTTCACATGGCGGTCAACGTGTTAAGGAAAGGTCATTAAATGGGAAAGATTATTATGACTGTATTTTTTGTGGTCAAAAATATGATGCAGGAGCATTTGACTAAATGTCACAAATGTCCAAAAAATGTAAAACAATTTTTTTTTTAATATAACGCAGGTAAGATGCTTTTTAAAACATTTTCTCAGTATATTTAAAAAAGATCTTATTGAGCGGTTTTATTTAGCTTGCCCTGTGTGTTGTTGGCTCAAATTTAGTAATTAAAATTTTACCCCCTTTCTGTTGACCGATTGATCTGAAATTTGGTACCCGAATTTAGTTCTGATGACAATACAATTATGTATGTTCAGTATCATTGTAAATTAAAGATGGCCGCAACCACAAAATGGCGGATTACACGTTACAAAAAGTAGATTGGGACGCGATGAAAATCGGAACTAATGTTAGAATCTAGTAATTTTCAAGTTTCGTATTGGTAACATTTTTACATCTATCATATTGACATTAAATTGTTAACCTTATTTAAGCTAAATGACACAATAAATCAGAGGCGGACGCAACATTGCGGTATGGTGTATTAGCAGTTCTTGAATGTTAAAAGGATTGTGGAAATAATGATGTACGTTGGACAACCAGGCTCTGCTAAACCTTCTATCCCAGCAACAGCAATTTCCACACTTTAAAACACAAAGAATCTGTCATATGACGTTAGTCACTGCGCAAACGAAATCTCTCTACCCATCGCTACTGTTTACTTGTCATTTAAAATATAACCTAACTTTGTATGTTTTTGACAACTTTCCACATATTACCAATTCATCAAATATGATCACAGCGCCTTTCATGACCTACTATGACACCCAATCTACTTTCTGTGACCTGTACAGTAATGGAGAAGATTTTTCCGATTTGAAAAATATTTAAGTTATTTTATGTTTTATAATTAGTTGTCATTCATCAGTATCCTTTATCTAATAGACTTGTCCGTCCGGGACGCTGTTTCAGCAGCCAAACCGTAAGAGATAGAGAAAAAAGTTATTAAAGTTATATGTTTGGAATGGTCATGTCAGGTCAGGAACCGAATTTCAGTCTCTAACACTAATTATTATCTTAATTATAATCCTAACTTTTTAGGTTAGATTCTAGGCAAATTTTATCAACGCGAATGCGACTGGTAGTTTGCTACCAACAATGACGTCATATACGTACGTGTGGTGAATACGCGTTCTATTTGCAAAACGGTCTTTTTTGTTTTATTAAATGAGACATTTGTCTCACTGGACTGCTAGTTCCTTCTAAATAGACTTACTTTTTAAAATTTTTTTATTTTTATCTGTTTAGGTTTTATTTGTAGGTACTTAAGAAAATACATTATGTTATTTAGGTTAAAATTGTTTTTACATTGTACATACTATACAATAAATTAATACAAAATAATTCATTCTGGGCTCAGTTTTAAAGATAAAATATTGAAATTTTGTTTAATAGTATATTTTTGAACAAGGATAATAAATTACCGACAAAGTGTAATCTACTGCTAAAAAAAACATTAAATTTCCTAAAATTCTCATAAATTACGGTAAGTTCTTGTAATTTAACGAATATTACCGACAAAAAATAAATTACGGTAATTTTTACATCACTACTTCCCATACTCTTAAATTTTCTGTTTTGAATGTGTCTACGTTTTATGCATTTCTATTTTTTGTAATACTCTTAGTTCCCTAACATCAGTCACTACAAGCCGTATATTTTTTGTTCACTGTTATTCATATGTTTTTGTCACAGAATATTTGGTTTAGACCTGGTGCACATTATGTTCCTGTTGAGTACCTACATTTCTTCTTTCTACCGGGTGGCCATAAATATCTGTGATCATGGTAGCCATGGAATTAGCTGCTTATAAATGTTGGTTCGCATTATATTTCAATAACAATAATAATAAATTATAGGAATCTGTAATAATTTTGACACCTAGGAATGTCAGTTATGATGACATTTAATATTTAGGTTAGGTAGTTGAATTCATCATTTTTTAAAGCGCTGCTTATTCCAAAGGCAATCACAGATATTTATGGCCACCCGGTATTTCCTGACGGTGGCTACCAGGTCGACTTTTCTTCTATTTCTAGGTAATCTTTATTCTACTGTTTAACTTCGACTGTTTTAAACCACATTCTGATTTAAACTTCTACTCGAACCGAGGTTTTTTGTTTATCTTAGTGTCATATTTATTAATTCCTCAGTGCATCTGGGTTGGAATTTTCTGTACTTTATCATGGAAATGCTTAAAGTATATAAAATAACACGTGCATATTTCTGTATATTTATCTGGAGGCATTTGTTTGTACGTGCAGTGCTGCGCCCTCAATTTAATCCTAGACAATAATAAAATTTCCCCCATTTTTCATGGAAATTCCCCCAAAAAAGAAAACAAACTTCAAACTTACATAGAAATAAAACAATATTAAAAAAAATATTACTTTGAACATAGACCTGCAATATAACCTCAATCAACAAATTAATAATAATTTGGGAAAATAATTCTTCAACATAATAACTACATTCTATAATGTACGTACAGTCGTGTTCAAATAAATCTGGGACAAGTTTTTTTCATTTGTAAGTTCAGTTAAGAATTGAAGAATATCTACATGGATTTCCTGTTATCAGAACGAGTTACATTAAACTTTAATAGGTAATGAAATCTGTAACTCTTTCTGATAAGAGGAAATCCATGGAGATATTTTTCAATTCTTAATTCAACCTGCATGTGAAAAAAAAATACTGTCCCAGATTTATTTCAACACGACTGTACACATAATACACTGGTATTGGATCGGAACTCAGATCAAAAACTTAACAAACTTAAAAACTAATCAGAACAAAAAAATCTTTAAAATAATTGCTACATTCTATAAGTAATAAAAGTAGTAGGTCTAATACGGAAACAAGGACCACTGCTCTCGTAGCCATGCAAACTAAAGATACAGTATATATTGTTTGTGTAAGATTCCTGATAATGGAACGCCTATGATTGCTTGCTGTAATTTGCACTGTTCCGTGGAATGGTTTCATTTGATTTCTGTTGGTTAAACATCTGTACCTAATACTGAATGGCATTGCCCTTTAGAGTTGAGGTGAAGGTACTCAAACCATAACAATAATATGTGATAGCACTCCACAATTTTTCAAATTTTTGATGTTTATCGGGCGTAAAGTAAGTAAAGTGAGGTGTGCAAAGAAAGTGTGGTCAGGAGAGGTCAGTGAGGAAATAAAAAGCTTTAGAAGAATACGCGAGTTTAGACTATAAAAGTGAAACCCAAATAATAGTAAACGAAGTGAGGTTAGATTCTAAACAAGGTCAACATAGTGAAGTTGCATCAGTTGAAAAAGCAACGTTGTCAAGTTGAAAATTAATTGTCAGATTTCAAGGAAATATTAATGAATTATTAGTGAGGTGTGAGACTATTTACATGAATAGCAAACTTTGTTTTGCAATAGTGAAAGAATAGGCAGTATATCATTTCCAGCGTAAATCTACATTTTCCACAATTTGATGCAATCTAACCTTCAAAATGAATTGCCATTTGTGTAAACAAATCAAAGTGAAAAATAAAGATATTTTTGAATGTGATGGATGCAAAGAAACAATCTGCAAGGAATGTGGTAAACTCACAGCATCGGAGGTAAAGGTTTTGCAACTAGCAGGCGGTTGTTCATTGAAATTCTATTGTCCTTGTTGTCAAAACGGAGAAACATTGGGACTTCTTCAAAAACTTGTGGAGAGTAAGGAATCAACAATAGAAGATAAAATAACGATTATTAACATGTTAAAAGAAGAAATTGAAACATTGAAAAAGAATAATATACAAAACCAATATAAACATAATATGGAATATAGCAATGCAGTCAAAAAGAAAAAAGAAAATATCATAATAGTGAAACCAAAAGATAACACTCAAAATAGCGAAAAAACAAAAAAGAAAATTGAAGAGAACATTAATCCAAGCAACCTAGGAGTAGGAATATCGAGTGTGAAGTATGTACGAGAGGGCGGAGTGGCAATTAAGTGTAGTGAAAACGAGAAAGATATCCAGAATGTATGTGAAACCATTAAAAATACATTAGGTCAAAACTATAAAGTAGCAATACCTGAAAAGAAAAACCCAAGGTTAATAATATTTAATGTAAACGAATCAGAACTAGAAGATGAAAATACATTCTTAAATCGAATAGCTATACAGAATATGATAAATACAGACCCTACTACAAGGGAGTTGAAAACAGTATATTCATACAAGAATCGAAGAGGACTAAGCAATGTTATTATACAGGTAGATAGCAAAACATATGAATGTATAAAAAAAAAAGACAAGATACATATTGGTTGGAAAAGTTGTTTCTATAAAGATAGCTTCAACATTAAACAGTGCTACAATTGCTGGAAGTTTGGTCATTTAGCAAAAGACTGTAAAAAAGAAGTGCCAACGTGTCAAAAATGTGCAGGTGAACATAAAGCAGAACATTGTCAAAATCTAGAAGAATGTTGTGTAAACTGTAAGTATGCATTAGAAACGTTAAAAATACCAAACATTGACTGTAAGCATAGAGCTTATGACAGAAAATGTGAAGCATATAAAAGAATAGTTGAACAATTACAGGAAAAAACAAACTATCCAGAATTATACAATAGAAGAAATCAAGTATAGCAATCACAGATGCCAATAATGTACCTAAACATCCAAGGATTAAAAAGTCATAAGACACAGTTAACATGGTTGATAAATCAAAATAAACCTATAATTATATGTCTGTCAGAAACCCATATTACAGATGATTATACACAAAGTGAAATAAACATCGACGGTTATAACGCTATCTGTGGCATTTCAACAAGCTCTCATACTGGAGCAACTCTAATATATGTCAAGAAAGAGTATAGATTTAAAGAAATTACAAATCTTGAATACAATAAAAACCTTTGGTTGTCCGGACTTGAAATTACTATAAAGAAACAAAAATATTACATATACGCTCTTTATCATTCACCTAGTGCAAGTGACGCTGAATTTCTAACAAAACTGGATGAGCTATTAGAAAACATAAATACTAATGGCATACTTATAATCTTAGGAGATTTCAACTTAGATCTAAAAGGAGATAGTTTCTATGCAAATAGACTAAAAAATCTTATCAACAAACATGGCCTTTACCAATTAGTCGAACAGTGCACTCGAATAACCCACAACTCAGCTACAAAAATTGATCTCTTGCTAACAAATAAAAAAGAATTAAAGCACGAAGTACATTTAACACCAAAAATCACAGATCACTCGATTATTTCAATCAACATAAATGAAGCACACTCAAATTGTACTAAAAAAATGTATTTTAGGAACTACAAATCTATGGACACAATGGGATTTCAACTTAAGTTATTAGATATGGCATGGGAATCAAATACAACACATGTGGATACATTAGCCGATAATTTAACATATAATATCATTTGTGTATTAAATGAATTTGCTCCAATACAAGAACGAGTTGAGACAGGAAAATGGGGTAATAAATCATGGTGGAGTGAAGAAATAAACAATGAAATCAGAAGGAGAGACCAACTTTATAAAATAAGTATAAGAACGAGAAACACACAGGATTGGGACAACTACAAACAACAAAGGAACATAGTTGTGTCATTAATAAGACAAACTAAGTTAAACTATTATCACGAAAAAATAGATGAAGTCAGAAATAACTCTGCTGAAATGTGGAAGACTCTAAAAAGAATTGTTAATAATAAGGGACACGAAAACTTGAAGAATGAAATAATATTCGGTGATAGAATAGTAACAGGAAAAGAAATTAGTGAGAACTTCAATATATTTTTTCTAAACAGTATCAGAGAAATCACTGAAAATATTACACCTACTAAAACACACTTTGAGAGTATAGAGCTTATACAAAGTAACTACAAAATGGAAGCATTTTGCAGATTAGAAATGTCTGATTTAAAAGTTAAAATAAAATCGATGCAAAATAAGGAAAGCAACATAGATGGAATAACAACTAATATACTAAAAGTAGCATTCGAAATAATTGGTGATAAAATATTGACTTTAATCAACACAAGTTTAGAAAAAGGTACATTCCCGTCAAAATGGAAACTAAGCACAATTATCCCAGTAGAAAAAAAGGCCTCTACAATACAGAGTGAAGAATTCAGACCAATAAATATAGTTCCACCTTATGAGAAATTGCTAGAAATGTGTGTCAAAGAACAAATAGTGCAGTTTATTGAGAAAAACAAGATTCTGAGTGACTATCAAGCTGGTTTTAGGAGCAAAAATTCATGTGAAACTGCTCTACAAAGTGTTTTATTGAACTGGAAGAGTTCCCTCGAAGAAGGAAAAATGGTTGGAGTGGATTTTCTGGATTTTAAAAGAGCCTTTGAAACTATAAATAGACAGTTACTTCTACTCAAAATGGAAAAATACGGGTTTGGACAAATCATTATAAATTGGTTTAAAACATATCTGAGTGAGCGAACGCAAGTGACAAAATACGGTAGAGTTTCATCCACATTAACGTCGGAATATGGCGTCCCTCAAGGGACAGTCCTGGGGCCTATACTCTTTATCCTGTATATTAATGACATTGTTAAAATAATAAAAAACTGTAAAATCCAACTATTTGCAGATGACACAATAATATATGTAATGAGTGATAACCTAGATGAAATCACACAAATATTAAATAACGAGCTTAACAACTTATATGAATGGTTGAATAATAATTTTCTACAATTAAATACAACTAAAACAAAAATGATGATAATAAAAAATAAGAGTAAAAAGCTCAATTTTATAGACAATATACATAATGTTAAAATTAGCAATACTATTATAGATATGGTAGTAGAATTTAAATATCTAGGATGTATAATAGACCAACATTTAACATTTTCCGAACACTTTAATTATATCATAAGTAAAATAGCAAAAAAAGTCAATGTTCTAAGTCGAATTTCAAAATATTTAAGTAGTTGGACTAAATTAACAGTATACAAAACAATTATAGCGCCTCATTTTTATTTTTGTTCGACATTGTTACTCCTTATGAACAACACCGAATTGGATGCTATACAAAAGAAACAAAATAAAGCAATGAGAATTATATTAGGATGTGATAAATATACTAGGATAAATGATATGTTAAACTGTACAAATCTCATGAGTGTCAGACAAACTATTATATATAACACCTTAACATTTATTTATAAAATGTTAAACCATATGTTACCAGAACATCTTCTAGATAACTGTAAATTTGTTAGAGATGTACATACACACAATACTCGAACAAAAAATAACTTTTATATAGATAGAGTTAGTAGTAGCTTTAGTCAAAATAACCTATTCTATAAGGGCTTAAAGTATTACAATGAGCTACCAATGAATGTAAAGAACTGTGAGACTTTGATTAGTTTTAAGAAATCTTGTATATTATATGTAAAAGAGAGATTCTAAGTGTTAACTCTTTGTAGTATATGCGTGTTTTAGTGTATAGAATATAATTATTGTATTTATTGTTAGCCAAGTGCTATTAATAAACATTATTATATTATTATTATTATGTAGTATAAGTGAAAGTAATCGTATTTTATATTATATTGGTATTGGAATATAAAATAAAAGCAAATAAATGTTTTAATCGATTTATTTACCCCTTTAATTGCAGTACTGTAAAATAAGTAAATACAAACACCGTGTTTTTAAAAGCACGACCGCTGCGATATGTGAAAAGCGCAGGTCAAATAATGCATTCCGACTATCGTATGTCATGTCATAATGTTGCCTTCCGTCATCCATAAAAATAATCTACAGTAATTAAATTTATTGACATGGCAAATAAATATGACTTAACTATTGATAAAAAATAGATTTGATAAAATGAAATAACATTTTATGGTCAAAATTTATTTAAAAACAATTTAAATTCAAACACATTTAGTAAATTTATTCAGAAAATGTATAATGGTTACAAAAACATTGCGCTTCCATACTTTGACCAAAATTATTTAAAAAGATATTTTTGTCAACTACACGGAAAAATTGCATGTTCAACATATTGGAAAAGTGATTCTTCCATGCTCACGTAAAACTTTTACATTCGCTGGAAAACTCTCAATTTTCTTAACTTGTAGAACAATCTACTATTAAATTCACTGGCGATTTAAGAAGAAAATTAACTCGTTAGCATATAAACATTATAAAGAGTTATTTATGGTTGCTATTATGAGATAATAATAATAATAATAATAATGCCAGTTTAAAATGAGAAAGAAATAATAATTAATCGAGTTATTTACCACATTTATATTTTCATGACGCTCAACGCCTCAAAGGCTTAAACCTGAAAAGAAACACAGATTGCAGGCAGCTGAAAATTATTTCGGTGGCGCAAATAATTCTCACATATAATCTCATAAGAGCATTAATTCTTTCCGGATTTTTTTTTTACTGCGTTTCAACAAGGTCGTATTAATTAGGACTCCTTCCAGAGGCGAACGTTTCCTTTCCAGAGACTTTGCAATTGAAATTATATTTTTTGAAACTTTTCCTTACTGCCAATCTCTAGCGTGCCGCGGGTTTTAGCTAGTATTCTATAATGCACATAAATCCAAATTCAGATCTTAAAAAACTCGGAATTTTGGAGCAACAGCCGGAATTCCGGCTTTGTTTTTCTTCATAAATCGGTTGATAGAAAGCAAAGTGATTACTAGACGCAAAAAATATTTAAAAAACATTACAAACTTTTCCCCATTGCTGATCAGATCCAATCCTGCTTCCTGTTCCTGTCTTTCTTTTAGTTTAATGTCAATCTGGTGTGAAAGTAATTTTGAACTCAGCGTGTAGGCAGTGCAGGCAGCCAACCAAAGGATTATGTAAATCACTAGTACAATCTTTGAATGTGGATCTCAAATGTAAATTTTTTTAGATAATGCGAAAAATTCTTGGTTGTCATGGCCAAGGTAAAAATCCACCAAGAAGCCTCTAAGCGCCAGAAATTACCCCTAGAATTTCCCCTGAAATAAATTTTCTTCCATAAATTCCCTGGCTACCAAATATTCCCCTAAATTTCGGGGATTTTCTCCTAAGTTGGCAGCATTGGTCTGTAGTACAATGGCGGACAATAAATTTACGCCGGCCTGTCATTCGCTTGGCACTGTTTATGTTGGTGACACTGTACGTCTATGTCAAATTCGAGATTAGCAGGTTAAGTTTTGCGTCAGTTTTGACACATATCTATTGGGCTGGTTGCAGATCTGGAGCTTCTGAATCCACTCTGATAGTTGTGTACTATCTCTTTGCATGTTCCTTCAATCAATAATATCAGTCTGTATTTTCCAGTACAAATTGGTCCCCCTTCTCCATCGACATTTTTTTTTCTATACCTTTTTTATAACACTCCGTTTTTATCATATCTGCTGTGGTTTTTTATACTATTACTTTCTCTACTTCTTGTCTGCCTCATACATACATTTTTGTCTCTATTTTTCCTTCTTTTATATTTTTCGGTCCTTTTTCTTCTTCCTGATGCTTCTTTGAAGCAAAGGTTGCCAGATGGTGTTTCCAGGTTTTAGTGATACGATTGTTAGTTTTATGCACTTTGCA
This sequence comes from Agriotes lineatus, assembly GCA_940337035.1. NCBI lineage: Eukaryota > Metazoa > Arthropoda > Insecta > Coleoptera > Elateridae > Agriotes > Agriotes lineatus. Next base: position 36,173,809 of record OW679203.1, read on the forward strand.
TTGATTCATTGTATTACCCCCTCTCTTGATTTAGCAGTTTCTTATATTTTTTAATCCATATCTTTTCTACTTCTTTTATGTTTGCTGTGACCGTCCACTTCTATTCTGAAAAAAAAGGATTCTAGTTGGAACCTTTTTTTATGTTTCCAATTTTTTTATATACTCGTTATTCGATTGTTTTTTTATTAATTGCATATTAATCAGCGCCAAAAACAATACTGGTTTGCTAATTTAACCTACTTTGTAAAATTAATAACAACAAAGATGGCAATGGTGCGCACTTAATTTGAATCACCTTGTATACTAGTATAGGTGTATCGATGTTTATCGAAATTTATCGATAACTATTGATCTTTATCGATATTTATCGATAACTATTGATATTTTTGATAAGTATCGATAACTATCGATATTAATCGATATTTTGATATATCAATATGTATTGATGTTTCGCAATATCGATAAATATCAATATTTCGATATATCGATATTTCTCAGTTATCGATAATTGATATCAGCATTTCAATATCGCCCAGCCCTAGTTAAGTAACTCTTTTGCTCAAACAAGGGAATCGTCAAAGTTATTTTGTTTACTAATAAATGGTCTCTCAAGTTAGGTATGTACCATATCTTCCATTCGGGAACTTTAAAAACTTTTGCTCCAGAACAGTCTTATTTATTTTTACTTCACACTATCACACTCTGCAAACATTTTAACCGGAACTGGCTGCTGCATACCCTTGAAATCGGCACACCTCAATTGCATCACCCGCTCCTGGCGGACATTATGCTGGAAACCACTGATTACGTGTAGGCCTTGTAAGGACAGTTAAATTGGCGCCTCGCAAAATTGACGCTTCAAATAATAGGGCTTTAAATATAGCACAATGTGTGTACTTACATGTACGTTCGGAAAACGCGTTTTTGGAATTTGCAAACGCTGGCTCGCTGCACTTTAACACTGTTTGCTAGGCTCGTTTATGCCGCTTCAAATTAACTTATATCTCTCTGGGCGAATTCACGTACTATACTTTCCAATATAGCAAACCCATACAGCTCTCAGAAGAGGCTGTGAACGACTGCTGCCTTCTTTGTTAAATTTGCAAGTTGAAAATCCCCGCATCCCGCGTACAGCGTGTGTTTCTTGCTGAACTCGCAAAAACCAAAAAGTCACAATGCACTTCCAGCGAGCATTTGCTTACATAAAATACAATATTTAATCTAATAATAGAACATAGGAACTACAACTTGGCTTCTACATTTAAGCATGAAAATAAAAATTATCGGTATGGGATCCAGCTGGCTTGTTACACATATCATAATTCTCCGTCTTTGTAAATCATAGGAATTAAATAAGAAAACTATTTTTTACATTCCATAAAAAATTTCAAAATCCAACTTAGAAGTTAACTATTACGAAACTACATTTTTCTGAAAAAAATTTAAGATATTTTAAAAAATTATTTTTTTCGTATTGGCCACTTTCCACCAGTGACTTTTGCTCTGGAGCTTTAAATAAAAGTACAATTTTTCGCAATCTATGCATGTATGAACCTTTAGTTAACCCGAAAAATTTTATTGACAACCCGAAGCCCGAAAAATGATTGCCAAACCCGAAGTCTTCGGGTCAAAATGACAGTGTTGGCAACCTTAACCTTTACATTAAAATATCCTATTAACAATTTATATCATACTGTGAAATTGATCTAATTTCTCGTAATATCGAAGCTCTTCTTTTTCTTCTGCATTTTCTGTATAAGCCTATAGATTTGGTATTGTAATCTTTCTTTGTTTTCCTTTTATTCTTAGACTGCATATTTTACTGTTCGTGTTTTTTAAAGTTTAGTATCACCTAGACCTTTTATTGCTGCTTCTATAAGGGAGAATACTCTTAACTTGTACTTTTTCCCTCAACTATTCATATTATTTTATGCTCCTCCCTCTGTAGTTTTCTCTCTTTTTGATTTTAAGTATATGGCTACCTACTTGTTATCTCTGATAACATATTTTCACACTTCTTCCTTTTTTGGACTCTTTGCTTTTAACCTCTTCTATTTTACACTGAATCTCTTGTTCCTTAATTGCAAGTATAAAAATGTTATCCTTCCTAAGACAAGAATTTAAATTTTCCATTCAAAGTTTTCTACCTTTGCTAGATGATTTTTTTCCTTCAGCTTTTTCTATTTTATATGCTTTTCTCAAGGTTATGTTAACCTCACTTTTCTTTGTAGAAACCATAATGGTAGAAACCCTTCTATTCCTTGTTATATTTTATATTCTAATAACTATATTAGTTTGCTTCTTTATTCTTTCATTTCCTTCCATCTTATCTTCTAAGAATTCAATTTTGTTATGCAACATGTTTTTTCTCTCTCCCATTCCCACATTAATCGTTCCAAGCCGACTTTGTCAATATTAAAAAATATATATGTATATTGATGAAACAGTCAACACGGAAACATATTAATTGAATGATGTGCTGTGAAAATGTGTGCAAAAGAACAAGTTGCCTAAATAAAAGAAGAAAAGAATGTTTTAATCCTGTTGATAGAAAATACATAGAAATCACTAATTTTGTTGCTTTTATACAGGGTGATCCATCTGATAGTCAACCTGTGCGTTCAAGTACTATTAGGCACACCGCTAGAAATGGTGCACAGGTGGTGGCGCGTGCTCATAATATACTTTGCCGGAGTTGCCGCAGGGTCCCTCGGGACGTCCATTACGGACCCTACGGTTAAGCTAGCAGGTGCTAGCGGAGGTGTCTATGCCCTCATAACAGCACACATCTCCACAATCATTATGGTAGGTTTTAAACCTTCCATCGAGGGGCAAGCTCACTTACTAATTGTATTGTTTTGTAGAATTGGAAGGAAATGGAATATGCAGTGGTGCAGCTGCTAATATTTCTGATAATTACTTGCTGCGACATCGGCACTTCCATCTACGACCGCCACGTCCTGAACCGGAACGAACACATCGGCTACGCTGCACACTTTGCTGGCGCATTAGCGGGCTTGCTGGTGGGGATTAACATCGTACGGAACATACATGTCACACGGACCGAAACGATTGTGTGGTGGGTGTCCATAGTCACCTATGTCATGCTGATGGGAACTGCGATTGTGTGGAATTTGGCCTATGTTGACTATTTTCCGCCATCTGAATACAGTTAGTGATGCACCAAGTGGTTAGTCTACGATTATGCGGTACTGAAATTTAAGTATTTCATTTTTCATGTAGTTTGGGAAGTGAGTGGATTTATCTCAAAGAACTGTTCAGGCCAAATGTATTATCATCATAAGTATTATGTTCTAGTCGTACCTACTTGTATTAAGCTTTTATATTTTTTTATAATGCTTGTGTATTCGTGTATAGGTGTTTAATATGTTATATAATTCAATTCCTCATGTGTATGTATTTTTATATTTTGTTGTAAATAAAGCCATATAATAATTAAAATATACATAAATAAAAATCGAACTGAGTTTGCACAAATGAAGTCAGAAACACTAAGCAATAGAAGAAAGTAACAAAATCAAAAATAAATGATTGACCACTAGCAAATACCTACATTTGAAGTACGGAAAAAACTATCTACGTTTGTAGCTACTTACCTAGATGCAAACATAAAGTGGTGCTGCAAATAGGACAAATACAGCCTGTGATTAAGGGGCTGCATGTACAATCATAAAGCGTATTACAGTAACTCAGGAGATAAGATGGGGGAGTGGAAGCAAACAGAGATAAGTATTACATTTTATATAAAAAAATCAAGGTAGAAACTGATAATTGATATTAAAAACACCCAAGTAGTAGCTAACAAATACTTTTGTAATAATGGGATGGGCCAGTTAGTTTGAAAGTTAATTATAGGTTATTAAGCAATGTTTGCGTGTGCTGTGTGAATTGTTTCTGAATATAGCCGTTTGATGAAGCCTTACCGTGTCGGTCAGGAAAATTACAAAAGATTGTTGGATGTAATAAGCTACACAAAAATAGGCTATAACTTTTGGAAATTTTCGATTACCGTTCCGCCTCTAATTATAGTGGAAATTTCATATTGACTTTTCAGTCGGATTTAAGGAATTATTGGCACCCTGCACTTCAATCATAATGTATCATCCCCGCATTCTAATGCCGCCCTAAAATTCATTATCCAGGGACGACCGCTAGCCCGGTGTTCATTTTGCAAGACCGGCAAATTCTGCCTCTAGTTGAAACTACATGGCTACCTGGGATGTTTAACCTTGCATGGTGCCCACGTATTGGACTGTATTTAGCTAAGTCGTATATTTGTTACTTATAACGCATAGATTATTTATAAATAGTTTGTAATGTGTTACATGTACTTAGCATAGAATATGGGGTAGGTAACTTGCAGCTCATGTTACCAAGCAAGTGATACTTGTGAAATACGTTCAGTGCTTTGGCTAAGTATATAAAAATTGTTTATCCTTACGGAACGTGGCGTATACAGATAGCAGCTGTTGCGTTTTGCGTGATCACTGCGACTAAGTATAAAACCCTTTTGAAAAATTGATCTCATTGTTTGTTACGGCCCCTGCCTTCAGCTAGCTCTGCTGAAATGTCATTTTATGTGAATTTGAATATAGGTTTTACATTACTGCTTGATTTGCATTTGTAAAGTGCAGTGCAGGGTGTGTTTTGAAGTTAAACATTTCAAAAGTACAAAAATAAGATAAAACTGTAACGCTTGTATCTTATTAATTATTGTTCATTCTTTACTGGCTTGCTTAATTACGGCAACTTTTATTTTGATACAACGTAGCCCTTCGGTGTAGTCAGAAAGCCAAGGTTCGATTTATAATTTCGAATTTCTGGTCTTAGGAATCAAGTGTCTCAAAGTTGGAAGGGCAGGATCAGGGTTTAGGCCCAAGAGGGCCTAGAGCAGAAAGCTCTTTCAGGATAGAGTCCCTTACCCGCCCGAGTTACCTGGTTTTATACCTTTCTGGGCCTCCTTATCCGGGCTGGAGTTTTGGCAGGGATGCGTGGAACTCGGCCGGTCGTGTACTCGCACACCGGGAGGCTTAATTTTATTTATCTTCTTTCTCGCGTCTAGGAGATGCAATTACCTGATTGTGGCGATATTTTAGTCTCAAAGTTGGAAGGGCAGGATCAGGGTTTAGGTCCAAGAGGGCCTAGAGCAGAAAGCTCTTTCAGGATAGAGTCCCTTACCCGCCCGAGTTACCTGGTTTTATACCTTTCTGGGCCTCCTTATCCGGGCTGGAATTTTGGCAGGGATGCGTGGAACTCGGCCGGTCGTGTACTCGCACACCGGGAGGCTTAATTTTATTTATCTTCTTTCTCGCGTCTAGGAGATGCAATTACCTGATTGTGGAGATGTTTTAGCGACGTCCAAATTAGCATGCATTATAATGTGTAGAAATACGAATTTCGGCCGGCGCTAACGTCACAAAGCCAAAGTCTAAGGTCAAGCACATCATCATATTCTCCAGTCGCTTCAAGTTTTTCTGAGTCGGGGCTATGTCGAAAACCACCATATGTTATGGTGCCTAACCAATAACATCATCTTCTACATCTTTGCCGATTCGACTTTTATACGCAAACACTTGCTGTTAACTTAAATAATAGTTTGTTCGATTGTTATTGAATAATTATATTGTAACTGAATCTAGTGTTCAGATATATCTAGGTGACAAAAAGTAAGTTGTTAAAAAACCCTTGTAAACAACGTGAATAAAACATTTTTTGTTTAGTGATCAAATTACTCGTTTTTTTTTGAAATCGTATTGAAAGTACCACTTTTTTCACTATTTTTACTTTTTTAACGATTTTATTTTAACAATATTCACATTTTTTCAGCGAGAGCGCAACACTGATTTTCGGGTTGCCGGATTGTTGAGTGACAGCAAAATCGTGAAATGTCAATGACTGATTCTTTTTCACTTTCGGCCTGCAAGGATCACTATGCAAAAAATACGTGTAGTACAACACGTTTTAAAAGTCCTTTTTTCACTCATTTGCATTTCTGCAAATTCATGAAAAAAGTGTTACCTTCAAAACTAGTTTTACAAATCACTATTTTGATGTTGGGTTTCGGACTTATTCACTCTGCTAAATCTAAGATCTAATAACCAATACTTGCATTTTTCTGTAAGACTATTTCCTACTGTACATTTTTCAAAATTGCTACAAGTAGTAATTTGTTAGAACAATTCTCTTAAAGCAGTTACTTTTGGTACTTTAGCCTCAAATCCTAGCATTTTAACGAGTCACGCAAGTTAAATTAGTAATTTAGTGGTAATGTTATCAAAATTCATTTCCATAAACCTTATTTCCGCGTGGTTCAGTTCAAATATTAACGCTTTGCCGTAGTTAAGATTGCCGATTAAGGTTTATGTTGGCATACGTTATAAATCAAGCTTTGTTCTCTTCTGTCCGTAAAGCAGTCTCAGGTTACTGAATTGCTACATTCGAGGTCCCCTGCAAGTTTCGCAAGTGTTGAACCATATTTCGTCATGCTAAAACTTTTCCGTAGCCTTAATCAGAAGCCCTTAGTCAGCTTTGGTGATCCCAAAATCTTCTGAACCGTTCTACTATAAGAGCAACAAGGACGTAGATAAGCAGCGTATGCGCCTGGTCATTTTCGCGCCCGCATCTTCCGCAGGAGCGTCACTTGGCGTGGAGCCCGCAAGATGTGAGGGTCACGTTGGGTCCGTGGCCGGCGTCGATCTGCCGAATCCGCGTAAAAAGTTTATTGTCGAAAGTTTTGTGTTGTGAAGCCGCCTTGTCGCCGTCAATTCGAGCTTAGTGCATAGTAATTAGAGGTGAACGTTTAGCCGAGTTTTCCGTATCGTTTGGAGCTGAGCACCTCCGCTAACACTTATCGTGGATTATATTTTGGAAACACTCAATCGTGTGCTAAACTTACCAAGTAGGACGAAGACCCGATCCCTCACAGTCATCTGCTTGTTACCGGGGTCCGCTCTAGTTAACCCTCGTCTTGGGGATGTTTTACCGCTCGCATTCGCTCGATTTTGGCCCAGTCCTGTGTTTACAACAGTTTCCTGTCGTTTCCGTTCGTGGCACTGACTTGAGACTCGCAGCTGAAGAAAACAACCTAAGTCAGCACATCTATGTTCCTATCAAGGTAATTTGTTAACCGTTAAATGTTTATAGTGAAGTGTTTTACCAAAGTGTAGTTTAGGCCACTTGAGCCCTTTTGGGTGATTTAAATCATAAAATGTTGAACAAGTCCGTCAATGTTTATTGTCTTCATGTCGTTTTTGTGTATTAAGCTCACGTAACCGTTGCTGTACCATTTTTGAAGTGTTTGTTGCTAACTTTTGATACTGTAAAGTAGTTTTTGTGGTAGAACGTACCGACCATATTGTTTGTAATTGTAAACATGTCAATTGTTCCCGTTTGATCATTCGAGTTTAGATTATAAATTGCGTCGTTAATTCAACTAACCTTTTTGCATATTTTCGGCCGTAAGATTTAATCATTGTAACTTTCATTGTCATTTTTGTCATGTTATTTCATCAATAGAGTTTATTGTTAATTGTTTATACGTTTTTCATTGGTGCGTTTGCATGCCTTGTGTCTATGTTTTTGTACAGGAACCTAGTTGGTGCAAGTAAGTGTAAGCTGATGCCGTAAGGTAGGTTTGATCCAGCTGTGACGTCGCTACCTCAGGTTGTGTCAAGGTAGAAGTAGCAAGGTGATTTACCCACTTCCATTTTCAAGTAATTTCACCTGTGTTGCCGATGTTGTGTTTGTCCCGATCTAGCCAAGAAAATGGTGGCGTACCTTATTTAAGGTCATTTAACCCCTTTGTGTCAAAGCACAGCCCTAACTGTTAGATAGTACAGAACCACGACCTTTCTTCACTGAGCATCCAATAGCCGGCGCGCATCGTTGCAGCACATCTCGTAACGAAGGTTGGGGCTGAATATTTGGCGAAATTGCGGATTATGTCTTAGTCATTTTGAAGGTAACAGGTATGGCTCTCAAGCGTATGATTTTGTTTTGCACGCTTGAGGAGCTGATTGTTAATGCCGTTAACGCGGTCTCGTCGTGTTACCAAAAGTGGCTAGTTGTTTGTTAGTGTCGTAATAACGTTTTCGTCGTGTAACAAATTACTATTAATATTGTACCTGTAACAAGAAGATGAAAAACAAACTTAAACAGCAACAACAGAACATTCAAGCGACAGATATTATGTTCCGTAAATCTGTCAAAGGCTGTAGATGACTAGACCTAATTCGAAACATATAAATAAGGGAAGAATTGGAGATACTTTGTAACAGGCTAAATGCAATATTACGACAACGCGCCAGTTTGTAACGGTGCAAATCGGTATTTACGACAACCTCAAACAAAGCTAAACGACTAGCACGTAAGCTAACTCAAAATCGGGAATGTATTACACAGGACCGCTGCCCCAGCTTGTTACAAAAGAGTTGCAAACTAATTTCAGTAGAGCGAGGGTGGTCCAACACGAGATAACACAGGGCAACGGCCTAATAAACGAAAAGCAGATCTTAATTGCTAGAGCGCTATCACGATTCCTACAAGGGAAAAATGCATAGATGAACCCACCGAGGAAAAGTGGAAGTATAATGGATTTACTTTTCAACTAGAACCTTGGTGCAACATCATCGGACTTAACCTTTCGAAGAACTCACTTGAACAGCTGGTCAAACTCCTTTTACAACTGTAAAATTCATGCACAATATCAGAAGAAAACCACAGTTAAACAAACATGAAATGTATTAGCAAAAATATTTGAATGAGTAAAAATGTTATATAAAAATACGAAATGGATTAGTAAAGGTTAAATATTCGAGTTGGGTAACATCTTATTCTAGTGATTACGCGGTAAACTTGACATCAAATACTAGAATGACTTGTGAACGGTATTAACATTGAATTATTCAAAACACTGGCTCAATTAACAGCAATAACAGACGGTAGTCAACTAAACAACATACTTCATCTGCTACTACATAAAGTCGAACAGGATCATGTAATCTGAGGGTAATAAATTAAACTGACAGGTAAGCAACTATAAAAGGTTTAGCAAACGCTATGATATACATAATAAATGTAACAATGACTGCAACGTCACGCAAACCGTCTGGTACTTCCGAAAAATACTCGGTACACTTAAAATTCGCCCTGTAAAGCTACTAACGGAACCTGGAATAATCCGCTAATGAGGGCGAATTCGAACTCCGCATGGTAATTTGGCAGAATGGCATGAAACGATAAGCAGGGGTCTTCGCGACACGTGAATAAGCCGAGGCTGAGAGCTTTCACAGAGAGTCCGCCAAACGATGTATTAGGAGCGCCACTCCACGATAAACGAAAAACTCAAAGGCTTAAATCGGTAAACCATATCGTTAATTTCGCCCAACGGCTAAAGCTACCACGTGTAGTTCAAAAGTCAATAAAGGCGAAACACAAAACTTGCGTTAGATCGACGGAAGTTCGAATAACGGGATCAAAACATACGACACACTCACATACCAAAGTACCACCGGTAGCCGTTAACGCACATTAAACAAACTCCAAAACCTTGTCCCCACACGCCGCAGAGGCGGCGTGGGCGGGAGAAACAACTTCAAATCGCTTGTTGCTCCTTGCAACGTCAGGTTAAGTCTGTCTCGAAAAACGCGCAAAGTGCTCCCAATCGATAATCCGAGGGGGGAAGGGGTAAAACCTCGTACTCGCTCTGTCTACGGCAACTGTCTTAATTCTTGCTCAGACCGAAAGCGCTTCTACAACAAATTGCCGTCGCCAGACGGGTTGATAAGAAACACCTCTAGCATGCTAATAGCCTCGAAACAGCGATAAAACAGAATGAGTGCATTTAAAACTGCTGACTGCAAGCGAATAATTCGAAATACCCATATATAGGCGGAATCGTAATTCGGAATTGAGAAAATAATGTTAAATAGTTGCACGTTCATACAAACTAAAAATGTCCTTACAACTTGAGCTTCATGCAAGGACCACATGGAGTGGATGACTCCTGGAAGATACATAAAACTAGCTTACCAATACACATTCTGAGAAAAAAGGAATCTAGAAAGGCCGAAGGAAAAATGGGTCAAGAACCAAAATAGGCTGCATAGTTTAATCCCTGAATAAAGGAAGAAAAGTGAGTGTGGAACAAAAAAAGATGGAAGACATGCTACCAGATGAAGACTATAATATTCAAGCTGTTCCTAACTTCAATTTTCTTGAAATACAATTACAGTTGTCAGGACATTTTTAAATTCGATGAGTGTGCGACCTTTTGTAGTATTTCCGATTCAAAGATTACGATTTCGCTTGTATATAGTTTTTCCGGTCGTATTTTCACGCCCAATAGTTCATCAAATTGTGTGCAGGCAGCTAGCGGTTCACAATTTTCTGTAAGGCACTCGTTTGGGTAGCCTCGTTCATAATTACTTTTTCTGGATTATTTGGAATTTTAAGATTTGGCATGCAGCTTTGTCTAGAAGTTTCGGTGAGCTGCTCTGGCCTCTAGCCGTCTTGTTTGAACCTGGGTTGTTTCGTCACTTTGAAGCGTGTTTGTTTGATCAAATTTGAAGCGCAGTCCATAGAAGCAAGCAAGAGATTTTTCTAAATAATTTCGTTCCATCGCAGTCTTTCGTCTTAAGCTGGATCGCCTGTCGAGGCGAGCGAGACCGTTTGTTGTCATCTGCTTCGAGATTGGCTGCAGGTGGTAGGTGACAGAGCGCGTCTGGCGGGAACAGCGTTGGCTTGTTTTGAGAGAGTTCGTCACGGGTCGTCTTGGTGTTTGTTTGGGTTGTACTGTGCGTGTCCTGTTTCTTGAATGCCCGCCGTTTTGCAAGTGTCCGAAGGCCGAATGGGCTATCTTTCCGATTCGTTGGGATTCAGTCTGCAGAACGGGCAAATATTTAGGTCTCGACAGTTTATCGTTTGTTTTCCGTGAGGATTTCACATCAGTCCCTGTCAATTAGAAGAATATTTGGACCGTACAACACCTACGCTTATGGCTGAAGTCCGTTCGCTTCAGTGGCGAGCTCCCCGGCAGTCACAATGCACGCCAGGCAAAACCAACCAATAAGGTAGTGTGTGTGTAGTGTGAAAATACCAATTAACTTATCTGTTTGCTAATAATTTATGTGCATATTTGCTGAATGACGAGGGTGGTCGTGGTGCCGCCTGTAAAATACCAACTAACTTATGTTTGCTAATAATTTATGTGCATATTTGCTGAACAATGGCCACTCTTGTGGGGCCGCCTGTAAAATACTAAGTAACTTATCTGTTTGCTAATCATTTATGTGCATATTTGCTGAACAATGGCCACCCTTGTGGGGCCGCCTGTAAATACCAATTAACTTAGCTGTGTGCTAATTTTCACTATCCCGCCTGTAGGTTAGTCGATTATAGATAAAGCGTCCCCAGCTGGGCTTATAGATTTGGCCCTTTTATTATGTTTTCATTGTGTTGTACCTATTTGACCATGTGCTTAGATCAATAGATCGGTTTACTGACTTTACCTTATGATTTCCCCACGTGCTTGTGCATGCTTATTTTCAGGTTAAGTTATACTGTGCCTGGAAAGAGTTCTCAAGCGTTGCAGGTAAGTTAGGGCGCTTGTCCCTGCAGTGTCGGGAGTCGCGAGGCTATACCCATGTATTGTACCCCGTTTGGCTTTCGAGGTTCTGTCAAGCGTGTGTTTCAAGTATGAATTTCGTGGCGCCCATTTACTTTGCAACACCCTATATATACCGTCATGCTTGCCCTATGGTGTACCGTTTCTTGGACCACGCCCATCTCCCTGAGCGTATCAAGCTGTGGCTCTTAGTCTGTTTTGCGAGATTTCCAGGGTAAGTGCTGACGTTCCCCGGACATCATAAAGCAAGTGGCACTCCCGCACCCGTGAGTCTTTAAAACTGTTTGATACCGCAACACAATAGACGGATGTAAAAGGTTGATAATTTGAAAGCATTAGAAATAAGAGTGGGGAACTGCAGAAGCTGCATTACCCTCGATTAGCTGACAATTCTGTCCCAAGCGTATTTTAAAATTTACCAACATATTTGTCGTCAAAAGCGCCTCAAGAAAGGACAAAGTTTATGGAACAATTTACGTCACACAAATTTAGATGTTACCGAGCAGATAAGTTTATTATGTTCAAATAACGTTATTTACAGTAGCACCACCATAGTTTTTGCATAGATGTTGTACTTTCAATCATCAGCGGTGTATAGAAAATTACAAACTTTAAAATAATTACAAAAATGTTCTTTTATCCATGGGTTACATAGGTTATGTCGTTTTATTTTTATAAATATGCTGTTACACGTTTGTATTACTTGATTATATAAATAAATGTCACAATTACAGAAGCTATTTTTAGTTAATTACAGAGTAAAATATGATAAAAAGTAAAACTGTGCTCTATTTAAAACAAATCTATTTCAAATTGGAGTACTGTAATTTAAGACCACTAACAACTACCAGAGATGCAATGTTGCCAAGTCTAACAGCATGGCTTGTAAGTGTCGGAGGCAGTGGCAGCAGTGTACCTCTCATTGACATGGCAACAATATTTTCTGGTAGCGAAGAGGTTAAAGTGGATTACCATATGGAGAACAAATAGAATCAAAATCGAGGTAGAGAGTTGCAGCAACGGTCTAAAAATAATCAGTACAAAAATTGGGTGAACATGTCAGGGGTAGAAAACTGCAAAGAATTGTAGACCAACCTAAGTAATCTACATAGGAATAACAAGAGGTAATAAAGCCACGTTATTACAATATAGTTTTATTTAGTCCTTAAGTTTAGTGCTATCTTTTTATTTTACAACAATAAAACATTGGACGAGTAACAATTATAAACTTTGTCATATTCATATCAAATTACAGTCAGGGAAATTACAAGATCATTATCACAATATTTCTTTACAAACAATACAAAAAACAGCGTAAAAACATTATGAACAATTAATAAAAAAATATACTATCTGTGCAATCACTGTGCTTACTAATATAATGAACACATGTAAAAAGTGTTCGCTGGAAACGTTTGGAATCTTACTACTTATATTAATATAACTACATTTAGGGGAAGCACCTATAACTTAATGAGTTTTAAAATTACTAACTTTGTAAAATAAAATATGTTACAAGCACAACCTAACTAACAAATAAGTTAAAAGAAAAAAAAACCAGTTGGGGGTGGATACCTGGCGTATGCCATACTATCGCTACATTTTATTATGCACTAGCTAACGTGTACGGGAACTTTTTCATATTTCTCCCCGCCCAATAACACAACCTCTTCTTCTGAGGAACTGTTCGAGTAAGGCTCGTAGTCATCATCGTCATAATAAGGCCTCGTTACTAATTTTTCACCTTAAAAAACATCATTGTAGTGCTATAACAGGGAAGAGAGTCAAACATACCTCGCAATGGTGTCCGAAACAGCTCCGTCTCTTTGGTGTCGTCGAAATCTTTAAAGTCCTCAAAGTAAGGCGTCTGTGATATCAGTCCATATTCCTTCTTCTCCTTACATGCATTATAGCAGAACACTAACAGCACTGCAGCAGCTAAACATATACAACCTGAAAAATTTTGCTATGAAACTGTGCACTACGAATGTCTCTAATTCGTCTACCTGTAAAAATAACAAACACCAGTCTGGGAAGCCCCATTACAGTCGTATCCTTCGTAAGTGTAAACAGAACAAATTTGAGTAAATTGTTGTTATTGGTAGCGTCCACATATTTTATATTAGTGGTGTACCCCTTCTTGTTCACTTTTACAGTGTATTTTCCTGGTTCTAGCTCGACGAGGTATCTACCATCTTTATTAGAAAACATAGTGTAGTTCTTTTCTGCAATTGTTATTTCAGCATTTGGCACTGGATGGTTTAAGTTGTCTCTTATGTAACCTAAAATTCCACACGAATCGCAAAAGTAGTGCCAACTTAATCACGTTCAAAACCTTACCCTTGATTCCTGAATGGACACCTTTATCATCTGAAATTGGTTCCTCCTGGCCTTCTATACCGTCAATGGGAAGTTGACCAGTGGAAGGGCGTCCAGTTGCCTTACTCAACACCACCTCCAAACTTAAAATCTCGTCCTGTTTCACCACTATATCCACAAGCTCACGCTCGTAGTCATGGCAGTTGACTTCCAGTACGTACTTCCCACTTGGAAGCATTATTTTAAAATGAGCTTTCATCTTTGTCACTTCGTAAACCTTCTCGATTCCCTGCACCTTCACCGTGGCATTCTTCATGGGCTTGGCATCCGTGTCTCGGACGAAGCCTTCCACACCTGCAAGATAACTGTCAATAATGCTAACTACTACTGAGATTGTGCACAGACCTGTCTTGACGATGCCAAGGAAGTCCATGACAGGGGTTATAATCTCTCTCCATATGTAGGGTATGTTTTCGACGGCGGGATATTCACAGCAGCTCACTTTGGGTGTAAACATTGGCGTGTTGTATTCGTGGTAGATGTAGTCGGTTAGAACGTCGTCCGTGCCTACGACACTGTTGGGGCAGGAGTGCATCGCCTTCAGGTTCTTGGTGTATGTGTCGGCAAACGTTTTGGATATTTGCTGTACTTGCCGTGGTTTGGGGAATCTAAAATGAGGGCAAGGTACATAAGAGTATCTCATAGTCGTTGTTAAATGACAAAATTGGTTTTGGGGCTCCGTTTTGGAAAGGACCCACTGGTAAAAACGATTGGCTCAGGCACAAAAAACCTAGGGAATGCATGAAGAAAACGAAGAAACAATTGTTTTGAACAATAAATATCTTGTAACGTTTCGCTTATGAATTTAAATTCTAAAGATACTTGAAACGTATTTGGAATTTAATTCGCCGCCTTATCAAACGTTTGCATCTCGATGCCGTGCCAAGAAGCGATAGCACGGACCAGTAGCCGCTGCGCGGACGGCCAGGATTGTACGTAGGAGTGTTTTCCCCCCGCCGCCAGAGTGGGGAGCGCGGACCGGAAGCCGCTGAACATATAAAAAGGAGCACATGGCAGCTCCCAAAACAGATTCTATCTTGGGGTCCTCCCCTAAGCCTTCTCCCAATCCACTTGAAACGATTACTCTTTTGCCCTGTGCAGGTTACTGTCTAAGCAAAGGAGAAATCGGCCAAAAGGTTCTTACGGTGCTGGTATGGTTATTGTCAGTCCGTGAAAACATACCGATAACCTGGAGATCCTTATCAAACCCGTCCACCGTCATTAATTTTTAGGCCGAGACCGCGGCTCCATAATTAATGCCCCCCGCATCCCGTGTAACCAGATCACTGTTAGTTAAAGGCCGAAACCGCGGAATTTGTAAACTAACTTTCCTGTAATCCGTTGAACGAAATCACCGCCACCGTCCCGTCCGCCGTCCGAGACCCGAGCGCGCATATTAATTTGCACGAGTTTTAAAGCAGCTGGAAGTTGTCAACATCCCGTCGCCGCTAGGCTGGACGCATACAGAGATTATGCGCGAGCAGCATCGCGGCACCAGCCAAGTTCCGCGAACTGGCCGCAAGCTCGCACAACAGTACTAGCTAGCAGGTAAACTCCCGAAATCCATTTATTAACCTGGAGCGTTTGCAGCAGCTACCGTTGTAAACAAATCTCAACTGGTGCATGCGGCCGATGAACTTCTTTCCGAAGTCGATGCGCGAAGCAGCTGATGCGCGGGCCGATCCACTCCGGGACATCGCCCAGGGGCGTAGCGTTCGCTAGGTCGGCGCATTCCACGAGAACGCTCCGCTTTCGTGCTGCAGCCCTATCGGCGACCGGGAGCAGCGACCCTCTCGTTTGTAATATACATTGCATTTTGTTATTTTCATTTGTAAATGTAATTAGTTATAGACATTATATTTATTTTTAAATATTCACCAGGTGTTATTTTTGATCTATGCCCTATTCGATCTATTTGAATGTATTCTCCGACTTAGAGCATATCCGAGGTATTAAAGTAAATTAAAGTATTCCCAATAAAGGCGGTATATTACAATCTAATACAAAAAAATGGGGTTAAAAAGAATTATATAAAAAGAAACAGGAAGAATTTAGTATCTCAAATCAAAGATAAAGAAGATATCAGCTAAAGCCACATCAGCAACACCACAAGTTTATGGTAGTGCTAGTGACATTGAATCGCAGAGGTACATTTGGTACACTAAATTGTAGACTTCAGTCAAATATAGCAATACTGCCCCTTGGACATAGGCTTCTTCAAGCGTCCGTGAGTGGAGCGGGTTGCTTATGTTAATTGTTTAATTTTGGACAAGTTCGCACATTTTCAATTGGTACCTCGTTCTTGTTAGGCCCATGTGGATCAAATTCTTCCAGTGTTTTTCCTAGAATTTAGCACTTGTCTTCCTGCCATTTTAAAAAGTGGTTCACCACAGGCCAGGACAGAAGAAAAAGAATTTTCACCCCTAGATTTCCTTCCAGCTCATTCTCTATGGGTGGTTTCAAACCTTTTTCAGTAAACCAATTCTGTATTCTAGGCAATTTTTAAGTGACCCAACAGCCGTTTTATGGATTGTGGAAAACCTCACACCCCCACGTAGTGCGAGTCTTGGAGCTGCTAACGGACCTGCTGAATCGTGGGAAATGCAAGGTCAGGCTTTTTAATCTTCTGTCATACTACTGAACGGCATCCAGGGCTCATCAGATGTTAGAGCAACAGATATATCTCAAGCCCGATAGCGTTTAGTCCATCCGAGCTCCCATGATAGCAAAAGTTTACCAAAATTGGTCCAATGCATTTAAAATTTGAATTTGTTGCATTTTGTTTCTTTGATAATTTAATAGTTTAAAATTTATATTTAATTAAACTTATCGATTTAAGTAATTATATTGTGTATTTTGATTTCATATTGTTTATGAATTTTGCTTTATCAACGATTCGTGTATAACCAAGCAACCTTTGTTGCTTATCAATTTGATCATTATGTCTTATTTTCTTGATGGCTTATTAAAGTGTTACGATAGTGAAAAGGTTTCTGTACAGATAACACCCATGGTGTTGAGCAAAGAATTTGTTTCTTTGACAGAGTTAATTGTATGTAATTATGAATGTGCTTCATTATCCAAAGGCCTTTGTGAGAAGCGTTGCGTCCGCGGATTACATTTAAAGATATAGTTTTTTAAAGTGTCTGAGGAGACTTCTTTATTTATCTATTTATTTATTTATATTATACAAGAAACTGACAGAAAATCTGATGTTGTTTGCAATACATTTGTGTGGTTGTTGTTTGGTATGTGTGTGTGTGTTTGACTGCTGTTTGTGTGATGATATTAAGTGTTATGTAAAAGGTTTGATTTTTGGATTTGATCGAATCATTAATTCACTTCTTTTATTTTCTGTGTTGTTCTTCATCTTGCAAGCATCTTCTCTTTCTATGCTCTCTCTTAATTTGCTGTTTCTATACATTTCCTTGGTATTTTCAATTTCTGATTTATTCATTCTGCTTTATTTTTTCTAAATAGGTTATCTTTTTTTATCCTTGTTTTCCCTTGTTGTAATCCACTATATTCTGGCTGTTTTATTTTTGCTGTAGAGTCCAGGCATTCTCTGTCAAACCATTCTTTTATTCTTTTTTGTTTTCTGTAGCCCATTGCTCTTTTCAATGTTTTTGAAATTTAATCCATGGGTTTTTATTTTATCAGCTAATTGTAGTATTTCAAAATTAATGTTGAGAATACTTAGCTATGCTATTCTCCACTATTTTTTGTAGAAAACTGCATAAAACAACCGAAATCACACAAAATAAATAAAAAGGCTCCAACTGCAATCGATATCATGCCTAAACACAGCCCGCTGGCATTCATTTTTAATATCCAAGATTGCACAATTGTTTTATAGGTGTGCCGGTTGCCTTTGGTTGCCTTTACGCTCAGATGGTATTACATATCAACAGCATAGTGTTTATACTTTTCTATCTGCTCTTTTAAACTACGCTGTGCTTCTATTTTCAGCCTCCTTTTATTGTTTTTCCAGTTTTTTTTCTATTCAGGTTTCCATTTTTCCAAGTTTCATTATTGCTTCATTACTCTTTCTTCGTTGTTTTTTGCAAAATTCATGCTCATCTCCATTCTGATCTCTTCAATTGCTTTTAGTACTGCGTCCATTTCTAAGCTTGTTGTATTTATGTTTCTACTTGATGAATTTTTATTCGGCGATCTTACTGTTACTTTACTTCTTTGAAAAGGTTTAGGCTTTCGGAAGCTTTTTTTTATCTAACAACTCACTTGGTTGCCCACAGCTTTTCGTTCTCTCTCGATGCGTTGTTAACTTGTTAACACCCTGCATATGATAGTTGGTACTTGGTATTGCTAATTAGAGATAGTGTTTTCAAATATCGTTATTTCTTTAGCAGGCCAGCACTTTCTCCACTCTTTAGCCTGAAGGACGTCCTTTCCTTGTTTGCAAATTATGTTCTTCTCTTATTATTTCATCAACCACGGCTGTTCTCTTCTACTGCCACTGTATTAGCACCGCACCTTCTGTGTTTCACTTTATCACCTTATTTTTAAATTGTATATTTTATAACACTAAATTCACCGGATTTTCGGAGCTCACGGGTAGTGCAGAAAAGAGATTCAAGTAGTTTAAGTGCATTTAAAAAAATAAATACCACTTTCAAAATTGGCGCAATAAAAATTTATCATTCCTAAAAGAAATGGTGCTGAACCCGTTAAGGCTTAGGAACAGCACAAAGAAAAATTACATGACACTGTTAAGTAATTGTTGGGGATTAAAAAGGAAGCACGAGATGAACAGATTTCTGAATGTGGAGGTTAATAAACGACAGGAAATAAATTAAGAGTAGGCTGAACAATACTAGAATACAAGCTGTAAAATGGGCCCCGTTTCCAGTCACTGGATTCTTTTCGCCAAAATTCGATTCGCCGGAATCCGTGACGCCTGAATTCAATTCGTCGGAATTCTTTTGACCGGAATGCATTTTGCCGGATATCAAGATCAAGAACACTATGCTGATCGTGGGGACAACACCGGCCGTTGTAGTGAAAATTTTTTATCAAAGATGGCAACTAACCTAAACAGGCTAGAACGGGGCACAGTATTTTGCCGAATTTCGTTATATGACACGCACCCTTCAATCCGGCGAATAGCTTTCCGGTGAAATAATTATCCGGCGAAACGAATTCCGACGTGTCAAAATCTGGCAAATAGAAAGGCCACAGAAAAATGTGCTTTAGCAGAACAAATCTGAAACTGGGTCTATAACTGCCAAGAATTGCACTTACATCATGCCGCTACTTCCTCCTTCGAAATTAAGAATAAGGTCGAACTTTTCCTCCAAGAGCATGTGCTTGAAGGCATTGGTGACGGTCTGCTCATTGCCATCGCCTCGGCTTCCAGTGTTCAGGATCTGATCGCCAACTTGCCTAAAATCAGCCGATATGTTGTTGCAAGTGAAAGAGTTGGGCCTAAAGTGTTCAGGAACGGATTTGGGGTAATCGCCCCATATTTGTTCGAAGGCAACATCGATGACAGGAATGATATGTATGACAGTATTCTTCAAAATCCTCATGATCGTGGGGTCTAGGTAAGCGTGGCCTTGCAGTAAGTGGCGGGCAAGGTATACAGTCACCTCGCGACCTATAGGCTGCGTTGCAAACAAGTTCCCCATTACGGCCACATGGTACTTGGTTTCTTCAGGTGAATCAACCTAAAAATTCTGGTTTGAACAGCTGTATGCAGTGTAAAGACTCACCAGACCTCGTGTGATATCTTCAAGGAATGTATTGCCATGGAAATGAAGTTGTCGCCACTTTCAAAGTGAGCCGTATCAGGATACTTGTTTTCCAGTTCAGCCATAATTGAATATAGTTCACTATTGGAATGATACATGGGGTTGTACTGATTTTCTGACACTCCGAAGTCATACGAACTCGCCCAGTGTGCCGGATCGTCCCGTAAAAGAGTTACATTGTGCTCAACACTTCCACTTTCCGGTATGGTTATCTCTTGAGTGAAACTCTCGTATCTGAAAATTGCTAAGTCACAACAATCTTTCTATGTTTCTACAGAAGTGCATACCCTCTCGCCATAACAGTCAAGTTGTATTTTCCCGGAAGCAGAATACGCCAGTAGTCGCCATCTTTGGCAGTCTTAACGGCATGGTCAACTCCCTCCACAAGAATCTCGGCGTCCTTGATGGCACGACCGATGGTGCTGAAGACAAAGCCGCGAACGCCTTTGTGGACCTGTTCCATGAAGCTCAGCAACGATTCTCGATTGTCCAGCCAGTATGTGGGAAGCCGGGAGCTTTCCGGGTACTTGTAGCAACCCACCTCTAGGGTAAGTTCCATGCAACCCGTTGCAATGTAATTCCAGTCCTGCATGCCTCCGGTTACTATGTACCACTTGGCACCATTTGTTATGCCATCTTTGAAATGTTCGTCTGGAAATAAGGGGCACGCAATGCCCTGATGCATCCACCGGTGTGCCTACAAACAAAAGATAAGACATAATTTCCAAATTTTTAGTTAGTACAAGGTTTCTACACTTACATTAGCATAAGTACGGGCCAAGTGCTTAAAAACTTGATCATCCGGTGTCAAATTTTCAACTCCACTTTGCATTTCGTAGTTGTCATCAAAGGGATAGTTGGCGACCAGAGCTCCGTTGTGCAGATTTGCAGACAAGACAAACGGTTCTGATAATATCCAGTTCATAACAGCCTTTGTTTCAGGTTCCGTGATTCGGTTGTACTAAAAACTCATAATTATTGGGGAAAAGTCAAAATATAGACGAGCTACCTCATTGACTCCGTACTGGTCGGGGAAGTTCCTGTTCAGATCCACGTGGTGGGCATTCTCTCTTCCCAGCGCACCCGCCTCTAACATCCCTAAAATTGATCAAAAGTGTTGATATGCTGTTAAGAGTGGGGAAGGCATTACTACCTTGAACGGACAGTTCGTATCCGTCGGGGTTCATGCTGGGCATTATGTGTATCCGGGTGCTGTTGAGCAGCCGGGTGACTCTGTCATCGGTTCCATAATTTTCACACAAATACTTGATCAGCAGTAGAAGAAGTTCTCGTCCGACTACTTCGTTGCCGTGCATATTTGCTATGTATTTAAATTCTGGTTTTCCTACGAAAGAAAATGACAATTGCTCATTACAATTACAATTGCGACTATAAATTGTTCTACAGGTAATATAAGCAAAACAAATCGACTCTATATAAAAAGAGTCTCTCTTTTATACAAGTTTTGTTCTGTTAGGAGTTTAAAGAGCAACTCAAACTATTTTGTTTTTGTTTTTTCTAGCTCTCTTGCTAGTAATTCTAACAACTTAATTATACGAATAATAGAACCCATTGCGAAAGTAGTATATAAAGGTTTAGAGAGTCTTTTAGAGTTCACCGAAGTATTAGGACAATTCAGTTCATTTACGATAAAAATTCATAACGAAATAACTAGTGACATCTACTGTTCTCCCCGTCGCATGCTCATAGAGTCCTGCATCACAAGCATTTCCATTTTTACCGCCTCACTTTAGAAACAGCCGCTAGTGTTTTGGAAGCCAAATAACAGAGTTTGCTGTATGTCATGCTTTGGGTAGTAGTGTACCTAGAGGGGTTCTGGCTCAAAATGTGTCACTGCGCAGGTTTGGTGGCAGGTGTCTGCGCAGGTCGTTGGTCTAGCCGGGGTCAAGTCGAGGGTCTAGCCGGGGTCAAGGTCACGGACGTAGCCGGGGTCCGGTTCCCACGATGAATTTTTGGGGCTGAAAGTGTAATTTTGAAATTTTACAAGATTCCCACGATGAATTTTGGGGCTAACTGTCTAATTTTATTCCTACGCTTATCAAAAAATATTTATCAGGTTCAACAGGATGTGAGTCATCGCCTGGAAATACAAAACTTGTTGAGACTTGCAGATGCAGGATGTTATTATCTACCAATTGAACAATGACGCCCATTGTTTTAAAATCTGCACGATCGCTTAAAAATAATTGGACAATGAAGTCTTTGTTGTCTGGAGGAATTTTTGCTGACCTCCATTATCAGATAAATCAGATGTTATTGTCTAGAGCTTTAGACTTGTCCAGACATGTTTGAGAAATGTGAAAGACTGGTAAAAATTGAACAATAAAACACATTGAGAAAAATCAGCACAAGTGCTAAATTGAATGGAGCCTTTGTTTGGAAATTTTTGCTGATGCAGTTAATGATCCTCATTATCAGTTGCGGCGATGAATAAATAGACCGATAAAGCATTCAATAACTACAAAATTAAAAAGCAGCTTAAAATATTGTTCCTAAAAGGAGTGATGGTTTAGTTTTATCATTAAAGTTTCGGTTTCTTACAACGGTATTTGTAAATCATCTGTAAATAGTCCAGTTTTTGGTCGCAACGAGCATAGCTGTAGCAGAGATATCTCACGAATACTAAACTGGTAGGAAGCTAACACACATAAGTATAGTGGAGTCTTAAACAGCAGAATTTTATAATACAAAACAGGGCGATAAATGTATCCGATGTGTCTTTTGTAAAAAAAGTCAGGAGTACGAGACTTGCAATTATCAGATCATGATCTTATTTTTTGTGATATTGAGATAACTAGGCCTTTAAATCAACCAAATTATAAAACTAATCGTAATTTTTCTGACTTCGACCAAGATAAATTTTATAATGACTTACAACAAATTCCGTTACAAAATATTTTTCGTATGGAGAATATTGACAATAAATTGCAATATTTCAACAATAGTTTAATTCAATTATTTAATGTGCATGCACCTTACAAAACAGTCAGGATAACTAAAGTTATAATGCCATGGATCACCGATAATGTTAAACTATTAATATCACTGAGGAATAAGGCTAAGCAACGTTACAAGAAAACAAAAAATCCCTCTCATTGGAACTACTACAAGTCTCTGAGAAATTTAACTACCCTCTCTATTAAAAATGAAAAAGCTGCTTATTTCAATTACCTAATCCGGAACTGTAGCCCCACCGAGATGTGGGGGGATATTAAAAAGCTTAAAGTATCTAAAGACAAGAAGTCTAGGGAGTTGCCCTACATGTTGCAAAATGCGGATGCAATCAATAACTTCTTCCTAGATAGCATTCCTGATCCTGTAGATGATATAAACCTCATGTCTGAATATAGAAACTCCAAAATAGATAATGCAGTGTCGGAGTTATCATTTCACACTGTCGGCATGGACATTGTGTCCAATGTTTTGCAGGAAATAAAGTCAAATTCTAGTGGTTACGATCAAATAAATGCAAAAATGTTAAAACTATGCTGTCCTCTCATTCTTCCGTATATTACCCATATAATAAATGCCTGTATCACTGAGCGCAAATTTCCGAGTGTATGGAAGAACGCAATTGTCACACCTATACCAAAAAACAGTAATCCTACATCTTACAGTGACTTACGTCCCATAAGTATCTTGCCTACCCTATCAAAGGTTTTAGAAAAAATTATAAATTCACAAATAAGAACCCATCTAAATATTAATAAGATCCTCCCTGATACGCAAGCAGGGTTTAGGCCGAGACATAGCTGCTCTACAGCTTTATTAAACGTCACGGACGAAATTTTAGGCGCGAGTGATTCTGGCAATATAAGTGTGCTAGCTCTACTAGACTTCAGTAAAGCCTTTGACACTATTTCCCATTCAACATTATTATCAGTTCTACAATTTATTGGATTCGGTGATCATGCAGTTGAATTAATGTCCAGTTACTTGAAGGGTAGAACACAGATGGTTCGCCTCATTGATTCCACATCTGCCTGTAGAGCTGCTGTAAGTGGGGTCCCACAAGGCTCTATTCTAGAGCCGCTCCTATTCACAATCTATACATGCACTTTGCATAAGCAATTAAAAACTTGCAAGGTACAAATGTATGCTGACGATACGCAACTATATCATTCATTTTTACCTGCGCAGTCTATACAGGCCGTTGACGACATTAATGCAGATCTGCAAAGGTTATCTGCTATTGCCAACAAACACTCATTAGTTATCAATCCATCTAAATCAAATATTATACTTTTTGGCAGTGCAAAAGAGATCAGTAACCTCAAAGGTACTGCGAAGTTCTCTATGAATGGCGTCAATATACCTGTTGTAGACTGTGCAAAAAATTTGGGTGTCTTATTTGACTCGACTCTAAGATTTCGTCATCATATCAATAATAACATACGCAAGTCTTATATGAGTTTAAAACTACTTTATCCTCACAGACACTGTTTAACAACTAAAACCAAAGCTATGCTGTGTGAATCGTTGGTCTTGTCACATTTTTCTTATTGTTCTGCTGTGTATGGCCCTTGCCTTGATCACGATGCTTTGAAACAAATTCAACGCGTTCAAAACTCTTGCTTACGTTATGTCTTTGGTATTCGTAAATACGACCGTATATCCCATAAATTAATAGAACTGAAATGGTTAAACATGAATAATAGGTTAAAATTACAAATAGCTTGTCACTATCACAAAATTATTTATACTAAGGAACCTTGTCATCTGTTTTGCAAAATATCATTTCGAACTGATGTTCATGATCTAAAATTACGCAATTTAAACCTAATAATAACGCCGCCTCTTCACAAAACAGCCCTTTTTAAAAGATCTTTCCGCTATAACATATCAAAACTTTATAATGCCATTCCTACTGAGATAAAAAAATTTACACCACCGAATTTCAAAAAACATATGTTTCAAAATCTTATAAAGCAACAAGAGCAGCAGTGATCCTTGTTTTGAGTGAGTTCTTTTCTGCGACGGCCTGAGGAAGCGTCATCACTTGATTTATTTGATTTGTAACCTCTTTGTACGTACAGCGCAAATATTATTTTTAATTTTTTTTTCCAAATTATATAAATTTTACTTAGTTTATTATTTATTTGTGTCAAGGTTTGAGTGGAAGATCAGGGTCTTGTATTTGTACTTGACATCTGAACTCCGCCTTGTGATTTCGCTTTAACTGGATAACAAGTCAATTATCTATTATCTATTATTGGTTATATTACAAATGTTCATTTTTGTTATTATTTAAAGTGAAATAAAGACTATTATTATTATTATTATTATTAAAAGAATCGTGTGTACCACCCGGCATTTTTCAGTTATCTTGAAGCGTCTGCAACTTCCGCATACCAATCTGGCAAAAACAGACACCTTCTTTGTTCTTGTGTTAGCACCTTGGCTTTAAGAATGTTATGGTAGTATATTTACGAAATATGTGAATTATTTTCCCGCTAAAAGATGCAACACTTTGAAAAATGTAAATAAATATTTTATAGAATTTGTAAAACCAAAGAAAATATTAGCAGATAATGCAACTTATTTTAAAAACTCAAGGTTTATAAATATTTAAGGAAAAACATTCAATAACTACAAAAATAAAAAACAGTTTAAAATATTGTTCCTAAAAGGAGTGGTGGTTTAGTTTTATTATTGGAATTTCGGTTTCTTACAACGGTATTTGTAAATCATTCGTAAATAGTCCAGTTTTTGGTTGCAACGAGCATAGTTGTAGCAGAGATATCTGACGAATAGAAGACTAGAAGATATAAACAGAAAGTAATATTAATCTAAAATTAAATTAACTAAAACTAAGTATTTATCAAATATTATTGTTGTTAAACGCATGATACAGGCAGTTATTAATTACTTAATAAATACAATTGTCCTATATCCGGTATTCATGGTTTGTCTTAATCTGATATTAATAGTCGATTAGAGTTGAATGACTAAGGTTATTACAATGCTAAAGACTGCACAAAGGGTAAGATTAAAATCAAAAATTTTAAAATAAAACCGTGAGAATAAGAATTAAATAAAAAAATCCAAGTAAAAGCTATTAGATCACTGCAATATATTGGTAAAAAAAACTCTAATTAATAAGGATGCTATACACGATACCCAATGGTGAGGAACACAGTTATTTTGCTGGATAAAAACTTATCTAGATTGGTTAAAAATCATATGTATAAGAGAAAATCTCAAACTTGTTTAAAAAGATTTTGTAACTAAACAATCACATTAGAAATTGTGTAAATAAAGGTAAAATTAGAAGGAAGCCCAGAATTTGCAGACTATAGAAAATACCTGTCCAGACCTGCGGATGTGAGCGTCTGGGAATGTGCAAGGTTGTCAAAAAAACGGATGTGATTGTTGTCTGAGGTTTCTGCACAGGTCTGCGTGGAGGTCTGCGAAAGGGTTTATGCGCAGGTCTGCGCGGGGGTCTATGTGGGGGTTTTTGCGCATCATTTTGGCGGTAAATTCAAATTCTGCGCAGGTTTGGCGGTAAATTCAAATTCTGCGTAGGGTTTTGATGGGGGAAATTCAATTATTAAATACACACAGTTTCGAAATTGGGCAGTAGTTATTTATTGTGCTTTTGCTGTTGGATTTATGTGCAGAAGGACAGCATCCCTCACTTTAGCAGTAAGCAAGTTCCTAAAGAAATATTATTATTATGCTGTAGAGATTTACAGGTTACAGTTCGGAGTGTAAACTGAGTTAAAAATTTTGGATATTTCTATACCGCTATTAGCAACAGTACCATTTAATTGCATATTGTTTTCTTTTACGTAAGACCCAAATTTTAGATTCGATTGTTTTAATATCGATTCGAAAGCACTGCTGACAGACAGACAGACAGACAGACAGACATCTTCCTCAAATCGTATAAATAAGAAATAGATGGAGATTCTTAACACCATTCATTGTACAGATTGCTAGCAGTAATAAAAAAGGGAGAGAGAGAGAGAGAGAGATGCCAATACCAGTTAAGTATAAGTGTCCAAAATGTAAAGGAGAAACTGATGAAGAAGGACAAAAATGTATTGCTTGCACATTGTACGAACATATGAAAGAAAACAGTGGCGGTAAACATTATCCTCAATCATATTTCAGACAATTCTAGCCAATAACTGAACTCAGCTTGGTGGACGCTATCGTCATGAATTTGATTTTTATATATATATACATCTAACCATTCGGGTATCTATCATTTGATAGAAAGCTGTTGGCGTGTGAACTAGTTTGAATCTGTCAGTCTGTCTAACTGTCTAGCTGGATGTCTACCTGTCCAGCTGTCTACCTGTCTACCTGTCTAGTTGTCTACCTGTCTAGCTGTCTACCTGTCTACCAGTGTACCTGTCTAGTTGTCTACCGCTTACATACTTGTGACAATAATGAAAACGAATGTAGCGACAGAACTTATTAAAACTAAAAATATTATAAGACAGAAAGTTCGAGCTCTTAAGGAGAATAAGTTCATGGAACAACAGCTCCTCGATACATTTTTTAAACCTGAAACAGAACAAATGCAAAGTGTTGCAAGAGATAAATAAAAAAGAAAATCCTCCATCACAATTTAAGCTTTTCAAATTGAAAAAGAAGGAGAAAGTTAAATACAATTACGATGATGATAAATATAATCTTAAAAGAAAAACTAAATACGATTATGATGCGGATGATGATGATGATGATGAACATAACAATATATCAAAGCCTCCAAAACTAGAATTATTTACATCAAAACCGGTTGCGACTGATGAAGTATTGTATGAATCACTATCATCCGCCGAAGATGATCCTAATACGACTATATCAAACATATTGTGATGTTGTATATGGACCTTGTTTAAGTGTAGTGGATAAAAATAGACTACAACGGGAGCAAAATTCCTGTCTTAGGTTCATATTCGGCATACGCAAATACATGAGAATTTCTCACAAACTCAATGATGTGAACTGGTTAAACATGCACAATAGGCGTTTACACCATTCTGCTAGCTTGTTTCATAAAATCATTAGTACAGGGTACCCAAAATATTTGTCTAGAAAAATTACTTATAGATCCGATGTTCACAATGTCAATGTTCGGTCTAGGGGTCTGCTGACAACTCCAAGGCACAATACTGAAAAATTTAAATCTGCTTTTAAATACCAAATATGCTTAATTTACAATAAAATTCCCAAAGAATATAGTGCTTTGAGCATCAAAACCTTTAAACAACGGTACAAACAGTTTCTGTTCACCTTGCAGTCGCAATAATAGTTTTTCCATAATTTTCCTTTTTATATATACCTGATTAGCCTTCATATCTTATTATAGTAACAAACTTTTACATGTGTTGGACTCAACTAAGTGGAAATCCTTGTGAAATTTATTCATGAACAACTAGGTTAAGTGGAAGAGCAGCATTTGTTGAACTTCGCCTAGCGATTTTCCCTAATACGGTACACTATGCATACATTTTGTTATCTTAGTTTATATATTAATATACTTAATAAGCTATTTTGTTTCTCTTGTTTTAATTTTCTATATTTTTAAATTTTACAATGTCTGTATGGGGAAAATAAAGACAATTTATTATTATTATTATTATTATTATTTCAACCGTCTCGCAGTATAGAACCGCAAGCTATAAGTTCTTTCTTAGAACAGTATGATAAACTTCCTAGGAAATATGTAAGCAATTATCTTAAAGAAAGACCAAATCTAGGGAGGTATGGAATTAGATATGATTTTGATAAAAACCAATTTTATTTTGGTGGAGATGAGCTAGATATAAAGAGATCAGATATAATTGTAAAAAAATGTTCGCTATGAAGTTACACCTGGTTTGTACGAATTACTATTTAAAAACGATCCTCAAATAACTCTAACGTCGACAGATAGAGCAAATTATAATTATATCATAAACAGAACAAGTGCGGCGCATAGAAATTTTAATAAAAATGTACAGAAGGTAGATTTCAACCAAACTAAATACAAGAAATTTATAAAATCTGACCCGTTATCCTCAACCTCGCCATCATCAATATCATTAAGGACTGGTACTGGTAAAGGTATGCAACAAATGTATAAACAAGTTAGCAATAAACTGATGGATTATGTTTACTGGGATGATCCGAACGAGTTAGTCGATCGATTAAAGTTACTGCATGCCTTTCCAGCATCCGGTCATGCAAATCATGTAAAGAAATTGTTAGTGTAATAGAAGAGTTAAAAGAGGCAGGAATCATTGAATAAAACCAGTTCGAAAATGTTGGAAACAGCACGAGAAGATCGTGACACCCTCCAAACAGAGATGACAACAACACCTCTACCACAATAATTGTCTGGTGCACAATACATTTGTAATAATTTTATACATGTACGTTTTAGACAAATAAATACAATTGTTGTTTTATTACACCGTCGCACCTGCCTGACTGTGTGCCTGTCTGTCTGTCTGTCTGTCTGTCTGTCTGTCTGTCTGCCTGCCTGTCTGTCTGCCTGCCTGTCTGCCTTTCTGTCTGTCTGTCTGTCTGCATGCCAGTCTGCCTGTCTGCTTGCCTGCCTGTCTGTCTGTCTTTCTGCCTGCCTGCCCGCCTGCCTGTCTGTCAGCAAAAATTTCCAAACAAAAGCTCCATTCAATTTAGCACTTGTGCTGATTTTTTTCAAACAATGGGTTTCATTGTTCAATTTTTACCAGCCTTTCACATTTCTCAAACATGTTTGAACAAGTCTAAAGCTCGAGACAATAACATCTGGTTTATCTGATAATGCAGGTCAGCACAAATTCCTCCAGACAACAAAGACTTCATTGTCCAATTATTTTTAAGCGATCGTGCAGATTTTAAATAATGAGCGTCATTGTTCAATTGGTAGATAATAACATCCTGCATCTGCAAGTCTCAACAAGTTTTGCATTCCCAGACGATGACTCACATCCTGTTGAACCTGATAAATATTTTTTGATAAGCGTAGGAATAAAATTAGACATTTAGCCCCAAAATTCATAGTGAGAATTTGTAAAAATTTCAAAATTAGACTTTCAGCCTCAAAATTTAACGTGGGACTCCTGTAAAATTTTAAAATTACACTTTTAGCCCCAAAAATTCATCGTGGGAACCGGACCCCGGCTACGCCCGTAACCTTAACCCCGGCTAGACCCGCGACCTTGACCCCGGCTAGACCCGCGACCTTGACCCCGGCTAGACCCGCGACCTTGACCCCGGCTAGACCAACGACCTTGACAAACTGCGCAAAAACCCCGCGCAGACACCTGCGCACAGAACCTGCGCAGTGACACATTTTGAGCCAGCACCCCTCTATGTACACTACTTTGGGTTTTTTTGCCCAAGCCATTTGCGTCATCGCCTGTAACAAGTTTCGGCGTTGCGTTGTCGGCTCTGAACGATAGGTTCTTCCCCTGTATTTGCGCTACGTGACGTATTGCCTGTACACTGTTGGGAAGTAGGTAATTGGTCATCGCATTACGTCAGCCATTGGCGCCGATTCGGCGAAAGCTTACGTGATTCTTAGCTCGTGTGCCTTTGTAGCATATGGCGTAACATGGTGCATATGCAAAGCACATTTACGTGTGGGAGCGAGCCAGCAAGTAACACTCTGACGCTTAGATTATGTCTTCTTTTGCCGCGTGTCCCTAAAGCAGTTCGAATCGCGCATTCAGAGGGTTAACAAGCAGTTTTTAAACTTGCGGCCCCGGCAGCCTCGCGCTCCCGAGGTGCTTGTTGAAGCCGTTGTTTGTGTCGGGGCACCCCGACGAAATTTCGTTCTTTGTGGTCAAGAGTTGCCGTCGATTCCCGCATTTTCAGCCGCAAGGGGTGTTTAGTTTGCCGAGGTTTAAATTATACGGGGAACCCTAAGAAAGTTATAGCGGCCGCAAGTTCTTATCGAGTTTTGTAAGCCTTAATTGACGCGTAAGCGGATCTTATTCAGGACTTTCACCTGTGCCAGTTTATTCTCAAGGAAGTTCGCTTATTGGAAATTGCAAGTCGTTTGTGTGCGTCTTCCATCAGCCTGTCAGGGGATTTACAGAGTTCGCCCTTTGGCAAATGACAACACTCCGTCCGTTGAGGCTTCTTTCACGCATCGAGGCAACATTATGGGCGGTCGCAGTGTGCACCGGCAGCATCAGCAAATTCGTTGAACAAGATACTAAACCCCTAAAAACGGTATTGTATGTTTTTGATAATTTTAAAGCGTTCTATGTGCAGTGAAGTGGTCATTTAGTTGACAAAGTTCCGCCTTCTTAAGAACCCCATTTGTTGCCATAAAATTAATTAAGAATTCAAGTAGTTCCTACCGTCATTGAGTCAGTTTTACCGTTTGTAATCCGTTTGTTAAGTATTCAATAAGAATACTAAGCCCTTTGGCCTTATTTAATTTTTGTTCAATATTAACATGCTTATTTTCAAGTTACTATACTTAAATTTAAGGTAATGGTACTTTGTTTTTTTATTTCATGTAGGATGTTGCATGCGATTTGTTTTTTGTGATGTGTTTTATGTAAAGAGCTTTAGCAGCTGCAAGGAATTCAAATAAAGGTAGGTTCACCGAAGCGTACGCTAGGCCTGGCCGACATCTTTAAAGGGACGTTCACATTTCCACTTTTAATGGATTTTCCTGTATACGATTTAAAAAGTGGTGGCGTCTAAGGAAATTAACATCTTTATTCAGATTAACAGATCGTTGCCCTAATTAATGGTATCGTAATGAACCCTCCCTCCCACTAAAGTTAGCTAGCAAATTTTGTTACAATACGTCATAACGTAGTTGGAGCAACAGAGCCTTGTATTTTCCCGATTTATGTCATTTTATCATGTAACGAATAGTTTAGTGTGATGAAGTTGAATTCGTGTCGTAAAAAACTGGTTTTCATTGTCGTAATATCGATTTTAAACTGTAAAATATTCTTGTAAACTAGCATTGACTCATCAAAGAGGCAATTTTACATTTTTTAAAAAATAAACAATGCTTTAATTTTCTTAAAATTTGAGTTTGAGAAAAGATTGAGAGTTCTAGACTCCCTTTTTTGATGCTCAAGACTCAGGAATGCACGAGCTGAAGCGTAACTACTTCCAGAACTGGAAAAGGCAATATAAGATTATAGAACAACATGCTGCAACCAGGCAGTAGATCCTGCAACACTTAGTTTATACCTATGTAATATGTAATACCAATAATTTAATTATTTGAGTTTCATTAATTCAATTGTAAACATTTTGTGCACTGTTTTTCGGGCTACTAATCTGTTTGAAGAATATTTTAATATTTAAGTGTTAAACATTAAAAAAAATTCCTTAATAAGAAAGTTAGGTTTTGACCAGATTACTCTGTTCTTAAATTTTGTTTTTAAGCTTTCTTTACATTTCTAGCAAATACACTGCGTAACCTAGGAAACAACAGAATTATGAAAATTTAATCACTTTAGTTTGCTTTTAATTAGTTTTTTTTCTAGAAATGTTGTTTTTTGTAGTAGGTATATCTTAATATAATTTTTCTACGACCACTACTAAAAGTAGGCCTTTTAGCGCTAGCTTGTTTCACTAAAAATGACGTTTTATAAATCAGAGTGTTAAAAGTGAAATCGGCTGTTTACTTTTAATACATGTGCTAAAAGTAAACAGCGGGTGTTGAATTTAGAATTTTGAACAGGAAGTGAGGTTATAAAGTTATTCCAGTTACGTCTTTCGTTAGAGGTAGTTTTTTAAAAATAATTAAAGCATTATGCAATAAATAAAGTAAAATGTGTACTATTATAACTACCTTTGATAACTAACTTTGACAGCTACCGACTGCAGAAACAGTCACCTGCGCCGTCACGGCCATCTCTTTACTATGACATAAATTATAACTGTCATAAATGCAAACCTTTGTTAAATCGACATTTATGGATTAATAACAGTAAATTAAAGGCCGTAGAAAAAATATTGTGTGCACACTCGTGCATAAAATTCCACTTTTAGAACGTGTTGCACAAATAGCTATTTGGTTGTGGATGTTTTAATAAGTTCATATTTGACCATTTCTTATGTAACATATTTTGCCGAAAATATATTAATAGAAAATAGTAATAATTTAATTAATAACGGAGCAATCTGATAAAAACCAAACATACATTTATTTGGGCAGATGCCGACAAGGCAAGCTAAATGTTAAAAAGGACGACCTCATTTAGCTCATTTACGGCCGAAGCGCAAGGGATTAATACAGATAAAGATCTAAGTAAGCATTCATCAAGATATTGCAAACCAGTGAAATATTGTTTTCCAAAAGTATAACTCGATGAAGAACACGGCAATATATACTGAGCGGCTACATTGAGTTGCAACCACAAATTAAATAAATTCTGTCATTACTGGGGTTTAAAAATTTATAAAGTTTAAATATTATTTAAGTATATAAACAAAATTAGGCCCGAAAAAACCTTTTCTGATAGATTTTGAAAATGTTTGGGTATTTTACACATAGAGATGTGTCACAAATGATTTTTATAGGTTAAAGGATTGCCGTGGAGGTATGGGTAATTTGTAAATGTGTAAATAGATAAGAATACAGGCCTATCAATTTTATCATCTTTATATGGATATAAAATATTTTAATCTTTCGAAAAGTATTTATTCATAGTGTAATTAGTCTGTAGCATAGTGTATAAACCAGTGGGTGTTTGAAGTCAATTGTGTATTGCATTAAGAAAGCTTTTCCAAAAAACTGGTTTGAGTACGTCGCGCTTGCTGCAAGGGATAACAAATTGCTTCCGCAGTTTTAGCCAAACTGTTAAGCCTTTTATTAAACGCTTTTCAACAAACTGCATTATCTCAAAAAAAACTACTCCATATCGCCACAGCATGGAAGCACCCAACTAATATGAGTACAAAGGAATAATCACGTCTCTTGCAAAGTTGACAGGGTTCAGCTATGCAGGAGAAAGTGAAAAAATCCCAAGTCGACACAGCAACCGTTCATTCAATCCTTTTTCGATAATAAAGACGAGTCCGAGTTCCAGCTTCCCTTTTGTCCCAACACAAGGGCTATTGATGCAACCAAGGCAATAAATTCGATCTCTGGGCTTGGTCATTCTACTCGACAGACAATGGGCCATTGTAAGCCCAAAATGGTAAAAGCAGCTAAGGATCATTGATGGATGTGTTGTCAAATGCTAATTCTATGTATAGAAAAGCTCCTAGATGGAGCTCTTTGTTTTCCAGCGTCTTCTTCCCCTTTTGACGAGATGGTGGAGCGCTGGTGCTGTAGATAAACTGCTCTGTATGCAAACTGGTTTTGGTGTAAAGGACTATTTACCAGAACACCATCTCTAATGTGCCTGTCATTCTACAGTGTGTTTCACTTTTCATGAAAGCACCTAAATAACTTTTTTATTTTTAAAACAATCAATATAACATATTTATGAGCTGTGTAGGCCACGACAATAAATCTTTTTATATGAATAGAGTTGTTATAAAGTCAAAATCTTGCCAACTATGATTAATTTAAAAAGTAGCGTTTCACGTAAAGTCATAGTAGCGATTAAGAGAGAGCAAAAAAGTATTAAGAAAAGTTATTACAAGTCACTAAAAACCAAAAATACTAAATTTTGCTGGAAAATTTGCATATTTAAAATTTTCAACACTTTTATACAGTCAGTAGATAATTTGTTATTGCAATAAGAGTGCCATGAAACAAGAAAACAATTCGCAAATTATTTGAAGCGCAGCAATGCCAGTTCACTAAATAGTTTACTTCAGTTGCAACTATTGATTTTTGCTGAGCAATGGCCGATAGACATTTAAGTATTGCTGACGAAATAAAAGTTATTCGACTTGTATGTATGTTCTACTCAAGAGGCTGCTAGAGAGTTTAACGCGAGACACCCTGAACACTTGAATAACATTTTTAACACTACTGGAAATGTTGCTAAACCATGTCCACGAGAATTGAACAATTGAGAACACCGTTTAGATGTAGCAGCGTATCGTAATAATAAACATATGAGTTTACGTGATATGGCTAGAAATTTAAATATCTCTTACTCTAAAATTTGGAGATGTCTACGCCGTCACAAATTTAAATCGTATAAGCCAAAATATTTACATATTCTTGAAGAAGGAAATCTCCATAAGAAAATGAAGTAATGTCTATAGGCTCAAGGTAATTTTCTAAATGACAGAGAATTTTTGAACCAAATTATGTTCAGTGACGAAGTTACCTTCATTACTAACGGTGTAGTTGTAACGCCCCGTTTCAATAGCGCGTTCTAGCAATTTGCATCTTCTTTCGGACCATCTTATATTTAAATAATGTAGCGAAAGAATTCAGGTTTATCGCATAAAGTGCCTGACGTTAGAGATAAGGCACTTGCAAGGCTTTTCTGGTTGAAGCACGCTCGCTTGGCTTTTCCTAAATAGGCTCGCTAGCAAACAGTTGAGTTTCTCGATTATTGATTTTTCACAAAGCGCCTTCGCGGGATCTGAAATTCAAGGAGCAGGCCAAGACCGACAAATGAAAACCGCTAGCGGCGTTGTTTTCTTCATGAACGGCCGTAAGCAGCTTTGGTAAGAATGCCTCTTCTAGTTAATATTTGCATACTAATTTCGGCCGGTTCCCATGCGGCTTTCTTAAGGTTATCTACAGTTACTCAAAGAATAACCGGGCCTCCCATTTTTCGCTTCGACATGCAAGCTGGCTGAAAATTTCAAAATGCCCTAGGCCGCTTTTGCCGCAGTTAGCTGCTCTCATTGCTCGTGGCGTCCTGGGATTCTACGAAATAATGCTGCCAAATCCTGCTTAGAAGTCCTTTTTGTCAAGATGCAACAGACCAGGATCTTCCCCTCACGATTGCTGGTCATAACAACAAATCAAAATGTAAGTTCATAAATGTCTCAGCGTTTCCATCGACAAAGGCAGTTGCCGCAAATATAATCAGTTCTTGCTAAAGCCTTAAAAATTCGAACTGACGCATGTTTAATGACTCCTTTAAATTAATCAATTTATAACGCGAAAAGCATGAGTGATTGTTTCTAAATTGCTGAAATACGTATGTGCCCAAAACTCATTTCCGCCGCGTCCTTTGGACGTTGTGCCCACGTGCCAAGTGCGATACTCACAGGTGGCGATACTGAGTTTGTTAGGTTATTTTTATATTTTACGAGCTTGCTTGTATATAGGTTCCTTTTCAGTAATATTTTCCCGTATAAGACTTCAGCTATTTTGCATTTAAGATTCTAAAGTTGACACGCCCTCAACTCCGCACCGCTCTGGGCTCTAGCCGTTTGATCGGCAGCTGTATTTTGTTTCGTCTCGTTTACATCAATTTCAAACCATAGCTCATGGGAGCGAGCGAGATATGTCCCTAAAGTTTTGTTTCCAATGCCGTCGCGTTCTCTCTCACGCGAGGCAAACTGCGTTCTGATTGGCTACATCTGTTGGCGTGATAGCGCGTTTTGGCGCGAAAGTTGGCTTCGCCTCGCTTGGGAGTTAGTTGATTTCCGGCTAGGGTCTCAGCGTGATCTCGTAGGGACGTGAAGAGGTCATTCTCCCATAACTGGGTATTCATATCGCAGAGCTGTACAAGTCTTCGGTCCCGCCGTTTTTTTTTGTCCCGAGGGGGACATAATTCAACCTCGCCACGTTGATGCATTATCTGCATGTGCCGCTCGACTCCCACGCCTCCTACAGTACGTTCGCTGCAGTTGACGAGCCGCTAGCCGCCGTGACGCCATAGCTCGGCGAGTCCAATCAGGTAGCGTGTAATTAGCATTAATAATCAAACTATTGCAGCTGTAAATGTAGTATCGCTTGGCCGACGCTATCAATAACCAAATTCATTCGTCTGTTCTGGCCTAATCTATGTGTATTTGCTTGTAAACGTAGTATCGCTTGGTCGACGCTATTAATAACCAATTTCATGTGATGATTTTATTATAGTTAGAGTTAAAGCGTCTCCCAGCTGGGCTATATAGTTTAGTTCATATTTGTGTGTTTACCTTTCTGTGTATCGCTAATTTATGTGTGAGACCAATAGATAGGTATTTTAAATGAGGTCTTATGATTTACGACGAGTCTGTCCATGCCCACCTTCAAGTTACTGTGTAAAGATATATGTCCGGCGTAGCCTGAGTGTTTAAGCGTCACAGGTAAGTTGGCGACGCTTGCCGCTGCTGAAGGTCATGAGGCTGCTTCTATTTTCCATTCCCGTTGAACTTTGGATTTCGCCAAGGTGATAAGTTAGAAGGTAGGCTCTTTTGATTTCCCGGTTTTACTCTGGGTCTACACTTGTATTTTCGTTTGTCAATGAAACCGGGTGGCGCCCTACTTAATTTTATCAATGTTTACGGCCCCTTTGGTCGTTGCCCGTAGATAATCTCGTGAAGGACCCTCCCTCGCTCCACTGATGTCTAGTCGGCATTATCTTATTGCGGGTTGGGTAGTGGCCCTAGGCGAGTCTTTGTCCCGATTATGTAAAATATTGTCCGCGCCGGCCGTTTAGTTTTTGTATGAGCCGGCGCGGTGTCGTAAAAGTCGATTTAGACCGTAACAAGTTGTAATCCTGAGCTATTAATTAGCATATTTTGTAACTAAAATACTTGGAAGTTAATTCCTATTTATGGTTTATTTATTTGTTAGGCAATTGTTCTACAAATCTCATGTTGCTGACGCTTTAGCCTTCATGGCTCATGTATATAATTCATATGTTACTGCGATTATTTGGGGTTGAATAAATGCCCCCTATTGCTATGAATATTTTTGTGTTCTTTCCGCAACCCTTTCACCTGCACAATTTATATAGGTATGCAGCGAAGCACTAAAGGTAGGTGGTGTATTATTATTAACACGTTGAAGGACAGTGGCTGACTTCATACCGAGCTTGTTGTGACAGACGCCTATCACCGTTCTGCGCAACTAGAGGCGAAAAGGTAGAAAACTGTAAGATAACTCGTGTTTTTGTGACACTGATATGACTGTGTACGTACCAGTGGGACAGTAACAACAGATTACTATTATTTTATATGGAAAATTAGACGCCGTGCAGCGTTCAGGCACACTGATAGATACAATTGAGGACGCTGGACAGCGTTCTGTCACATTTGACGTTCAGTTTAAAACGCTAATCAGCGTTAGTGTCCTTCAACGTGTTAAGTAGCTAGTTTTTGTTTTTATTTTGTGAGCAACCGTTACAGCTCCTTTATCAGCGTTAGTAATGAGCATATCCTTGTTGTGTTTGAGAAACTTACCAGTTTTTATAAAGAGCTTGTTATCAATGTTATGTGATTGTGAAGAATTTAGGTAATTGGTTACAACATTAGTGACCTTAGCTCTGAAAATATCAATTGAGTCTCTAGGAAATTTCTCCAGAATTGACTCAACGTCCGCCAACAACCTCGCTGTGGGCAATTCTTTAGGTGTGATGGGTAGACTAAATTTTGGTCCTAGCAATAACATATTTTTTACATCCTCTGGGAAATTATGGTTGCTTAAGTTTACGAACCATTTGCTATTGTTATTGAACAATTTTTTTGTTTGATTT
Organism: Agriotes lineatus; assembly: GCA_940337035.1. Classification (NCBI taxonomy): domain Eukaryota; kingdom Metazoa; phylum Arthropoda; class Insecta; order Coleoptera; family Elateridae; genus Agriotes; species Agriotes lineatus. Next base: position 36,212,151 of record OW679203.1, read on the forward strand.
GTCTGCTACTAGCTTGTTAAATTTATTTATGTTGATCCTTTTAACCAGGGCCAGCCTTTTTTTAATTTTAGTTTCAGGCGCCCAAATTTTCATAATTCTAATGTTCAATTTTAAAGCCTGTACCATTTTTTGGCTTAGTCCTTACACCACGCCATATTCTACCGAGAGTTCATGAGCTAGCTCAGGCCGTGTCCACCCTTCTTCTAAGGAAGCGGTACATAGTTTTGTCCCAGAACTGTAGATACTGGGCAACAGAAAACCCAAACTGGGTTATCAACTGTAAAAGGCAGTAGGTATTTAAAGGAAGTTAATGTGTGGTGCGGAATTTTTGATAAAGAAAGGTTCCTAAATTTTTTAAATACTGAATTAATGGATGTGCTTGATGATTTACAGTTCGATGTGAAACGAGATTTGGAGTTCCAGCTAGATAGGTCTCCAGTTCATAACGCAAGAATAGTGCGAGCATGGTTAAACAAGAACTTCTCGTTAAGATGGATAGGTCGCAATGGCCCTTTAATAGAGTGAGCTCCGAGATTGCCTGACATTACACCCCTTGATTTTTTTTCTTTAGGGAACTACTAACTCTTGTGAATGCATCTAGACCTCAAAACATACAGGAACTGTGTCAGAGAATTAAACACGCCTGGTAAAAAATTTCTCCAGAAATATTACGAGTTGTAGTGAATCACAAAAAAACGATTGGAAAAATGTATTCGTCTTCAGGGTGATTTAGCTGAAAAAGATCCTATTTAAAATATTGTTCGTTACATTTTGTTGTTCTTCTTCTTCTCGTCTTCTCATTTACCGTCGGACACGGTGTTGAGGAGTTTTACACACTCACAATTTCTACTCTATGTCATTTCAAGTCACTATTATTGCACGTTTGATTACATTTTTATTTGTCACTTTTGCACATTTTTTCTCACTTCTTTCTATTCTTTGCAGTCTGTTTCGCTTCTCTCCAGTTTAGTTCTCTTTCATTAACAATCTCTGCCATTTTCTTGTTCCACGTCATATTGCGGCGGCCTCTGGGTTTTCTTCCTTCTGGATTTGCTTCCCAGACCTTTTTTAATTCTCTCTCATTTGGCATTCTGACAGATGTCCTAACCACCTTTACCTTTGCCTTTACTGGTTCTTTGTATTATTACATAGTCTATTACCGACGTTTCTCCTTTGCTTGGTTCCCAACGGGTATATTTATGGATTTCTTTGTGTTTGTAAAAGGTGTTTGCGATTAACATGTCATTGTCTATGCAAAACTCAATCAGTCTCGTACCGTTGTTGTTCTCCACTGCTTCTCCATACGTACCAATTACATTGTTGTGTCTCTGCGCTTTATTTCCTACTCTACAGTTCAGATCTCCGAGGATCACTATTTCTCCTTTGCACTTTTCTAATGTTTCTTCTAGGAGCTCCCAAAACTTGGTTTTTATTTCCGCTTTCTCACAGTCGTTTGGCCCATATGCAATTATAATTGTTACTGAGTGGGACATTGTTATTTTAATTTCCATGAGCATTATTCTCTCCGAGAGGAATTCCCATTTCTCTATATTGTTTGCAGTTGCTTCCCTTATTATGCAGCTCACTCCTTCTGCTGACCTCTTGTCCATGCTTACACCACTGAAGAACAATAGGTTTTCTCCTTCTAGTTTCTGTATCCCTTGCCCTTTTTTTTTTGGTCTCGGTTACCGCAATTAGTTCTAATTTTGATTGCTCGAATTCCTGTTCTAGCTCTTTCTCTTTTCCTCTTAACCCTCTGACGTTCCATGTACCAATTTTCCAAGTAGGTTTCTCTCTCCCCTTGCTGTATTTTCTTCTCCTTCTGTCTTTTTTTCTGATCTCAAGTTTCTCTATTCTTGATCTCCAGTTTTTCTTCAGCTTTTCATAGCTTTCCTCTTGTAGCAGTATGAGTTCCTACACGGCGTACTTCAGTTTTGCTCTACTACTACACATTTCTTGGTTTTGGATCTTCCTCTGAAGTTCCGCTAGTTTTTTGCGCAGTAAAATTCTTTCTGTGTCTATTTGCTCTGCCCTTTTCCCCAATTCCGCCCTTAGTTTACTCACTTCTGATATATTTCTCTGTAATTCTAGCTGTAATTCCGATTTGTGTAACTTGCCTCTATCATCGTCTGCAATTCGCTTACACTTTCTGTGAAATCCATTTCGTCACTTAATTCCCCCGTGTGTAGACCTTGCTTTAGCGGCTTTATGCTGTTTATATTGTCGTTAAAAATGGGCCAATCACCGAGCTCTTGGTCGAGGCCGTGGCCGTAACGTATACTATATACGGTAATCGCAGAGCCGGATTAAGGGGGCTGCAGCCCCGGGCCACCGAATTTCGGGAGCCTCGAAAAGATTCGAAGGTTATAATCTAGTGCGGTTTCTAATAATTTAGATCCCTTTGTACCCGTTGCATAAATGAGAATGGGGCCTCTAAAAAGATTTAGCCCTGGGCCTCACATATCCTTACTCCGGCTCTGGGTAATCGGCGACTTTGACCTCAACGGGAGAAAATTTCCGCCGTCTTTTGTTAGCTTTTCGTTTTAGTTAATTCGTTTACGCACTGCAATCGTTTTTGGTTGTATGCAACTCACTCACTTTCTTACGCTGTACACTTTCCCACTATTTAAATGCAGTGTGCTTTTATTGAAAAGCGTTTTACGTTAGCGTGAGGCGAGGCCGCATTTGACGGTTACTCGACGTCGTACTCGTTGTTCTTTAAAGTTGAATTACATTTGCGAATCGTTTTCTTGTTTCATGGCACTCTTATTATTGCAATAACAAATTATATCTACTGATGGCATTAAAATTTGTCAGCAATATTTGGTATTTGGGGTTTTTGAGTGATTTGTAACAACTTTCCTTAATACTTTTTTGCTCTATCTTAATCGCTACTATGACTTAACTTGAGACACTACTTTCTATTTTAATCATAGTTGGCTAGATTTTGACTTTATAAAAAACTCTATTCACACAACCGATAAAAAAATTTTATTTATTGTTTTCAAAATAAAAAAGTTATTTAGGTGTCCTCATGAAAAATGAAACATACTGTATTTTAATATCATTTGTTTTAGGACTTTTGCCATTTTTGAAATTGTATTTTAGTTTTTTTAATAAATGTATTTAAAAAAGTTCTATGATGCTATTTTGTATCAAATGAGTATTTTTTTTTGCCCCAGAAAATAACAATATTTTTTATCAGTACATGTAATGCATCCATAACATTCCAAACAATCTGTCAAGGGGTCCACAAAGGAGTAGAAGTTGAGAATCACTGCTTTATATAATTCAACACGTTAAATTTAAATTCCTTACAGCTGAATATACACAAAGTATATTATTTTTGTAGCAGGCAGAAAATAGAAAAGTCTCTACTAATGACCACACCAGGTAATGACTAAAGCATCGGGTGTTCTGCATTTATGTGCTTTTCCCATTAATGAACTACTTACTTTATTTGTATTAAAACTCCGCTCCTATGCAAAAACCCTTATGCACAAGATTATCAGTTAATTAAGCGCGCTGATACTACAAAACCACATTTCTGATAACCAATTTACGGTTTAGGTAAAACCACTGAACCTCCTATCAAAACTACAATAAAAATCCTAAAAACGAACTTCCAAGCTTACGTAAGGAAGCGGTTGTGGTCTGCACAAATCCTGCCTATATAAACAAACCCGTTGCAGATTTTCCAATTCCAAGTGCAACACCTTCTTCCATTAATGACTTGGTGAGTGATCGCACTTTTATTATTTGTTTTGACATGTAATATGCCGCTTAAAATATGCTGTCAACGTAGAAAAAGATATGTGTGAGTTCTATTAACTTTTATTAGCAACAAAAGCTATTCCAGTTTGAGGGATAATTTTTCAAGAAGCACAGAGAACAGGAGTAGATAATCAAGCAGCTTGAAGTGCAAAATATATTTCAAGCATTCCATTTTAATAAGTTAATTCTTTTAAATCCCTTTTCATCAAAGGCACTCTTCAAAATATGCAATGTTAATTAAATTTGATCAATTCTAATTTTTTTCATTATTTTTTGGTACTTGCAGCTATCACCTGAAATTCAGCATTTTTTTTATATATTAAAATGACAAGTATTTCGACGCAAAACTCTTAAAACTACCCAAATATAGAGGATTTTGTTAAAAAACAGTAAGTTTGGTGTGAGCCATCCAGTATAATTAAAAGTATTTTACAAATGTGCACTTTCGCACCTATAATTTTTATACAAACAAATTTTATGTACCTCTCATACGTTTGGCAAGCCACCGCAATTTCCTTACTTCTAAACTAACCTGGCACGTGCTGCAACGGCGTGTTGCCCAGGACGAGGACGTACAGCTGCCTGCCCTGCACCGACGTGCCGATGCTCCTCAGGTCCGTTATGTTGGGGTACGAGTTGTTGTACTCCCGCAAGAGCGCTTCCATTTCAGAGTAGTTGTGGTGCTTGAATTGTGGGGGCAAGACGAAGCCGTATTTGTCTGTCGCAGGGCTCGTGACATTTTCTAGGATGCGAAACGCACCTGCAATGCACCCTCATGAAATGGGAGACTTAGCTGGGTGAGTATGCGAGGCGGCTGGGTTAGTGCTGTGCATTCGCGTAAGCTGGGACGAGATGCGGGAGAAGGGAATAAAATACACATGTTTTTTTAAACGGCTTTATTGCTTCTGCTATTGAACAATTTGTTTTACTGTTGTGCTACAGTTTACGTTGCTGGAGTATAAGTGTAAAATACCAAAAACTCGACTAATACAACTATTAAATTTTAGCATTTGCTATTCGACCCCTATAAGCGGCGTTTTAAAGAATTCATGTTGTATGCCGCAATTTTGTACTACGTGATTAGTTTTATGCATTTTCCTACAATACGTATAGCTAGTTTATAATAATTTGTAAATTTAAGTAGATTCGATTAAAATTTGAGCTTTTTGACAAAAAATGTATATTACATCATCTATTCAAAATCGCCAATATAACATTTAGAAATTTCAAATTATACTGCCTCTGCATTTACAGATTTAAGAGATCCTTTTATACTATAAAAAATATTCTTCTAGTAGATGCTTTCATTTCGGAATATGGAGAAAAATGTAACTGCATTTCGCGGTGTTATGAGTAAATTTGCAATAATTACAACTTCACTATGATTTTATTACAAAAAATAACTAGTAATTGTTAGGTAAGGAAAGTTTGGTCGCTCTGCTATTTCAAACTATGGAAAACTAAACAAAAACAAAAACAAAACGTTTCTCTTAATTTCTTTCATGCCCATCTACACGGTACCGTCGAATTTGAAAATGTACGGCTTCGTAAACAATTAAAAAATACATACAGATCAATTCTTGAGACGGAAATCTTATCTTATCAAATAAAAATTTGTTTCTTGACTGTTTACAGTTGTCATTATAGCGATGAAAGTGATTTTTAGCGTCCTACAATCATCTAGTGCAGCTATTTAAGAAAAAAATGCGTCTGCACTCGTGGCTTTTCCGCAATAATGTGTAAACAATTTATAAAAAAAAAAGTGTGTGAAAATGCAATCTAGAATAATTCAGTTTCGTTTACGCTACATTAAAAAAACAAAAATGAATTATTGGGCTTTGATTTTTAATGTTTCACGTTTACTTAGTAGGTTACGGGCAGTTGTTACACAAACAAATGCACATTTGAATTAATGAGTCACACTAATTTCTTACTTTTTAATAGCCTTCACTTGTCATTTTCCAAAATTAGTGCTGTCGACAGTCATTTATGCAAATGCAATTTGGAATAATTCGCGCAGTTTGGTAAATGGTTTATTACAAATTTTTGGGCTTGCTTTATAATGATCTAGTAGGCTATGGACAGCTGTTACACAAACCAATGCACATTTGAATTAATGAGTCACACAAATTTGTCACTTTTCAATAGCCTTCACTTATAATTTTCCAAAATTAGTGCTGTCAACAGTCATTTATGCAAATGCAATTTGGAATAATTCGTGCAGTTTGGTAAATAATTTATTAAAAATAATAATAAAAATTCTTGCGCTTTGATTTTTTATGTTTTAATAATTCGTGCAGTTTGGTAAATAATTTATTAAAAAAAATAATAAAAACTCTTGGGCTTTGATTTTTTGTTTTAATAATTCGTGCAGTTTTGATAAATAATTTATTACACATTTTTGGGCTTTGATTTTTAATGCTTTACAATGATCTAGTAGGCTATGGACAGCTGTTACACAAACAAATGCACATCTGAATTAATGAGTCATAAAACTTTGTCACTTTTCAATAGCCTTCACTTATTCATTCATTCATTCATAATTTTCCAAAATTAGTGCTGTCAACAGTCATTTATGCAAATGCAATTTGGAATAATTCGTGCAGTTTGGTAAATAATTCATTAAAAAAAAAAATAAAAATTCTTGGGCTTTGATTTTTTGTTTTAATAATTCGTGCAGTTTGATAAATAATTTATTACAAATTTTTGGGCTTTGATTTTTAATGCTTTACAATGAACTAGTAGGCTATGGACAGCTGTTACACAAACAAATGCACATCTGAATTAATGAGTCATAAAAATTTGTCACTTTTCAATAGCCTTCACTTATAATTTTCCAAAATTAGTGCTGTCAACAGTCATTTATGCAAATGCAATTTGGAATAATTCGCGCAGTTTGGTAAATGGTTTATTACAAATTTTTGGGCTTGCTTTATAATGATCTAGTAGGCTATGGACAGCTGTTACACAAACCAATGCACATTTGAATTAATGAGTCACACAAATTTGTCACTTTTCAATAGCCTTCACTTATAATTTTCCAAAATTAGTGCTGTCAACAGTCATTTATGCAAATGCAATTTGGAATAATTCGTGCAGTTTGGTAAATAATTTATTAAAAATAATAATAAAAATTCTTGCGCTTTGATTTTTTATGTTTTAATAATTCGTGCAGTTTGGTAAATAATTTATTAAAAAAAATAATAAAAATTCTTGGGCTTTGATTTTTTGTTTTAATAATTCGTGCAGTTTTGATAAATAATTTATTACACATTTTTGGGCTTTGTTTTTTAATGCTTTACAATGATCTAGTACGCTATGGACAGCTGTTACACAAACAAATGCACATCTGAATTAATGAGTCATAAAAATTTGTCACTTTTCAATAGCCTTCACTTATAATTTTCCAAAATTAGTGCTGTCAACAGTCATTTATGCAAATGCAATTTGGAATAATTCGTGCAGTTTGGTAAATAATTCATTAAAAAAAATAATAAAAATTCTTGGGCTTTGATTTTTTGTTTTAATAATTCGTGCAGTTTGATAAATAATTTATTACAAATTTTTGGGCTTTGATTTTTAATGCTTTACAATGAACTAGTAGGCTATGGACAGCTGTTACACAAACAAATGCACATCTGAATTAATGAGTCATAAAAATTTGTCACTTTTCAATAGCCTTCACTTATAATTTTCCAAAATTAGTGCTGTCAACAGTCATTTATGCAAATGCAATTTGGAATAATTCGTGCAGTTTGGTAAATACTTTATTAAAAAAAATAATAAAAATTCTTGGACTTTGATTTTTAATGTTTTACAATTATCTAGTAGGTTATGGACAATGAATAAATGCACATCTGAATTAATGAGTCACACTAATTTCTTACTTTTTAATAGCCTTCACTTGTCATTTTCCAAAATTAGTGCTGTCGACAGTCATTTATGCAAATGCAATTTGGAATAATTCGCGCAGTTTGGTAAATGGTTTATTACAAATTTTTGGGATTGCTTTATAATGATCTAGTAGGCTATGGACAGCTGTTACACAAACCAATGCACATTTGAATTAATGAGTCACACCAATTTGTCACTTTTCAATAGCCTTCACTTATAATTTTCCAAAATTAGTGCTGTCAACAGTCATTTATGCAAATGCAATTTGGAATAATTCGTGCAGTTTGGTAAAAAATTTATTAAAAATAATAATAAAAATTCTTGCGCTTTGATTTTTTATGTTTTAATAATTCGTGCAGTTTGGTAAATAATTTATTAAAAAAAATAATAAAAATTCTTGGGCTTTGATTTTGTTTTAATAATTCGTGCAGTTTGATAAATAATTTATTACAAATTTTTGGGCTTTGATTTTTAATGCTTTACAATGATCTAGTAGGCTATGGACAGCTGTTACACAAACAAATGCACATCTGAATTAATGAGCCATAAAAATTTGTCACTTTTCAATAGCCTTCACTTATAATTTTCCAAAATTAGTGCTGTCAACAGTCATTTATGCAAATGCAATTTGGAATAATTCGTGCAGTTTGGTAAATACTTTATTAAAAAAAATAATAAAAATTCTTGGACTTTGATTTTTAATGCTTTACAATTATCTAGTAGGTTATGGACAATGAATAAATGCACATCTGAATTAATGAGTCACACTAATTTCTTACTTTTTAATAGCCTTCACTTGTCATTTTCCAAAATTAGTGCTGTCGACAGTCATTTATGCAAATGCAATTTGGAATAATTCGCGCAGTTTGGTAAATGGTTTATTACAAATTTTTGGGCTTGCTTTATAATGATCTAGTAGGCTATGGACAGCTGTTACACAAACCAATGCACATTTGAATTAATGAGTCACACAAATTTGTCACTTTTCAATAGCCTTCACTTATAATTTTCCAGAATTAGTGCTGTCAACAGTCATTTATGCAAATGCAATTTGGAATAATTCGTGCAGTTTGGTAAATAATTTATTAAAAAAAATAATAAAAATTCTTGGGCTTTGATTTTTTATGTTTTAATAATTCGTGCAGTTTGGTAAATACTTTATTAAAAAAATAATAAAAACTCTTGGACTTTGATTTTTAATGCTTTACAATGATCTAGTAGGTTCCAGACAGTTGTTACACAAACAAATGCACATTTGAATTAATGAGTCACACAAAGTTGTCACTTTTCAATAGCCTACACTTGTAATTTTCCAAAATTAGTGCTGTCGACACCCATTTATGCAAATAATAAAAATTCCTGGGTTTTGCTTTTTAATGTTTTACAATTACCTAGTAGGTTATGGGCAGTTGTTACACAAATAAATGGATGTCTGGATTAATAAATCACACAAATTTGTTACTCTTTAATAGTCTTCACTTGTTTTTCAAAATTAGTGCTGCCTACACAGATTATTGCAAATGCAATTTGGAATAATTGCTGCTTGGTAAACGTTATCACAGTATCCGTACTTGTTTCGAGACTGTTTGTACTTTACAGTCGCATAAGTGTAGTTGATATTATAGCGATAAAAGGTGATGGCTTTGATTTTTAGTGTTTTACAATCATCTAGTAGGCAATGAGGGGTCATTTGGATTAATAAATCGCACAAATTTTGGCACTGTTTTAATAGTCTTCACTTGTTTTCCAAAATTAGTGCTGCCTACAATTGCAATTGCAGCTCGGCAACCGGTTAAAAAAAAAAGAATTCTTGGGAAAAGCAATCGTGGTTATCTTTGAACTTTGACATCAAAAATATCAATGTTCTGTTATTGCCTCATTATTAAACCATGGTATTTCTGTTTTTACATAAGCAGCAAACAAAAAAATAAATGTTTATATTAATTTCTCAACTGTTTACACCTTTTGTGTAAATGCAGTCAACATTATAGTAATAAAAAATGATGGTTTTGAAGTCTAGTTTTATAATTATTCAGCAGGCCATAAGCAACTGTTATATACTAAATTTCAAATTAGAATTCAGTAGGTGGCGCTCTAAACTCAAACTCAGTAAGATCACTAGATCAACACACCAAAGTGTACGGTACCGCCATTAGTGATTTTTTATATCTCTAGTTGCTGCACAATTTTCTCCAACTAGGGATAAAATACAATCTAAACATCACGGCCTGCTGAATTGTTTGACAAACGTCATTGGCGTTTGTCACACAATTACACTAATAATAATTGACATAACCTAACATATTCCTGACTTTACAGCAGTGCTACTACACTAAAAACAAAATCCCCGAAAACTAGTGTCTTTGTTATCTGTATCTCAGAATTTTTTCACATTCTCACGCGAGTAATGGAATGGTGGTACCTTACACTTAGATTTAATATACGCTTCATGCTCATTGAATTTAATAATTTCAAAGATTTCATCCTTTAAATACGATATACGATGTGTAGAAAATAACAATGCACAGCATGGGTATTTTGTAATAAATAGTTTCGAGGCACTTAATGTATCTTATCGGAGACGATTATGTTGACTTGAAGTTAACCATTTTGTGCAATTTCACTTTGAATTTGATTTATTGCTTATGTATAGTTACATTTGGGAATGGCAAAGGAACCAAATAATGTCACATCAATTCTGTGCATGCATCAAAGTGAGCAGTTGCAATTACCTTTTTCTCTCATATCCATACTCAAAAGCATCTAACGACGCCAAAGCGTGTTTCTTACATCTGAAATGTAGCTACGAAGATTGATGGATTCACTACATTTTGAAGTTATTATTAAAAGGCAAAATTTACAAACACCTTGGGGCTTATCCTCTACAAACAATACTTAAGTGGTATATTTTAACAATAATTCAAACTATAACAACGTGTCATGTCAAACCAGTGCAAATTACAGCTCCATCGAGCCGAAAATTATAAAAAAACATATGTATTTTATAAAACGTAAAATTACAGCACGTTCAACAAGACCATTTTACAAATCCCAGTCTCATACAATGATATGCGTTAAACATCACACTTTCAGTTCTAAAAACAGCGAGACAAACAGAAACGCACAAAAAGTTAAACACTTCGATGAAAGCTCTTAAAGGGAACCCACAACAGAACTTTTCCATTTCCCAGGAACTTTCATCGAACCGCTGAAAAATTATCGACTTGCTTGGTGAAGTAAAACTAAAAATGCTTGTGAATAAGTCAAAAGCAGATCTAAAAAACCCAACCCACAACCTTACGCTTAGAGAGAATCACAAGAAACTAGAGAAACTGAAAGCAGTGAGCAGTTTCCGAATGATATTAATTTGTCCAAAACCACTGCGAGCCCTCAGTTCTAACATCCTTATTACCTTTTTGAGGAGGCGGAAGACTGTCCAGGACGAAATTCTGCAGCGTGGTACCGTTCTTCTTCACAGTTATAGTCACAGGCTGCGAGGGCTGGTACCTAAACAGCAATTTTCATCGAGGGCTCAATTTGTAAGCCAAAACTTACCCATAGGCCGTGGCATGGAGCGTGTAAGTGCCGGGCAGTAGCAGTCGCCAATATTCGCCCTTATTCGAAGTGGTGATATTGTGATCTATGCCTTCTACCACGATATCGGCGTCTAATATCGGCTCCCCTTTCGAGTTCGTCACAAACCCCTTAACGCCCCAATGTACAGATTCGATGAACGTCAGAAGCGACTCCTTGTTTTGCTGCCACTCCTGGGGTAGCAGCCGCGCCACGGGGAACTTACAGCAGCTCAATTCGAAGGTGACTTCGAAGCAATTGGAGTGAACATAGTTGAAGTCCTGCATTCCACCTGAAAAACGCTGCTTATTGAATGGGAAATTAGGCTGCTCGTGTAATTACCGTGCACTTCATACCAAAAGGCACCATTGGTGATCCCCTTGTCGAAACTGTCCGTTTTGCATGCATTGCCCTTACTCATGGTGGGGTGGAGCTGTGCGTATGTCAGGGCAAGCTCTTTGAAGATGTTATTGTCGGGTGTAAGGCTTTCTTTGCAGCAAGTGCGACCAGTGCTGGAAATTACGTTAATAATTTATGGCATTTATGTGTTGAGTTTTGTTACTTTGAATCGTCGTACGGGTAGCTGGCAACCACAGCGCCGCCGTGGAGGTTGCCCGATAAGACGAAAGGCCTCGATATTATCCATGTCATCATGGCTATGGTTTCTGGTTGTCTTCCAGATAAAATTGTACCTAAATGTTGGGAGTATTTTAAAATGCGATTAATATTGACGATATAACAAAAGCCAAACCTGCTCTTACTGCCGGCCCAAATTGGTCAGGAAAATCTCGGTTCAGATCTATGCTGTTTACATTTTCCCGTCCTACGTATCTCGGCTTGGACTCGCAATTACCCTCCTGGAAAAACCAAATTACACCAATCATTCAAAAACGGATCAAAATTTCTTACTTCGGAATTTTCATAACCATCTGGGTTCATAGACGGCATTAAGTAGATGTCGACAGAGTCAACGATATCAGTCACCCGTTGGTCCCGTCCATAATTGTGCAACAAGTACTGTGCCAAGTAGACCATGAGCTGCCTGCCGATGGTCTCGTCGCCATGCATGTTGGCAACGTATTTGAACATGGGGGTGAGAGACGCTCGATGCGACACATTGCGGTTAATTTCCAGGGCCCAGAGCTCCCGATTCCTGACTGACTTGCCTACGCTGTGCAGCTTGGCCCTGTCTGGGAACTCCCGCTCGAGCTGCTTGAAGAGGTTGGTTAGTTCGTCGTAGTTGAGATACTTGGGGTTCTCCAGGAAGCCTTCGTCCACATTGTTTGAAATTGGAATGGAAAGAGATTCACACGTTTCGAATATCACAATTATTATTGCTAGTTTGCGCCACATTTTCGGGCTGGTGCAGTCTAGGGGATTGTTATTGCTGGTGTATTGCACTTACATGACGGTTTTCCCTTTATTTTTTCGGTGATTAACGCGTTGACGTTGGGAACGTCACAAAAACACAAAACGTCACGAATGAGGTTGGAAGTTGGAGGTTGAAACGTCAGACGTCACCGGTAGCAGCGCCATCTGTGGTTCGAGTTTTATTTAAGAGCCGTAATGTAGGTTGCATAACGACTTGCTCAATCGAGTTGTGGTTAATCAATGAGTTCTTTTAATGGAAGTAGAGGGGGAAATCAATTGCATAATTTATGTTCGAAATTTGAGGTAAAGGGGAAAGTTTAGCGGCAAATTAAATTTTTTAAATACCTGGGTGGTACGTATTTCAGTAGAATTTCTGTCGATGTCCGCGAACGTTTCGTTTTGCATGACAGCAACCATGAATGAAATAGCAGACTTAAATGTGAGTAGTTGCAATTGATCACTTTGAATTTCCGATGTTAAATAACACTGACAATAGGAATTTCTGTTGTGAATAAATGTTTGCTTAGCTTTGTTAAAGAATAAACTTAGGCATTTTGTGTGTTGTCGTGTAGAAACTTAGATATTTTAAATTAAGCCCAATAGAACAGTTGTACTGAGAGTTGTATGGAGTGATTTAAATAAGTTGAATTTATCCACGTTTTTAAATAATTTGTTGGTGCTGCGTTTCATTAACACAGTATCGGACTGGCCCATCGGGCAACCGGGAGCCATCAAAATATTATGTTTAGGGACTAAATATAACATCGTTCCGCGAGATCGATAAATCATTAATCATACGCACACTTTAACATCCCCCTTTGAACATGTTGTAAAGTACGTACCGGTATTTAAAAAAAATTTTTACGCGTGTTCCAAATTTTGTTAAAGTAAGAAAGTGCTTAAGGTTAAAGATATTTATTTTGTTTTTATCAGGAATTTAAAATAATACATGCTAATTAATGCAAATATCATTCGTTCGTCATGAATTTGTTTACATTTGTATTAATAATGTGAACGACACTGTAAAATATTTTTTCTTTGTTACATTCAACGAACTGAAGAATAAATGAATAATCTAGAGCTCCACAAAGAAATTAGAGATTGGTTTTTATGTTTTTTATTTAAAAAATGAAGCTAGACTTATTCATTAAATTATATGTAAATAGTACTGAATATTTTGATGCAATACAGGGTGATTAACGGGAGAGTAGTTTTAAAATTCGGCAACCTAAAATACTTACTGCAGGATATTGCAATACCGGCGAAAAACAAGGCCTCAGCTCTTGGGCCCAATAAATGAATTTACCCCGCCTTTGCTCCTCCTAGAGCCTCGAAATAAGAGTCTCTCATTGGATAATTCACTTTTAACTAATTTAAAAATAACACACAATCGTTTTATATCTTAAAATATGTAATCCAATCTTAGTGCTACTATACACTCTTATTAGGATATCAATTTTTTTAACATGTTGTGTAATTTCTCCCCCTCTCTCCCTCTCTAGTAGAATACTTCACAGCTGAAGCGTCACAACCTCATGTCTCTCTACCCTGTTGTTGAGTTGGCCATTTCTCTCTACTTACTCCTGTCTGAATTGGAGATTGGAGACCCGACAAATTCTTTAATTTGGTCGCACCTATTCGATCATTTCCTGGATAACATATTTTTCAAGATTGTCTCTTACGAGTGACGCGTTTTACGACGCCGACGGGTGATAATCTCTCCTGGACTTTGAGTTCCTCTGGTATGGATACGCTGGTTCTGTGAGTTGTCCAAGAAATATTCAAGAGCCGTTTTCAGCACCAAATCTCAAAGGTATTTATTTTTGATCTGTCTACAGCCTTCAGAGTCTATATCTCAGCTCCATATACTTTGTGTATTGGCCATGTGGTTGCCCTTCCATATTTTATTGAGTTTGGTTATAGCTGTTTTGGCAAGTATTATACGAACGGAAGAATGGGGTAACCCAAACCGGCCTGGAAAGTCAACTTACCGGTCCATCTAGGCTAGATACTTCAAAAACAACAGTTGTAAAGTCATGTGGATGTTTTTGCGCCTTCTCGTTAGGCAACCTATAGCGTTATTTTGTAACCATCACAAATTGTTAGGGAAATGTTGACGCTGTTTGCTAATTTTTGAAGTCTATTTTTTCTCTAGTCACGGGGTGGTGGAAAGACAAAGGCTAAGAGATTGTTGAGATAAACATTTGTAAACAAAACGGTGTAGGTTGTCGATCAATTTTGCTTAAAAGGCAAGTAGCTTTTCTGGTTTTTGTACTAAATATGATGACAATGGGTTTGTATATTGCTGTATTGAGAGGTATCGCCACATCTTAAAATGTACATTTAATGTTTAGAATGGCACTTCTAAGTCCGAGCACTAACTAAGGGGTGGGTCAGTTTTATGGCATAGCGTTAAAGTACTTAACAAATATTTCGCTACAGCTTTATCAGTTTTATTAACTTTGATCGACCTTTTTGGACGCTATTTTGTGCTGCCATACTTTTTCGTCTGATTTAGGGCGTTTGGGGTCGCCAGAGATTTTGGTTTCGTCATAATTGTCTTAATGCTCTAACTGAAGTTCAGTCAGACATCGACTACTTCAGGTCCACCCATATATGAATTCTACAATCAGTGATATGGGAGCACTGTTAAAACCGTATCTTTCTGCGAAAGTTAAGGTATCGAAAAACAATACATATTTTTATATTTTCTATGCTTGTAGTTACACAACCACAATCACTTTAAAGGAACTGCATTTAATGTTTTTTATGTTATCGTTTAACTAATCTAAATAATTGATTTGCAAGGTGCCGTATCGGATTTGAACACAAACATTACCTACTTAGTATGCCACTGCGCAGGTTGTACCTACTTACTTTTTTTAGTAGTAGTAATAAGCAAAACATGTTAACTGCCAGTTTGCTTCCAATTCCCCAAGTGTCGTGCTTGTCTTCTCAGCCCTTGTGAGTGGTTTTCACACTTCTTCACTTTCTTCCTGCCCTCTTCTCTACAGTTAATATGCTAACATTTTCAATTCAAGCCACTTTCAAGTTGTTTACTTAAAGATGTTGCTCCATATCTTGACGTTAGCCTATATTCGTTCTTCCCTGAGTTACTTTAAACGCACTCAATTTCTATAATACGAAGGTAAAACGATATGATTTAGTAGTTTCGATATGGTCATCGTGAAACAGCAGTTTTGCTTATGATTGGAATGACTTTCTGAAAGAAATAGCCGTTTAAAGAGTTCCATTCAAATACCTAGTTATTTATCCACTTTGACATTTGAAGGTTAGATATTTAACAGCTGATTTGTAGTGACTTTTAGTTTCGATCGGGGATTCTAGTGTCATTGCATCACATTGTGTTGGTATTAATTTATTTTTGTTTTGGTTGCTTAGGGATAGGAAACATTAATTTGGGGGAGAACAGGACCAAAAATCTGTCTAGGCTTTTCTGGAATTTTGTTTCTAAATGGTAGGGTGAGGGGGGGGGGGTATTTGGCTTCGATTGAAAAAGATGTGTGATTATGGTTACTGATTCGTGTGTGTGTGTGTGTGTAGATCGTGTAGGAACGTAATCTATACCTTTTCAACTTCAAATTGGGACTAATCAATTTCAAAATGGGAATAAACAATTTCAAAATGAAATAAACAATTTCAATTTGAGAATAAACAACTTCAAATTGGGATTAATCAACTTCAAATTGAGAAAAGCTTTTTGTTACAGTAGTCTTTGGAAAATGACAATTACATGGTTGTGACAGGACGGAACACCAGCAAGAACTAACAATAATTAGTTCCGTCCTGTCACAACCATGTAATGTCATTTTCCAAAGACTACCGTTAACAAAAAGTTTTTCTCAACTTGAAGTTGATTAGTCCCAATTTGAAGTTGTTTATTCTTAAATTGAAATTGTTTATTTAATTTTGAAATTGTTTATTCCCATTTTGAAATTGATTAGTCCCAATTTGAAGTTCGAAAGGTATAGATTACGTTCCTACATTGGTTTGTTTGGTCAACACCACAAATTACTAAACTTTTTAGTGATTTGTGGTCAACACCTTCGGAGGATTATTCGTAGAACCGGAAAGGGTGCGTTAAAGCCGTTTTTAAATCTCGAGCTTTTTTATGGATGGGGTTTTTGTGTATAGTGTAGCCTTATTGTGTTAGATAGTATTTATGGATTAGTTTCTTTTTGCTGATGGGTCTGTTACGTGGGGTTTGGGTTTTTGAGAAGTTTCTTTGATTTGATTGACATTGGAGGCGATAGATAAGCTAATACGTTATTTACTTGTTTCTTAAACGTTTTTCCACAATGAAATTATATTAAGATGATGTGAAAAATCACGTCATTGAGATACTTAGTGAGGAATTATTATTCAATGTGTATTTTTTAGGTATCTTTAATTTGGAATTTCTATAATTATCAATTTATTGTGAGCGCATTCTGATCACGCCGCGAGTTTGATATGTGCTGTTACATGGCATAAATTTAGAATTCTTCTTCTTCTTCTCTTTTTTATCAGCGTTTATGTACTCCATTTTTGGATATACGCTTCCCCATGGCTTTTCCATGCCGTTCTGTCCGTTGTTAGACTCATCCACTCTATACCGGCAACTTTGTCTATGTCATCCCGCCATCTTGTCCTCGGTCTGCCTCGATTTCTCCTCCCTGTTCGTGGGCGCCATTCCGTTGTTAGTTTGCACCATCTGTTGCCTTTCCGTCGCATAACGTGACCTGCCCAATTCCATTTCAAAATTGCGATACGCTTTGCTACGTCGTCCACTTCTGTTCTTGTTCTTATTATTTCATTTGGTACGCGCTCACGTAGTCTGACCCCTAGCATAGAACGTTCCATGGTTCGCTGTGCAACTTTAATTTTTTTCGATTAGGGTTTCTTTGAGAGGCCACGTTTCTGCGCCGTATGTCATAACAGGTAAGATGCAGTGGTTGTATACCTTTGTTTTGAGATGTTGAGGGTATGCAGATTTAAATACTTCCTTCCTTAGTTTGCCAAATGCTGCCCAGGCCAGTTTAATCCATCTGTTAGTTTCGGTAGTTTGTATGTCTTCCTTTAGGGACATTAGCTGCCCCAGATAGATATACTGTTCTACGACTTCGATGGTATTTTGGTTTATTACGACTGGGATAGCGTCGTCTCTGTTTGCCATTATTTTTGTTTTGGAGGTATTTATTTTCAGGCCCACTCGTATTGTTGTTGACTCGATTTCTTCAATCATTGTTTGTAGTTCTCTCATTGTACTAGCTGCGATTACAATGTCATCTCCAAATCGTAGGTGTGACAAGTAGTTTCCGTTAATGTTTACGCCTTTATTTCGCCAATTTAGAGTTTTAAATACGTCCTCGAGCAAGTTCGTGAATAGTTTTGGGGAGATGGTGTCCCCCTGTCTTATGCTTCGTTTTACTGGTATAGGTTCGGTGCCGTTATAAACTTGGATAACAATTTCAGCGTCTTCGTATAGGTTGCTTATTAGTTGTATATATCTATGATCTACTCTACAACGTTTCGAGGAGTTAATTAATGCCCATTTTTCGACTGTGTTGAAAGCTTTCTCAAAGTCGATAAAAGCTAGATATAATGGCTGGTTGTATTCACAGGTATTTTCTATAACCAAAGAATATAGATATTCTTTGCTATAACTTGTCTTAGGGTGTGGATGTGTTCTACGGTACTGTATCCAGAGCGGAACGCCGCGCCGCCTGCTCGGGTGGCTGAAATGCATCGAGTTTTTGGGAAATGCGTGTAGTAATAATTTTGGTTAACAGCTTGTACAGATGAGAGAGTAATGTGATTGGTCGGTAGTTCTTCAGGTCTCTTTTATTTCCTTTTTTAAATATTAAAACTACTTTGGCCGTTTTCCATGTCACAGGTATGCTTCCTAGTTCAAGGCATTTGTTAAAGAGATTCTTTAGGTGAAGTAGTAGTGTTATTCCTCCTGTTTTGATTAGTTCTACTACAATTTCATCTTTCTCTGGGGCTTTCTTATTTTTCAACGATTTCAAGGCTGATTTGATTTCGTACATACTTATTTCTGGTATGTCTTCGGTGTGGTGCTTGGTGAGAGGAGCTCTTCTGTCGGTCGGGTTTCTTTGCGGTTCTAATGCTGGGAAAGCGTAAAGAGATTCGTAGAAGTGTTCTATATGTTTTAATATTTCTCTGAGGTCATGTATTATTCTTCCTGTGTCGTCAATTAGAGACACGATTTCTTTTCTTCCTACCGTTTTCCCTTCTGAATATTTTGGGGCCTCTGTTCTGCGTTATAAGTTTTTTAATAGTTTTTTCGATGTATTCCTTTACATCTTTTCTAACTCTGTTTCTAATTTCTTTGTTTATTCGTTTAAGCTGTTATCTACTCATATGTTTTCTTTCTTCTTTTCTTTGACGGATTAGTTTTCGCGTGTCTTCGTTGAGCTCATTTCCCCCCCCCCCCCCTCCTGCTACTGGGATGTGTCTTTATTATATTTTGGGCTGTCTCAGTTATTGCTTTAGCGATATGCTTGTTTAGTTCGTTGATGTTTGTGTTATAGTTAGGGGGGTTATCTTTTAGTGCTGATTCCAGTTTTTCCGTGTATAATTCTTTATTTAGGATTACATATAGGGATATAGATAAATCAGTACGAGGAACTGCCTCTTTTGCATTGCCATTCCCTACTGCTGGAGATTAGTTAGCGGGCCTCTTTGAAGGCAATGTGTATTCACAGTTTTAGTACTGACAGTAGATCCCAGATATACGAATTTCTCAACAATGTCATATTCGTTCAACGCGTCGCTAGGTTGATAGGTGTTCAGACGATCTATAATCACGATCTTTGTTTATTTTGATACTGCATCTTCGGACATCTTCTTCCACCTGGGTAAGTAGCTCCATCATTTCTTCTTCACTTGCTGCAATTTGTGTTAGGTCATTAGCAAAGCGCAGATTGGATTTTTTCGCCCCCCAATGGCTATTCCACCTTCTCCACAGTAGCTTTAATAATGAATCCCCCGCATAAATTAAACCGATCCTGGGATAGGTTGCAGCCTTGTATCTATTATTACTAATTGTCATATTATTTACTTTGAAACTACATTGAATAAATTCGATGATAGAGGGTCTTCTTTAATTTTAAGATTGCTGATACAGCTGCTAGTAGTTTCACTATGGGATGTGTAATGATCCATAAAACTGGTTACGTAGAATTGCATCACGTCCTGGATAAACTCCATAGAAAAAAGAAATAAATCGACACCCGTTTCAGTGGCAATTTTATCTTCTCTTTCAGATTTAGTGTTTTCAGAGGTCTTACAATCTCAACAACTTCTTCTTCTTCTGTTGGTGCTTCAACACTTTCTTCTCCCTGCTGAGTTTTTTCTAGCTATTGTTTTTCATTTGATTTATTTTATTCTCCTTCACTTTCTAAAATATTCTCTCCATCTGTTCACACATTTACGATCATCATGGGGGTTTCTTCTGTATTTATACAAGATAGAACTTGTGCTTGGAATTATCGATTCCTTTTTGTAACTCTACTCCAGTATCTAGCTTACAGTAAAAATATACTTCCTAAATCCATTCTGATAATTTCGTACCCCATTCTCTGTGAGTTGGATTTTGAAGTAGGTACTTGTTCTTGTGTCCAAATCGCCCCGTTTGCAAAGCTTCTTCTCAGTGCCATTTCTCCCAAACTTAAGCATTTCCAAGGCAATGTGATCTTCCTCTTCAGCTTTAATATTTTTCAGAGTAATTACGACCTCCACAGCTTCTTCTTCTGTTGGCGTTTCACTTTCTTCTTCTTGCTGCGTCTTTCCTAGCTTTTGTTTGTCATTTGATTTATTTTCTTTTCTTGCGTTTAACAACTGTTTAAAACATTCTTCCCATCTGTTCATACATTTGCAAATATCATGAGGTTTCCTTTGGTATCCCTACAAAACGTAACTCGTGGTTGGATTTTCCTCTTAGTAGTACCATGTCTTAATATACCCACTTTTTTAGTTTTTTGTGATATTTTTTTAATGTTCTAGGAAATTATAACGCCAATAAAGCGAAAAACCCAGGAAGGAACATAGGTTATACGTCTCTCCATTATCGTATTACCAGTTGCAAATTATAAATATAAACAGTTAATTAGGATTTCCCAATATAGAAATATAATAACTAAATGTGGAGCTATTTGTATAAATAGGAGAATATTAGGGTTTAGTAGTCAAGTAGCTACACCAGCATCCTGTTGCTCTTATATAAATTTTAAACTTGTAGCAAACTCCTTTTTTATAATTATTAATTGGAATAACTTATTTGCTACTACCTCTAATTGTTAAAAATATTGTTTCAGCAAGTCGATGCAGTGAGAGATTATCTACAACATGAAGGTGAGTCTTAGTACCGTCCACGGTATTGCCTAACTATTTGAACAAGTAATATTAATTCCTTTACAGCTGCTTGGTTGGTGTGCTGTTTTGTTAATATCCTTTGGGGCTTCGCAATGCCATCTCTTCATTGCGGATCGCATCATGACCCGCATGATACAGTTTACATCGAAAAGCCCATACTGCTACTTTTACACCGACAGGTACTAGCTTAGCTTTGTTGCATTATATAAAATTCATTCCTTTTCTATGATACAGAGGCTTCATCCAAAACATCATTCTTAACACAGAGCAGCGAAAGGTAAAAATAACATCAGACGAGGAAATCGATAAGCTGGAGGACATATGCAAGAAGAAGCAGCTGCGCTCTTCGTACCAAGGCGGCTTTATCTACCCTGGGACAAAATGGTGTGGACCAGGTGAATAAACCTAGGTACTACAAATTGTCAGCTTTTTAAAGAAAACTTTAAGGTGCCGTTGCTGACAATTATACGGATCTGGGCAACCACAGAAAAGAAGACATGTGCTGCCGAGAGCACGACCACTGCCCGCAGGCGCTGCAGCGAGGCGAGTGCAAGCAAGGAATATGCAACAAATCGCCCTTCACCAGGTAAAAACGTTAGCAATGCTTTGATTCGGTGATGCTATTCGATTTTCTGCAGGTCTCACTGCGACTGCGATGCGAGTTTCCGGAGGTGCCTGCAGAATGTGAACTCTGAAACAGCCAACACCATCGGAGCAATATTTTTTAACGTAGTGCAGGTTATATGTTTCAAGCAAAGGAGTCCTTGTTCAGAGTTTCAAAGGTAGGGGAAGTGTAGTATTGTGATGTGTTTTTGCTTGCGATGATACGAGCCGATGGCAAATAATTTCCTGCACTTGTAGTGAGGCAGACAAAAGCAATAATGTTGAAGGCGCAGATTCCCGGTGCGGTCTTGAGTTTATTGACGGTGATAGATACGTTCCCGGTGACAGGATTTTATATTACGGCACCAGAGGAGAAGTGGTCGAATCTTACATTAACAAATTCCTGAGAAAACTGAATTTGCTGTGATGCTTTTCCTTAGTTACTTTAGTTACAGTTACTATAATGCTTTGTGTTTGTTTATTTTTTAAATAAACTTTATTTACTTTAGTTTTTTTTTTGTGCAATTCTTGTTTATTAATTATTTAACTTGTTTCTAAGATGAAAATTGGAAACAACAATTTATATTTACAATTTCAGAAATGGTTACACAAAGGAAGAGGCAGACCGAGTGTGCTCCCAGTGGAAGTATCGACCTTCGGCCAAATATTTCCCTTTAATGTCCCTTGCAACACGCTAGAAAACCAGCAGGTTACAGGTTGCACTTAGAAGTAGCCTAGGTAGTTAAGTCAACGTCAATACTGTGACATGTAGAACTGATCAGAGATATATACCAAATTATTCAGTGTGATAAAGCTCTGCTTATCGTTCTACCAAAATGGCTGTTATTATTCGACAATAGTTGTTGTTAGTCGTTGAATTGTTAGAGAATATAACTATATATTGTATTACAAGACATAGATGACCTAATAGTGATATTAAAAGTATAGTTTCTAGATAATATCTTATTTTACCCCTATAGTTACTATGTCAAGTAAGTAGTAACGTTTCTAATGACAGAATTTAATGCATAAAAAAATCTGTATTTGGTAACAAACTACTTATTAATAAAGTGCCTTCAGAAATGATCAAACGTTTTTGAATGGTCATGGTTATACAGCGCATGAATAATATGTGAATGGCACTGTAAGTCTTATGTCAAATTTGAGGTTAGTAAGTTAGGTTTTCTGTCAGTTTTGCCACAAACTAACACAAAACCTAACCTGCTAACCTCGAATTTGACACAGACTTACAGTGCCACCAACATATTATTCATGCGCTGTGTAAGCATGACCATTAAAACACGTTCGATCATTTCTGAAGGCACTGTATGTAGGTACTTATATAGTGTCCACCATAAATTTGGAAACGTATAGAAATTATTTAAAAAAAAATTATAAAATGTTTTTTATTGCCAGATCAACAAATAATAATTTGTTATGAATTATGAAGTAGAAACTACTAACTTAAAACATAACATAGTGAGACTTAGTAATGATTTCGACAGAAAATAATAAACATTAACATAATGGTAGGTTCTTCTGGGTTATGCCGTGAAGAAACTGACAGCATGAGCAGCGGCATAACCTACCATTATGGACAACGACCATAAAAGCTTGCATTTGAACATCAACTTAGTTATCTTCATAATCAGATGAGATAATGTCTTGGGGTAATTTATGCTTAAGTCTAGTGTGAACGTTTTTCTTAAAGAGTTCATAATAAACCACACCACTACACGCACTTGAGTTGATAATAAACTTTTTAGCAACTTTTTAATGTAGTCTTCGATTAATGAAACGCCATTCATAGTGCAGCTGAGTGTTTCAAACCTACCATGGAGCGTTAACAGCTATTCTAAGTATCTTATTTTGGAACTGCTGTAGCTTTTGAAAGTTGGTTTTAGATGTATTACAGCAGACCAGCTGGAGATGCGAATAATACCAAACTGTTGTATAGTAATACTGCACATTCGGTTTTTAAGGTTGATTTTCTAATTAATAATAGATATAACTATTTTAGCCTGTTGATTAATATGATACTTCTAGCTTAATCGAGTATCAAGAGGAACTCCCAAGTATTTCACTGCAGAATCATTATATATTAGAGTTTGATGGTATTAAATTGTTGTTAGGGAAAGGTTGATACGCTTAACAAAAAAAAAAAAAAAACTAAAGCTGATAATTATATGCACTCAAATTGTACGAAAATATGCGCATATATTGGGATGGTAGGTCTCTAATTTAGGTGTTTATAATCTGTTAATAATTTAATAAGGGTACCACCCAAGTATATTTTTGTATTCGTGTTATCAAATCTCAGGTTGATTAAAAGCTACTTGTAAATTGGTAGCTAAAATAATGCCCTTTATAATATCTTATTTATCTGCAACTAATCAAATAAAAAAAAACGCTAGTTCAAATTTCGGTAAAGCAAGGCTCGTCTCGGTTAGGTCCACCCTGAATGCATTATTTATTGAACTTCGTTAAATACGGATCTGTTCTCCGCTTTTAGCTCAAACGCGCAATCAAAAAATCTGAAATTAGGTCAAG
>OW679203.1:36236412-36404510 GCA_940337035.1 Agriotes lineatus
GTAGCCTCAGAAGCAAAAATCACAATAACACCGATTTCCGAAAATGGAAACGCCGAGAAAGATACCCCTTACCTCTAGGTGGTGTACTCGAAAATTTTTGAGAAAAAAGTGCATCGATTAAAATTCAAAGCTTACTGGACCAATTAGGCGACCTGAAGCGGACGCCGGTATTGGAAATTGTCAAATATGTCACGCACTGGGCGGCTACGGATTTCCGATCATAACAAAACACCTCCGGTTGCGTTTAAATGCGACAACATTTCTAGTTTTCTGAAAGTTTGTGTTTTTTGTAATGTAGTACTTCTGTTAAAACGCACTTTGAACCTTGCTTCATGCTATCACTATTTGCTTGCTGTTTGACTTTTTCTTTTTGTGGAAACGAACTTCCAGTTCCATTCAATGCTTTTCGACTTATCCTTCAAACACATTCATCTTTATAAATTGCATTTATTCAAGTTTTGGCTTTACTAAAATAGTACTTCGGCTAAAACGCACTTTAAATCTTTCTTCATTTGACCGTATTTCACAGTTTTATCTTTTATTAAAGCAGTTGTATTGTTAAAATTAATTTTTAACTCGTTTCATGCTAGCTGTTTGACAGTTGCTTGCACTTCGATGCTAACCATCGCAGTAGTTTGGACAATTTTGTAGTATAGTAATTTAAAATGCACTTCCAGGAGAAGAGTGACTTTAACGCAAAATCCCGAAGTTGGGGCTCCTCAATAGAAAGCCAAAGAGGAAGCTTTCTCGACGAGTGATTAGGTGAAAGAGACTACTCTATAATGGACCAGGGCAGCAAACCGATTTTGGAAATAAACTAGAAAAATTCGTATATCGACGTTACCTTCTGCACACCAGACATGTTAAAGATAGCTAAAGAGCTGTTTCTGGAATAGAAAAGTGCAGTGGCCGGCATTAGAAGTAAACCGGAAAAATCCCCTTCATTCACGGACGGAGACGTAGAAGAGACTGTTGGAAAAATTAAACCTGGTAAAGCTGCAGGTCCGGACGACTTACCACCAGAGGTGATCCGTGCTATTACAAAGAATAACACTTCTACAATGAACAAAATCGCTACACAAGGCGTTTTTCCCAATGAATCAAAGACTAGCAAGTTGGTGTTAATTCCAAAGCCCAGCAAGACAGGGAACGAGCAGGCCTATAGTGCCCTATCTCTGCTGAACGTTATAGGGAAGCTCCTGAAACAATTAATAAACAAGCGCTTGCTAGACAAACCACAAGAAGGGTTAACGAAGATACAGTATTGCTTCAGGAAAAATTTTTCGACCATCGATGCCATAAAAAGAGATGACAGCATCAAGAGATGGATGGATAAAAGACGACTACTGGCTCATCACAAAACAGTGGTCTTGGTAGGTAGAAACACTGTAAGATCTATAACGGTGAGAATTTGAAGTTCGGAAATCAGGAGCCAGACCTGCGTGAGGTACTTCAGAGTAATGATGGGAAGGAATATGAGCATGGACTACCATGTCAAATATATCACCAAGAGAGCAGAACATCGCTTTGTATGGAGCAGTGACCTAGAAGCTTCAGCAGATATACAGAAAGATGATAGAGAGCGTGCAGAGAAAAATTGCCATCAGAATCGCACGCGCGTATGGAACTGTCTCGACATAGGCTATACAGCTTGTAGCCGGAACAATACATATTCACCTACTGGTTCTGGAGCGTACTTACGCATGCCACCAAAACATGGGGCGACTAGAGACTCCACAATACAAAGCTGACAAGAGGAGTAAAATCAAGAGAAGGAAACAGACAGGTGGACCAAGGAGCTGATACCTCAAATCTCCCCAAGGGTGGGTTAAAACTTCGGACAAGTCGAGTGCTACTTGACTCAATTCTTGATTGGCCACGGATGCTTTCAGACATATCGATACAAGACGAAGAATTGTGAAAGCGAAGAATGCGTCTACTGCGGAGATGTGGATATGGCGAGACACACAATGTTGCTACATAAGATGGTCAGCAACAAGAAGAGAATGCGCTCGTGAACTAGGGGATAATTAATTAATTAGTTTAGGTAGTTTTTTTTTAAATCTACTTTCATTTATTTTAATTAGGGTTTGGATGGAAGATCAGAGGGGTGGGATTTCCTACTACCAGCTGAATCCCGCCCTGTGGTTACCCGTTTGAGTTGCTAGTACTTTTCCTCTGCCAGTTCTCTTTATTGTATATTTGCTCAAGGCTAATAAAGAAAATCATTATGGCTAATCAATTCACCTGTCATCTGTCAAAAAGTGACCAATAACAATCCAGAATCCTGACATTTCTTGACCAATCAAAAAAATATCAGCGGATATATCTTCCTAGAAGGTATTCAAGTGACTATTTTTAACAAATGCGATTTTTATTAAAAAAAGTCAATATTAGTGTCCTGTTACTATAGAAATTGCGTAGTTTGTTGCTAGATTTACTGAAAAGTAATTTGAAAAAGTAGTTTGGTTCATTAAATAGTCCCTCGAATACCATTCTTAGTCAAAGTTAAGTAGATTATTTTTGCGGTGGTATCACTACTCATGTCTATTGCGCTTGGGATTAGGACTCGTGCTAGCGCACTCGTCCTAATCATACCAAAGCGCAATGGACATTCGTGACACCACCGGAAAAATAGTCGACATAACTTTGACTACTCATGGTATTATAAGTGATTATTTTTATTAATAAAACCCAACAGAAAACAACATAGTAGCATACATGCTGGACAGCGAGGAAAAAATCAGTAGTCATAGAAGACATGATAATCAAAATCATGAACACCAAGGAAAACGTGGAAAGGAGTAGACTAGTCCAAGGAGCTAATCGAGGCAACTGATAACAGCAAACTGAAGAAAAGAGCAACATAAACACAAGCTAGACACGTTCGAACGTAGTAGTACACCTGAAGCAATGCCGAAAGGTGATCCCACTGTGTACGCAGCATCAAGGGTGGGGTTTTTAATCGGTAGGCATCTGGGTCTCCTTACCATGCGAGTCCCACACTCCGGAACTAATTCGGATGTCTTTTGAAGATTTTTCTATATACAAGGAACAAAGAATGAGGGTTAAAACTTTAGTAGCAGCTGCAAAAAATTATCAATGGGAAACATTTTGTATGGACCTGGAAATAAATGCGAAAAGCAATGCAAATATGTTTTATAAGAATGAAGGCACTAAGACAAGACAAGAAGAACCCACTAATACAGTTAAAAGACAAAACTTGAGCAAATCTAATTACAGATTAAGCGCAAATAATAGGTGGATGGAAAGAACACTTTGAAGAAACCATAGGGGGAACGAGCTTAATAGGAACCCAAAAAGCAGGTAACGATAAAACAGGTTATATAAGCACATCACAAGAAGATATCACTTAAGAGAAAATGCTGGAGGCTATACATAAATTCAAAAACAATAAAGCATCAGGTCATGACATCATAAAAGCGGAACTGCTGAAAGTAATTGATCCAACTGGAGTTCAACTGTTACATAACTTATTTAAATATATTTGAAAGAAGAAACAAATTCTTGCTGACTAGGAGATGGTGATAATCCTGCCATATTTGGAAAGGGCTACAAGACCATATGTAATCATTATAGAGGTATGTGCTTGATAGGCGTTATTTCTAAAGTGTATGAGATGATATTCGAACAAATACTAAGAAAACGGGTAGAAAACCTTCTCGATTATTCTCAATGCGGCTTTAGAGCTGGACGTGGAGTACAAGATTGTATATTTTCATTAAACCAAGTAATGGAAAAAATGCTAAGTTATGACAATTCCCTAGCCTTCTGGTTTATTGATATGCGTAAAGCATTCGCTTCTCTGGCAAAGGAGCAAATGGCGTGAGCAGCGATTTATTACTGTCAATAAAAACACTAGAAATTACGTAAGAACGGGATCTCTTTGTTGTTCTGAAGAGTTTATTTACTACAGCAATGGAAGTACGACAAGGGGGAATATTAAGTCTACATCTGTTCATAACACTGATGGATAAAATTGAATATACCTGCAGAAAAGACCCAAAACAACTAAGGATAGGAGCTGATGTATGCAGACGACCTAGTGTAAGAACGGGATCTCTTTGTTGTTCTGAACAGTTTATTTACTACAGCAATAGAAGTACGACAAGGGGAATATTAAGTCTACTTCTGTTCATAACACTGATGGATAAATTGCATATACCTGCAGAAAAGACCCAAAACAACTAAGGATAGGAGCTGATGTATGCAGACGACCTAGTGTTCATAGAAAAAACTTAGGAAGACCTCCAAACTAATATGGCACACTGGAGTGTAAAACTAAAAGAAAATAGATTAGAAATAAACACAAATAAGACGGTAGTTATGGCAGCAGGAAGGGAAGGTAGAAATATACGACTAATGCTTGAAAACCACGCTTTATCCCAAATAGAGCAATACAATTGCATACCGAACTTAACAATAAATTATACTACTGGTGTGTATTTATTTGAAAGACTATTTCCGTTTTTACATTATTTGGTTTATCTGGTCGTATCTGCTCATGATATTTCGTATTGCCTTAGCTTTTCAAGCGTTTTCTATTGAATTTTGACGTATTGTCTACCCGCGTAATGCCGCCGTGGTTTTAACACTGTCCTTTAGAAATTTCCCTCTACGGTCAGATTCTCTAGGGTTATTTAATCCCACTGTGGTAGTAAGTTTACTTGTCAGTTTTTTGTTTGTTTTTCAATCAAACGACTTTCGACCTGATCTTGCAAATACACAACAAAGTATTGCATTTTTTGGGAATCTTACGTCTCCCTCTTTATGAGGAATTTATAATTTCGTAACTGCAATATCTCCGTATTTCCCCAATCCTTTATCGTTGGTTAGTTACATAGAATCTTATGAATTTAGTGAAGAAGCACATGCTAACAATTTATTCGTATGCATTTTCATCACAGTTTAGGTTTGCGACAAGTCATTACACTACTTGAGACTGGAAATAGATAGCTAAGCCGATGTACACCTGAAGTTAGTTATTCAGAATGGGTTCGGCGTCTGTACGCTAATTGGCTCTTATTGTTACACGGCTTTTGTTAGCATTTATAGATTTTCTATGTATTTATGGACCTTTGTATTTCAGCTTTATGGATTTACGAAATTTGAGTATACATTCCTAAATTAGAGTTTCTAGTTGTGATTTTGGTCCCTTTTTGACTTCATTTTCGTAGGACCACAACCTAACTTTAATTTAAATAGATATTTTACCGGAATTCAAAATGAATTAGCGAGAATAAGTTTATGAACTGCCAATGTTTAATAATTTATTGATTTCTAAGTACATTTCCTACGTACCATGCCCTTTGTTTATGTTAATCTCACTTTTCAAATTAAAGTACATACGTTATGCTGTCAACGCGTTGTGTATACGTCGCGGATTTGCTATTGAGTTAGCCTCAATTACTTATGTACCCGGTTTATGGGCTATCATAGATCAATATTTTAATTCGACACGAGGAACTGCTTTCTTATGTTACTTGTTTGCATGTATTGGTAAGAAAGATCACTTTAATTGCTCCGCATTTATATTTTTTTCTTGTAGAACAGGTTACAGTTCTTTGATTGTTTATAATATTTTTTAGTTTTCCCTACGCAATCGTGTTTTAAAATTGTTTTTATTCTTTTCTGTTGACAGTTTGAGTTTGTTGAAATATACTTTTCAAGCAGTTATTTAGTTAAAATCCCTACCATTTGACTAATAATACCTTAATTTGTTTATAAAACCTAGAAAACTTTTAAATAACCAATATGCAGGGCAATAACTGACATCTTAAATATTTTGTTGAACTTTTTTTAGAGTGAAGTGTATTTTAGGTAACTACAAATTAAATAAAACAAAGACAGTAGGTGTTGAATCATTAAGTTTACTTCATACAGTAGAATGGTGATCTCAACAGTCCAACAGAACTTTGTTGAATAACCGGTCTCTTCGCTATTGTTTATCGTTGTTTTCCACTTTTGAGAACATAATTTGTAACTGAAGTTATTTTAATCTGCTTCTGATTAAATACTTATAAATGTTATAATAGCCGTAGTTTACCTACATGTTCTGCCAGTTCTAATTCGATAGTATTCAGCTATTCCTAATGAGTCCTACTGTTCGGGTTTAACTGGAAGAATAATTATTGTAATTATTGTTAATAATTGTATAATTATATAAAATGCAGAAATGTAGACTTTAAATAGCAACTACAAAATTAAATTTGTGAATTATTTATGGAGAAGCTGCAAAAAGTCCAGAACTGAATCAAGTATAAATTCAATCTTCATACGTGATGTAGAAAGATAACATTAAAAAACAGAAAAAATCACGTACTTTGGTTCGAGCACAACAAAGAATGGATTAATGCAAATTGAGAAAGGCAAATATATTCCATTAAATCATTTCAAAAAGATGAATGCTAAAGATAGTTGAAAAATCGACATTGAAGGGATATTAAAGTGAGACAGTTGCAAGAAGACTGAAATAAGCATCTACAGCAGTAGAAAAAATACTTATAAAGGGTGTAACATACACGGTGTGCTGACTATGCACAGGGGGTTCTACGACTAAAAATAAGAAAATAAGTTTATATAAACATATGTCCTAAAATGGTCCATTACTGAGTTACAGCAGTGAATTTAAAAAAAATTACTGATTACATGCATCTAAGCTTTTCAGACCATTATCATTCATTCTTGTTTTTAGTCGTGACAGTTGGTTAAGTCATTTAGGTCAGTAGTATTGTTTTCTAATTAATTATACAAAAATGGCGGATTATTCTTTCGAAGAGATGTCCGACATGCATTTAATGTACCGTTTGGCACATTGTAACAGGGCGGACGCAAGAAAACTTTACGCAGACCATTTCCATAACCGACCTTTACTAAACGAGAAAACATTCGAAAGGCTTTAGAATTTTTCAAACCGGTAGTTCGAGATCACGGCAGACCACGAACTACAAGAACTTTAGACTTGGAAAAT
This sequence comes from Agriotes lineatus, assembly GCA_940337035.1. Lineage (NCBI taxonomy): Eukaryota > Metazoa > Arthropoda > Insecta > Coleoptera > Elateridae > Agriotes > Agriotes lineatus. Next base: position 36,243,404 of record OW679203.1, read on the forward strand.
CGTGTGTTGGGGAAAATGCAGGTGATGCAACTCGAATAATTTCATTAGAGAAAGGTATCGATCATATGGCTGTGTGGCGGATTTTAAAAATCAATCAAATTTATCCGTACCACGTGCAAAGAGTACAGAGACTTAGTGAGAATGACTTCCCACCACGAGGACCTTACTGTGCATGGTTGTTAGATGCATGCTCCGCCGATCTTTTCTTTTTACCATCTGTGCTCTTTACTGATAACGCTGGCTTTACAAGAGATGGAATCATCAATTTTCACCATTTACATCAGTGGCGAAAAGAAAACCCCCATGCCATTATTTAATCCAGGCATCAACAGCAATTTTCATTAAATGTATGGGTAAGAATTATCAACAACTTCTTGATCGTATTGTTCCTACCCACAATTATCGGTATTTTTTAGAAAATTACTTACCAAGTTTGCTGGAAGCTGGTCCACTAAATGTTAGAGGACATATGTCCACTTCAGTCACACAGCATGCGAATTTTTAAACATAGTACATCCTTGAAGATGGATTGGCCGTGGTGGACCTGTAGCGTGGCCTGCAAGTTCAAGACATTGAGGATCTTCGCCAGAGAGTGGAAGGCAGAAACCAGAAAATTCGGACCACATCAGGAATTTATGAGCGCCTGAGGCAGTCATGATCCGACGAGCTTAGCAGAGTGCTGGTGCCCGTTTTGAACATTTAATATGGTTTAAATTAAACAACTCCGTTTTCTGTTATCTCTTTGAATAAAAAACTAAAAAACCCAAGTACTGTAACTCAGTAACGAACCATTTTAGGACATAATGTTTATATAAACTGTTTTCCTCATTTTTTGTCGTAGAAGCCGGCTGTGTATAATCAGCCTACCATTTTTGTTAAACCCTGTATATTATACATGAAAGAATATAAAAACTGCACTAGATTCATATGAATTATTAAATTAGAACTGATAAAAAAGTATTCAAGTAAACAGACACAATGTTGATTACTAGATAGAAATTTTAAAACACACAAGTGCTATATAAACCAGGCAAATATTTTACCCTTGAAATGTATTCCTGTCAATCCCATTTTCTGCATTGAAACTGCGAACGGTCTAAACACATTTAAATTAGTATGGTAAACCTTCAAGTGTGAAAATTATAGTCTAAAAGTAGAGGAAAGTAGCGAAAGTTACTATTGAAGTAAAGCATTTGTGCTTTGTTACAAATTTAATACGCATACGTCGTTCCAAAAAATTTTTACAGTTAGGTATCATTGTCGTACCCTTAATTAACGTATATGTATTTAGAAATACTTGTTTATATTCAAGCTTACCCTATTAGAACACTTAGCTCTAAAATAGAAGGTGCATAGCTTCTTAATAGATTGAAAAAAATGCCTTGAAATAGTTCTTTGTTATTTCCATAGCTGCTTATAGTACTAGAAACTCAAGAGTTGATCTTTCGGAAAATAAATTAGAAAACTTGTATTACACGATCAGAAGTTAAAAAATAATCTGTATTGGAACCTTGAAATCGTCAGGGGTACATTTACAATTCAAAATTTAACTGTGCTTGGGAGATACAATTTCGACTAAATAACTAAATGCGTAGTTTTATAAATAAAATATTGTTAACATAAAACTAATGTATTTATTGCATTAATTACATTTACAATCGGTATCTGTTTGTTTTTCAAATGTTTTTGACGATTACACATTATCTTTGCCATCATAAATTCATTGATGACACGAGATTTACGATAAGTTTTTATTGCGCAACGCCTGGGCATTACTATTTCGACAAAAAAGTAATGAATAATTCAAGTTCAGCGTGATTGAGCACTATGACAAAACTATTTGCTAATAAAAAGCGGGGAAACCTATTTTCCAACATCATTTTCATTGATATTATACCTTGCTTTACCTGTTTATAGTGTCAATAACTACCAATGACTGGCATTAAGGTCTTTTTATCCGGGTAAAAGATGACAGTAACACCAAAATAAGATATTAACTAAAGCTTTATTTATAGTAAACGTTTAATACTAGATGGGTTTATAGTTATTAATCTGTTTCTACGTTCTATACGTATAATTTTTAGTTTGTTGATTGAATTTTCGAAAATTACATCTATAATTGTTTTTGGTTACTAGAAAGAATGTTTAATGTGTTCAAGAAGCTCTATCATTGAATTCCAAGAATCATAAGGTTGCTCCATCATCAACTCAGGTACTGAAAATAAACCTGGTAGATCGTTACTTACTAAACAAGATTTTTTGACCAAACAATAACCCATATTATTTTAAAATATCACAAAACAATAAAAACTAAATTACTAACAGTTACAAACCGTGCTATATAAATCTTTTCTGAAACCTGGAAAGTAACTAAGATCGGCTTGACATCCTACCGGCTTTAAATGCTATCTACAGCTCATCACTTTGTATAACTATCACACTATAACTTTTGTTTAAATGTAAATATTTCTAGTTCACAAATGCATAATTCAGGTTTAAAAGTAGATATTACTAGGGTACATTTGGAAAACGTTACTTTCAGGAAACTATATTTTTAATGATAAGGTATACACTATACAGCATACAACACATCTAGCAAAAAATGGACATTTATAACTTAAAAGTAGAGATTATTAGAGCAAAGCCGAAGCTCATTATCGTTAGCATTCTCTTACGAAAATGTAGAGCTTTGAAAACTAAACGTAGAGATTTACAATTTTAAAGTGGATATGTCCAGTTTTAGGCGGTAATGCTTAATTTAAAAATGAATATATCTAATTTTAGAGTTGGAATCTACAGTTTAAAATGGATATTTACTGTTTAAAGGTGGACACTTCTAGTTTAAGAGTGGATATTTATAGTTTAAAATTTGAGATCATTGGTGTATACATATAATCTGTTACATAGTGCATAAAAATGTCTAATTATATTGAGAGATTTCTGGTTTAATAGTAGATATTTATAGTTTAAAAGTGGAAATTACTGGTGTATAGCTGTAAATCGTTACTTTAAGCAAACTGATTTTTCATTAAAACGTGATAGAGATTCTAGGTTAAAAGTGAAGATTTCTAGTTTAAAAGTGGATATGTCTAGTTTTAGGCGGTAATGCTTAGTATAAAAATGCTATCTCTAATTTCAGAGTCGGGATCTCCAGTTTAAAATGGATATTTACTGCAGAAAGATGGACAATTCTAGTTTAAAAGTGGATATTCATGATTTAAATGTCGGGATCACTGGTGTACAGGTAAAACGCGTTATCTGTTTCTAATTAAATGGAAGAGATTTCTGGTTTCATGGTATAGTACAATTATAGAAAGCGTTACTTTAGGCAAACTGATTTTTCATTAAAACGCTGTAGAGATTCTAGGTTAAAACTGGAGATTTCTAGTTTTAAAGTGGATATGTCTAGTTTAAACCAGCAATGTTTAATTTAAAAGTGAATATCTCTAATTTTAGAGTTGGTACCTCCACTTTAAAATTAATATTTTCTATAGTAAAGTGGACATTTTCAGTTTAAAAGTGGACAATTATAGTTTGAAAGTATAGATTGTTAGTGTTTCATCTGCGCGTTACGTTTAGCATACAGAGTTCTAATTCAAAGAAAGAAATTTCTAGTTTAAATGTGAACATTTCTACTAGAAAAGTCGATATTACTAGTATATATTTGGAGACCGTTGCCTTACGCAAACATTTTTCTTACGAAAATGTAGAGCTTTGTAAATTAAACGTGGAGACTTCCAGTTTTAAAGTAGATATACCCAGTTTTAGGAGGTAATGCTTAGTTCAAAAATTAATATATCTAATTTTATAGTTGCGATCTCCAGTTTAAAATGGATATTTACTGTAGAAAGGTGGACAATTCTAGTTTACAAGTGGACATTGATAGTTTAAATTAGAAATCACTAATATACCGCTAAAATGCGTTATCTGTAACATACAAATTTCTAATTAGGTTGAAGGTATTTCTGGTTTAATGGTAGACATTTATAGTTCAAAAGTTGAGATTACTGGTGTACAGGTGGAAATCGTTACTTTAAGCAACCTGATTTTTCAATAAATCGTAGTAGAAATTCTACGTTAAAAGTGGAGATTTGTAGTTTAAAAGTGAATATGTCTAGTTTAAAGAGGCAATGTTTAATTTAAAAGTAAATATCTCTAACTTCAGTGGTGTATCTCCAGTTAAAAATTTATATTTACTGTAGGAAAGTGAACATTTTCAGATTAAAAGTGGACAATTATAGTTTAAAAGTATAGATTACTGGTGTTCCACCTGCGCGTTACGTTTAGAATACAGAGTTCTAATTAAAATATAGAGATTCGTAGTTTAAATATGAAAATTTCTAATAGAAAATTCGAAATTACTAGTGCTTTGCTTAAGACGGTTACCTTAATCTATATTTCTAAGGAAAAGATAAACATTTATAGGTTAAAAGTTGAAATTTCTAGTGTAAAGGTGAGTATCTTCCGTTTAAAGTGGTAATGTTTAATTTAAAGGTAAATATCTCTAACTTCACAGTTATTATCTCCAGTTAAAGATGGATGGTAATTGTAAGTGAATATGCTTAGTTCAAAATTGGGACCTCAGTTTCAAGTAGATATTTATAGTTTGACGGTGGACATTTCTAGTTTAAAGGTGGTCATCTTTACTTTGACAGTAAAGATGACTGTTGAACAGGCTAGCGTTACTTAAAGCATACACATGTTGAGATAAATAATAGGCGGCGTATTCTAGTTTAAAAGTATATATTTTAAATTTGAAGGTCAATATCTCTAGTTTAAAGCGGTAATATTTAAGTTCAAAGTTATTATTTCTAGTTTCAGAGATGGGACTTCTAGTTTAAATTAGATATTAATGGTTTGTAGACTGACATTATTATTGTATAAGTAAATATTTCTAGTTTAAATTAGATATTAATGGTTTGTAGACTGACATTATTATTGTATAAGTAAATATTTGTAGTTTAAAAGTAGAGATCACTACCTTAAAGATGGAGAGTGCATAATGATATCTAGTTAAAAGGTAAACATTTCAAATTCAAAAGTTCAAAAATTAGCAGTTTAAAAGTTGATACTTCTCTATATTGAAAGTAGATTTTTTTTAAGTTGCAATGCAAACCGCATAGCGCTGTCGTGTTTAATTTTTATAATAAAACTTTACTTTACTCCGTTTGTTCACCTAGCTAGCTCAATTTTCCTCCAACCCTATTGTGATTACAGAGAAATTAATGCAACAATACAGCGGAAGTTAGCTCAATCTGGCTTGTAATACTGAAAGTATATGCTCCAACTGTCTACTGAAATAAAAGCCAAGCTGCTCACAAACAATGCACGACAAGTATATATTGGCTTTTAAGTAAACACATAAAACAAAAAAGAGAATTATACCCTAAAATAAATGGATATTCCTAAACACAACGATGTTAACTAAGACTGTATAATCAACGGATATTAGCTAATTTCTACATACATTTCCAAGTCAAATAATAACAGGCAAACTGTATCTGAAATATATTTACATTTCAGCAACATTAAAAAGACCATGATGTAACTGTTTTTAAAACGCAAATATTATCTTGCATGAAAGTTTGGCTTCGCGCGCGGTATTTCCGCCCCGTCCTGCATTGTAATATGATACTGTCGCTTAGAACTTCCGTTTGCAGTTATGCATTGCAACAATGGCTTACGTGTGGCTACAAATCGTCTTACCAGTATGAGACGCAATATGATGCAAATCTATAGCTTTACACATGGGGTAGGCCTCTATATGGCTCTTGGTTGTCGTCCGCTTCCAGAGACAGCTACACCTTGTTTGACGACGCTTCTAGTTAGTATTCGGACTGGCTGTTTGCAGGGCTCACCGATTTACACTGGGGCTTATCTCGAAAGCCATCTCTTAAAGCCTGGGCCATATTATAGCGCCACGCACTAGATTCACTTTGTTGGGTGTTGGCAAATTTTGGCAGAGCAACTGAGTGAACCGCCGATCACGATTGAATTGTAGTTAATGAGTAGATCTACAATTGGAAATTTTTTATTTAAAGTAGAAAGTTCCAGTTGGAATTGGATATTCCTAGTTTAGAAATTACAGATTAATGGTTTTAAGGTGGAAATTTTGTTTTGAATGATAGAGATTCCTTGTTAAATAGTGGAGATTTCTAAGTAATAAACGGTAGTGCTATGAATTTCCGTATGCACACTCTTCATCATTGTTTAATTCACCGAAATAACAATGATAAGTTTAACTTTGAAAATAATAAAAGATACGTATCACAAACATTAATGTAGAAACCGTAATTCTTCACTTGGTAAGATGTGACAACATTACGCTTTAACCAATGCACTATAGTTCGTATTAAAAACGATTAGTTTTGAAAAAGCAGAGCTTCGCCAATGTACGAGAATTTACAATTAGAAACGAGGCAAAAGCCCTTCTTTCACTTTCCAACCCTGGAGTAAAATCTCACATTCGGTAAAACCCAAACAGCAACGATAAACGTTAATGACGAAAAATGTGCGGTATGTTCTAGACTAGTAATCGATATGACCTTCCACATTTAAAAAATCCAACGAACTTAAACTTATACATCACTGGCAACTGCAACAACAAGACATAACATATCATAACATGAACATTAAGCCAAAGTACATACACATTCCAATTTATAAACTAGTTTTTTGTAGTATAGTCTTGCCTTACAATATACGAAAATTTTATAACTTTCAATTATTGCACACAATGTTTAAAATTGAAAATTTTCAGTCCCAACACCGCCGGCAAGAACCATTCAAAGAAGCTCTATGTTGCCATTGAATATACAGTTTTGTAGTCATATTCAGCTGCATTCTTGGCTCTTACTATAATTTACTAGATTTCAAAAGTTGCATAATATTACGCAGCTTTCTGGGCTGCTGCTGTTAGAGCTCAATCAGGATTTACCGGACTAAAAGTTTAACAAAATGACCAAATTGTTATTATTGGGCTCAAAAACTGGTTTAATTTGCATGAAAGCAAACTGGTATGCAACGCAGTAGGTTTTCCTTCTAACTTTCGTTATTATCAAAGTGTATTTTATTATGTCTCCACGAAAGTCAAAACATTACAAGAATTGTTCAGTAGCGGCTCATCGAGAGGAGTCACAAACGATAAAATTGGCAGATTTCTTTAAATCAATGATCATACTGATTAAAGCTTTTTTAAAAAATATAGTAGCAGAAGTAACAGAAAACAATTGAATGAAAGAATTAGTGAATTATCTTTCGAGTGTACAGTAGCGACTCTGGTATTAATGGAACACACTGTATATTTTTTGTATTCGTAAAAACTCCATTTAATAAGTTTTCTTGTGATAAATTGTTACATTCCTCTAAATTTAATTGGTTTTCAGATATTCCAGTGTGAACTTAAAAAGCATGACAACTGAGAGTATGTGCACTAAATCTAAACAGCCCTTCGGTAAATCATAGCCAACCCCAAATGATTTTATTGAACACCCTTTATATAAGACCTTCACAAATTTATTCGTTTATTCATTTTAGTTTCTTCGCGCTTACTTGATGATTAGCATTGTAACATTGTAACTTCGGGGTGTGTAATTATTTTACTACGTACGGCAAACAATTGTAAACTTAAGTGCCGAAACCAAAATGTCTCAATGATTCAATTCAGCTTTAATTCCTACCAAAGAAACGTTCAGGCTACATGGAGATATCAGAGGGCCGACTAGCTAAGATGGAGATGGGGTGCGTATTTTTTTCTATAAATATCAATGGGTATTAAAAATTACCAGGAAGCGCCAAAAAGTTTTTTGTACAACCGATAAGTCCATTAGGTTAAGAGAACTCTTAATCTCACTAAGGTATTATGCGTAGCCAGTTTGCTAAGAACTAAACCAGACTTCAAAAGGAATCGATACCACAATAGCTTGCATTAGGCATACAAAAAATCATAATCAACATGAACAAGATTTCTATTAATTAACGTCAATGCATGTAATACAGAAGGTTACACCAATCTAATGCCAGCACTCGCATAAAAGACAAAGCAGCGGCCTCATAGCATGAGTCGAAAGTTACAAACGCGGTGCACACTATTGTTACCAATGATTATGGCAGTTCCAATTCCAAGTAATACAAAATTGCAATGATGTTGTAGGCAAGCAAATTATATTACACTAACTACAAAGTTACAGTAATGTTGCAGGCCGAACATAGCTTTAGGGCGATAATAATAGTACGCCACCACGTACGTAAAAATGTTAGAATAGACAAACTCAAAGGTGATGCAACACTAGCCGGTGATTTCAATCTTTCCTTGAGCTTAATGTACAGTTCCGTTTCTACCTTCACAACAAACGTTCGTGTTCTAATGCTCGCGGCAATGACGCAAAACGGCACCAGATAGCAAACAACGGGACTCAGTAATAGTTCCAAAAACTCGGCTGCCAAACTAGTAGTACAAACTAACTGTTCATACTTTAAGGATTCTAAGGTCAGCTTTGAAATACTTAAAACGCCAGTATCTACTTAGAATAGAGAACGAGAAAGAGAAAGTGCACACATACCTTCAGCGTATTGCTTCAAAACTTATACCGCGACGTCAGGAAAAGTAATTAAGGCCCAAATATATTCGATAAATCAACTACACAAATATGCGATAGCACGACTGGGCTAAAACACTATTCTTGCCCTCGTAAGTCACTACAGATTAGCTATACTAAGATAAAGGTTAATACGAAGTAAACGCGTGTGATCGAGTTAAAAGCGCATGCAGAAAAGAACGGGGAATAAAAAACAATTGTATGAGACTTAACCTAGTTACGCATGACAACTTTTCGATAATCTATCTCGGGCAACTAATGGCCGTTCTAAATGAATTTGGCGACCTTGATAACTGTAAAACGCCGAGCGCTCGGACAGAAGTAGCCAAAATGCATAAAACGGACGGTACAGTTAATGATCCATTAAAGCGTAACGCTTTTACCTCTAACAATCAACGCTACCATTTATTAATTTACAATTATCGTACATGTTGTTAACTATTCCATTCTTCGCATCATTTTTTTACAAGTTAGCCGATAAATCAATTTAGCCTGTTTTAATTCAGATCCTCTCAGTATAACGTTTTATATTTCTAACAACTTAATATACAAATTATTTATTGTATCCTTTAAATATTTCTTATTCTGTTTTTTGCTATTTATTGCTTCGACTATTGAGATGCCAATCTTTTAACTAGTAAGAAACTTTTGGGTGTATAACATATTCTGGAAGATCGTTATTTTACCATTTCAATGTCTCTCAATTTCCTTTAAATAATCTTTTAAGCTTCCACATTCTTTCTGCATCAGGTGTTGGAACTCAATTTAAAATGTTTACTTACGTAAAATATTTAATCTCTCCTTTACTTTCAAATATTAACTTCATTTATTTTGATTTAAATATGCATGTATGTAATGTAAGTACTTCTTTCTTATATTACTGTTTAAAGTTATTCCATTTTATATTAGTTGGATTATAAATATTCCAATTTTTTGTTTACTTATTGTAATGCCAAAAATTGCTGGAGTATTGCGGTGTATTTTTTAAAGTTATTATTAATTGATTAATGACTCTTTCTCATGGGTTGGGTTGTTACTTTGCCAATTTATTATTTGGATATGTAAAATTAGTGGATAATATAATGGCGTTTGCATATTTTTTTTTCTAAATGAGATCGTTTCTAAGCTGCCTATTTAACCAATGGGATAACCTAGTACGGTATTTTTCAAATTATAGGAAAAATCCTCAATTTTAAATTATAGTGGACTAACCGCACATTTATAATACAAAAGCAAATCAGAATAGGCTTAATGTTAAACAATTGCATCTTTTATTACGTATCGCCGCGTTTCTCAGGTGATATAACGTAAGTAAACAACGCCACTAAAAACAAAAAAACCACAAAGAACGCCACCGGAAAATTTACTGAATTTATTTTAAGAAAACTTGCGTCTGACCTTGGGTATGCTTCCTTAGCAGCTTTTTAGGATTTTATAGGGGGACTAGTATTTCCCTCGATGAGTGGGCCCTTTTATTATCAGCTAGCCTGCCCTTCAAGCCTCCTGATGACTCGCTAATACGGCGCTTGTAGTTTGATCGCTGCTCCTTCCTCCAATCTCAACTCCTGTGCCCATAGCTTAGACTCCGCTACGATGCACGATGGTTGATGCCTACTCTGGGCTTTAAAGCCTCCGCTTCTTATTTGGACCACGAATAAATCACCACCGAAAAACACCTCAAAACCAGATGCACAGCTCATCTACAGAGGTGCTAGGAAATAATGCAAATCTCTGAAGGTTATCTAAATTGTAAAAACTGGTATTTACTATAACTTTTACTTTGCTTTTTGTGGGAAGCCAAAACGCACACACCAGCTTGGCTTTTGACCCCCAATTGTTTTGTTATTGTTATTCCATTTTTTTTTAAAGCTTATTATGCTTACAGTTTCATAATTTTAGTCAATGGTAACACTATTGCACAGTTTCAAATTAAAATTATTTCAAGACTAATACTATTTGTTTAAAGTTTTAAATTCGAAATTGTAACATTTATGGAATATTTTTAACATAATATTGGTAATGCTTGAATTATATTAATTCCTATCATAACTGTATGTTGGTTTAAATTGCGTTCATTGCAATATATTTATTTAGATGTCACCGCTGCAGCGCAATTAAATATTTTGCCTACGTGCAAATTAAAGAAATTTTAATTTTCCCATTTGATTTTCAAATATTGTATTATATAAATTTAATTTTTTCATAGTTTAAACTAAATATTGGTTTACATTTTATAAAATAAAAATAAAAAATTTCTAAAGTATATGGGAAATAATATTAATAAATCAATTGAATGATGCTGGAGGAAAAAAAATAATACAATAAAAAAAGTTTTCAACTATTAAATATGACTGACAAAACGTCTAACAGGTAGACAAAAATGAGAAAAGTTAATTTGTTCACATATTCTACACAGTTATTTTTTAAAATGTAATACTGTATGTGTTCTTTTAATTACAGATTTTAATGTGTTATAATTTTTATACAACTGAAGAAGACACCAAGGTGTCGAAATATATATTGTTCAACTTTTTATTTTATTATAAATCTCAAGAACGTGTCAACATCACTAGCTGCTATATGAAATTTCGAAAATATAAAAAATTCTGCCAGCTACTTATATACAACATAACATTTGTTTATATTCCAAAATGTTGATTTTAAGTAGCCTTTTAAATAATTCCTTCTGTTTTTACGTGTCTTGGGGCAATTTCAACAAGCTATACGTAAATCGAGCAATAATAGCTAATTGGCTTTTATTGAAATCTTACAGAGGTAATTTGCACCTAAATTTTTTGTAAACTGAAATTGCATGATCTGCGTAATCAACTACGCAACGTGGAGACAATTATGTATTAGTTGCACTTTCAACATCAATCGAGTTAAAGCTTCTTGCGTTGTCATATCCTAATTAGGTAGGTAATTAGCAGTGCACGGTGGCATAAAATAATTCCTTCAATAAACGGGAAATAGTAATTTTCTTGGGGAAACCGAAGGTTTTTTAAAAGCCGCAGCTCTAGTTTTTAATAGAAATTAAAACCATTTTTTACATTCTACGCCTTTAGAACCATTAGGATTTTTTAACAAACAAAATTATTGTAAGGATTGAGGAAAGTCCTGTGTTTGTATTTATAGTTATAATTTCTGTAACTCGGATTCTTGTACGTATTTTAGTATTTCACCTAACAATAAAATGCAAAGAAATTTCACCCTCGATCATTCACTCTGATTTTTGCTAACAAGTTAAACATAATCAATTAACATTTATGTTGGTCGAAGATTGCCCATGTGCAAAACTGATGTCGCATCTAGATTACATTAATTGGATTTCCCACTTTTTTACTTCAAAAAATTGAAATGCACATACTAAATACTTTGTCCTGTCTCCTGCTGTTTATAAGTTATTTTCTCCTGCGTGTGTTATTTTCTTGTTATATTGTAAATAGGATGTCGGTGGCATCACCAAATTGCGTCACGAAATTAATTGAACAATTGAATTTGCATGTCTCATTTTCTAGCAATTATAATTTTCTGAATTTTCTAAGTTCTGCCATTAAAATGTGTAGCATATATTACATCAAGCAGACATTTTCTTTTTTTACACTCAAACTTGTCAACCTTAATTGTTAGAAACTCTGAACCAGAACACAATCAAATAAATTAGTCTAAGCGTGACTTCTAATATGCACTAACTACAGGTTTAAGTTTTTTCTCAATATTGTTGAAGCTTTCATTTTTGTTTAAAACCTACTGGATATATCTAAAACTGGTCAAGAAAACACCGATTGTGGTTAATCACCAGAAAAGAAATTTAGTTTATTAAGTTTTGCATTAAGCATTTAGAATGGGAAGAATTTTTCTCGAAGGGTTCGTATATTAATATTTGAATTTCTGTAATGTGGCGAAATATAAAAGAGCACCGTTAATTTGTACTGCAAAATGAACATTTCTGAATGTATTTATAATAAAACCAATGGGAATATATAGTGTGTTCAAAAAAAAAAACTCATTCGCAGCATGCCATGATCAAATTGCAGCTTTCCGTAACTTGAGATATACCGATTGATGCAAATGAACTACCAAATCAGAGAGAACTAAATTACATCTTAATCTTGAACTATTTTCATAGAAATATACAGAACACTTAATAAAAACAATTATTATTTTTATTTATATTATTAATCTTATTTTCCTGTTTTATTGATACAAGTGAACTTAATGCGGTGTAATTTGAAACTGTAAAATCCCGTTAGCCTCGACTAAAAAAATGAAACTGTAATCATAGCAAGCTTTGAAAAGATGAAATAACAATAAGAAATAATTGGGGCTAGCACCCAAGTTGGTGTGTGTTTCGGCTTCCCAAAAAAAGCAAAGCAAAAGTTATAATAAATACGATTTTTACAATTTACAATTTAGATAGGCTGCAGCGGTTTACATTATTTTCTAGCGCCTCTGCAGATGATATATATTGTTATACTATTTAATTATTAATACTATGGCCAGCCAATATTTTTATCTTAAGCTTAATTATAATTATTATTAAATCACCCTCAGGGTTAAGTCGCAATATCAAAATTAAAATTACTATTGCTTGCTTTTGCTATCATTAATTATTGAAGGTCCTATCTTAAATTAATCATTTCATTGTAAGCACCCTGTATATCGTTATTTATCTAATGGGATTTGAACTGGGTTATATTTAACTGATGGCACCTACACAAAATCAAAAGTTTCCAGGCTTCGAAAATACATAAACAAGCTCCGAATTTTAATTAAATTCTTGATGTCCATGCAATTGACGCTGTTGCTATGCGATCGTAATCAAACGTAAGTATTGCGCGTTTTAAAACAAAACACTTCTTTCCACGCCACGAACCAAAAATGACGCGCTAAAGGGGCACTAACGAAGCATAATCACAAAACTAACACATTAAGGTGATGGCTTCTCCGCAGAAAACGGGGCTACCTGTCCCTCGATGAAACTCACACGATGCTCCGGACCACTCGCCTGTACGTCTGCAGTTAGCAAGGCTCAAATCTGCGCTCGGACCCACCTGGTGATCGACTGCAACTCTAGGACACTTCTTGAATCGATTCCTTTGAAGCTGGGGCCACAAATCTAGGGCTCAGCTGCATTGCACGTACGCTGCTCGCTTATACACGCGTACAAGAACTTATAAAACTGGCTGTATCTTCGTAGAATAAGATCCAAATACCACCGCTTCCACTTGACCAATTCTACGCCTTGTATTTACCTGTGGGAAAGCCCAATAAAAGTAAAAACTTCCACAAATAACACAGGACACAATCACTCAATGAAACACTAAATTTAGCTAACTTGGGTATTTATTAATACACAGAAATAACTTATTTTCGAGCAGCTTGGCAAAAACACAACCAAACCTCTTGAAGAAGCCACCCCAATTGTTTTGTTGACAGTTTACCTTTGTTGCATGAAATGCCAAGCTCTCTCTCATTTTAATTTGTTTTTAAACAAAGATAAAGCTATTTTAAAAACGTCATTCTATCAATTATTTTCATGGCTTATGCTATTTTTTAACAATTCTGAAAATAATATTATTACATTTTCTGGACATTCTTATAATAAATATCTGTTTTGTTGATAAAAAGTTATTAATTACTAATGATTATCATTAGAAATATAAAGCTACTAAAATGTGTTCATAGCAATATATATAATAGTGTTGAGCTGTGCATCTGCTTTTGGGGTGTTTTTTGGCGGTGATTTGTTTGTGGTCCAAATAAGAAGCAGAAGCCTTGAAGCCCAGGATAGCCAGCAACCATCGTGTATCGCAGCAGAGCTCTAGCTGTGGGCACAGGGGTTGAGATTGGAGCCGGGAGCAGCGATCAAACTACAGGCGTCGCATTGACAAGTCATCGGGGGGCTTGCAGGGCAGGCTATCAGATAAAAAGAGGGCCCAGTCTTCGAGGCAGTTGCTGGTAGCCCGATAAAGTCCTAAGCATCAGTCGTACGAACAGAAAATTAAAGTTAAAAGCACGTTTTTCTTAAGAAACAGTGAATTTTCTGGTAGCGTCCTTTGGGCGTGTTTTGTTTTAGTGGCGTTGCTAATTTAAGTTATATCATCTAGAAAACGCTTCGATATGCAGTAGTTAACGTAATTGTTTAAAATTAAGCCTACTCCAATTTGTTTCTGTATTAGAAATGTGAGGTTAGGCTACTATAATTTGACATTTTTCTTATAATTTTAAAAAAATTCATACTAGGTCATCCCATTAGTCAAATAGGCAACGCAGAAACCATCGTATTCAATAAAAATCAAAACCATTTATGTAAAAGCCAGTATATTATCCACTAATTTTACATACCCACCTAATAAATTGGCAATATAACAACGCAACTCATAAGATATCGTCATTAATCAATTAATAATAATTTCTTTAAATGCAACACAATAGCCCGGCCGTCTTTATCATTACAATTGGTAGGCAAAAAAATGGGAATATTTATAGTCCAACTAATGTAAAATGGTAACTAGAAACAGTAATACAATAAAGAAGTACTTAAATGCATATTTAAAGCAAAATTCATAAAGTTATTATACGAAAGTAACGAGATTCAATATTTCATACATGCAAACATTTTAAATTGGGCTTGTAGTTTGAAATGAATGGGTCTGCTCAATAAATAAACGAGTTCCAACACATGAGGCAAAAAGAATGTAAAAGCTTAAAAGATTATTTAAAGTAAATTGTGAGAAGTTGAAATTGAAAAATAAAGAACTTCCTGAATATTTTATACACCCAGAAGTTTCTTACTAGTTTATAAGATTGGCATATCAATAGTCGAAGTAATAAATAGCAAGAAATAAAATGAGAAAAATTAAGACAATACAAGAAAGATTAAAAAAAAACTAAATATATTCTAAATTCTAAATTAATAAATAATAGCGTTGATTGTTAGAGGTAAAAGCGTTACGCTTTAATGTACCATTAACTATACCTTCGTGTTATGCATTTTGGCTACCCGTCGCCGACCGCTCGACGATTTACAGTTATTAAGGTCGCCGAACTCGTTCTGCACGACCTTCAGTTGCACGAGATTGATTATTGATCCGTTGTCATGTGTAAGTAAGCGAAGTCTCATTCAATTGTCTCCGCACACCTACAATGATGTTTTTTGTTTGTCGTTCTCTTTTTCAGACGCTTTTTACTTAATCGCAAGCGATTACTGCGAATTAACCTTTGTTTTAGTTTAGGTCTAATTTATTGTGACTTACGAAGGCAAGAATAATGTTCTAGCTCAGTGGTGCTATCACGTATTTGTATGGTTGACTTATCGAAGATATTTGGGTCTAAACTACTTTTCCTGACGTCGCGACACAAGTCTTGAAGCTGTAAGCTGAAGGTATGTGTGCACTTTTTTCTCGTTTTCTATTCTAATTAGGCACTGCCGTTGTATGTATTTCAAAGCTGATCTCACAATGAAAAGCTATTGTCTGTTCGAAAGGTTCATATGTTAACGTTTGTATTCTTTTAATGTGGCGAAATGTAAAAAAAGCACCATTAATTTATACTGTAAAATGAACATTTCGGAATATATTTCTATGTATTTTTCGGCTCTATTCAGAACCAATGAAAATATTATATGTTACTTTTAGCTTCTTCAGTTCCTAATTATTTAGAAAGTTTTGCACCATTACTGATGCAAGTTTAAATTTCTTCGTTGTTCCATTTGGTTCCATTTGCTTAAATTTTTATATAAATTCATTGGTATTATCAAATAACTCGCATCTTACTTTCAAAGTGTATAGAGTGAAATTTAAAAAAAGCTGCTGGAAGTCTGCATACAATAACAACGCGGCCTAAACTGGAGTTTGCTTTTAATATTGATAATTCCGATAATTGCAAAAATCTCAAACAATATAAATACTAGGCAACGTTTTCCTTATGTTACCTCAATTTCTAAATTGCTAAAGATAGGGTTTTCAAGTTGTTTTAACATTAACCCTAGAAGAATACATAGAATCAAAGAAGGAATGTAATATGCATACACAGTTTTACAACTAAAATGAGCTCTATATTCAGCTACTATTCGAATAAAAATAAAAAATATCACAAAGGAATCCTGATTATCTAATAAGTTCAATGGCCAATATGATATGAAAATGTTTTGGGCGTTGCACACAAACAAGGACGCAAATAACTCAACAACTACCTGCTATCATTGAACTAGCAAGAACCAGTTCATTACAGCGTTGTCAGTTCTCCGGGAACTGCATGACAAGAAATGTTGTTAGTCTCGAATAGGGCCATCGGGGATTGCTTAGTGTCCACAATGAAACGTTTTAATTATAAACAATTCGTAACTACACAATCCGCTAGTTATTACAACATCGCACGAAGGAATAATATCTAAGTTTTAAGAAGTGTTAGTAACGGATTTAAAGAACAGGCAAAAAAAGAAACTGTGGATACCTTTTGTTACCCTTGGTCATGCTAAGGTTAATGTTCCAGTATTTTTGGCATATAACCCGTTTGGGTTTTTCTCCTGACATATATTATATTTAAAATTTAATTTTCTACGTTAGTACAACTACTTGAGAATTCCAAGACTGCTACATTGTCTTTCATTTCAATTACTTTTATTTTATTTTAGACTACTCTGATAGTATTTGTTGTGTGATATCGACTACAAAGCGTTAGAATCTTTGTTCACTGAATTTCCAAGATTTTTCTATACAAAACACCTCTTTTTGTTTAGCTTGAAGGTAAAGTTTTTATCTTCACCGGTTTCAATTATCGATATTTTTCAGAATATTGAACAATTTCCCCGTTTTATATTATGCAAACATCGATATTCAGACATGTTCTTGCATACATTTATGTATATTTTTTAGTAGTAATGTAGTTTTACATATTGGAGTATACAGTGTGTCCCAGGAGTACTGAGACAAACTTATAACTTGTGTATTATTTAAAATACAAAGAAATAGCTTTACCAAAAGTTGATTGATAGGAAAATAAAGTAGATATCGTAAAACTTACCTTTATAACATTGCCGGTAAAACCGGAAGTAGTGCCAACTTTCGTTTTATGAACGTCAGTGTGACTATATTTTATTTAACTGTGTTACTACCTTTTTCGTTACTTATTACAATTTTTCAAACATAAAACTGCAGTTTGAAAAACAGTCATGATGTTACCCTTGTACAGTTATCAAGGCAGCCGAATTCATTGTGAACGGTCTTCAATCTCGCGAGATAGATTTATCAGTTATAATACGTAACTAGGCCAAGTATCGTTCAATTGTTCTCGCACACCTGCGGCGATGTTTTTTGTTTCTTGTTCTCTTCAGCTGGCATCATTTGAGCCAATCGCAAGCGTACGGTCGTGGTGCAGCCCTAATCTGAGTTAGAGGCTGTTTATTAGTGATCGGCATATGCAAGATTGGTGTTCTTTTAATTCACTTGCTTGTCATCGAATTTGACTGCGAATTTTTTTGGCGTCGCAATTTTTAGCCTTGAAGCCGTAAACTGTAGGTATATGTGCACTTTCTCTTTTTGGTTTTCCATTCTAATTAGGTAATCGCCCAGAGATATATATGTACCTATTTAAATATTGAGCATTTTCTCGTAGCGTAGGTCGCGTTTCTAATTTATACGAGTGCTGATATTAACTGGTAGTAAAATTGTCGTTTTTAAGGTGAAAATTTTACTGTGCTATGGTATGGCATTTTGTATCATATCTATTGTCGTTAATTAAAATAACCCAGTCCTAATTTATTATAGTTTTGTATATAGCTAATGCAGGTTATTAAGGTATTTATTCTTTTTGAAGTCTGTTTCAATTTGTAGCAAATTAGCTGAGCATAGTACCTCAGTGAATTTAAAAGTTTTCGTAAGCTAGCGGACTTATTGGATGTAAAAAACTCTTTGACACCCCCTGGTAATTTAAACACCCTTAAGGGGAAACTATGGCAAACTTAGTAGCTATCAAGTATAAATACTCCAACAGGTACATTCCCCAAAATCATAAGATTAAAAATTACTAAATTACTAAAATTACGCCTATAAACCCTAAATTACTCGATGATATTATGTGATTCTTTTACTACCTGAGTTTCTACCCGAGCCAGTTCGAGTTTTAGTCCTGCTTTTCCATGACGCAGGCAATGGAACACCTCCTGGTTAATAACCTCTAACGTGATGCCCTTAAATAGACCTTGAACAATACCTAGAAGGAATAGAAAACCCTTCATTAGGTAAAGATCAATATGGTTTTTGGACTTTCTTTACTTTTGTAATTGTAATTGCAAGTTAAGTAGTTGGAAAGATTAATATTTATTTATTATTATTTAAGAAATTCAATAAAATTTTAGTTTAATCAAAACTCATCGCACTTATTTAAATAATAAAATAGACCTTATCGATGGAGCATATTTATCCTTCAAACTTTTTCTGCAGAGACGTTCCTAAAAAATTAATTCATTTAGATAAGTATTATTGTAAAACCATTTTTTATTGACAAATCTATTACTTACATATGAGTGTACGTAAAAAGACGTACAAAAATCAGTCTTTCTAACCAGGAGTTCATTCACTTGAGCATGGAAGTAGATTAAAAACTCCCGAAACGTCTTGTGATAAACACCCAAGACAGTGGAAAAAGTCCGATAATAATCTAAACTTTGTCCTTTCAATATCGCATGGTAAATTTTTCTTTTCTATTAATAAGGAGTTTAATATGATGAATATTATGATGCATGACTCCTTTAGACTAACTTATAACACAACTATTTGTAGCCTCCCTACACTTTTATAAATTAATTTTGTTCTCACTTATTGCCAGTTAGCTCAATAGCAATGAATGCTTTATTTACTTCAGTCGTCGTTAAAATAGCCCCTATTGAAATGAACCCAGCAATTAACCCGAACTCATGTTAAGCTGAAAACGTTAACTCCAGGAATTCCAAATAAAATCCTATTTGTTTACACTCAAATGAACAACAACAATGTATATGTAGCCTGTTAAAAACATGCTACTATTTTTATCCCACATTTATCCACACAATACTCGTAACATTAAATTATGCACCAAACACAACGAATAATATTGTCCAACTACGACTTTTACTATGTATTTATATTAAATATAATTAACCCAAACTTTTACACGCTTTTATGCTGGCAGCCTAGTGCCCATGTGCCCATTCGCACTGCACATGTGAGTTCTTTAGTGCTCTATGACTCACTTGACGTCGGTATCAATGGCAACTTTTGGGTCGCAAATTACAGTAATCAAATCAGCCACCTGCACTGATGACTAACGAATGCATTAGCGAACTACCTGGACTTGGGCTCCTACAGTTTGATCCGGCAGACCCTTCGCTATTGCGTCACTCAATGACGTAATTATTTTCTTTGCTGGCGTTCTGACTGAATCGCCAAACTACAATGTCTGCAGGAGCTCGGCACCTCCGTATAGCTCACCGGCCGCATATTTTGAAACACAGGACGCTAGGAGCATAGGACCATATACTGCAGCCTGATTGGTTGCCTGCGAGCGACCGAAACGTTAGAAAGGCATGCCCACATGCCGACGCGCAAGCCAGATCAGCTGATCAGCTATGCGGTGGTGGATGCTGTGTTTGTTTATCGTTCATTTCTCGTTTTTTGTAGTTTTCTTTTTAAAACGCTTTATTCTTTCAATACAATATTGTGAAATAATGAATTCGGATGACGTTTTAAGTTTTACGCGAACAGGTGGGTATCACTGTGAAATAGAAGAAGCTGACCGAAAACATATTATTTTACGTATAAATATTACTAACAGCGACCAAGCTGATGCTTATTTAAATGTGTTCGAGGCTCATACTTCAACAAAATGGATAAGAAATGGAGAATTGGCGAATCCAGAAAGGTACGTATGTAATGTAATAAAGTAAATAAATTAGGTACTCTAGAGGTTATAATTTTTCTCTTATGTAAATTTACGCTTGGTTTCTATTTGTTCAAGGGTTGTGTACCATAAGTATTATGTATGTCAGCATAGCACAGTAAACAAAAAATATAGTGCTCATACAACTGAATTGAACACAGGCTGCGGTGCAAAGTTGGATATCCTTATAAAAAAATATACTCCAGGTACTAAACGTAATGACAAATATCTGAAATTAAAACCATGTCTGTGTGGCAGAATAACTGTGGATTTGGTTCACAACCATACTGTAGGAACAAGTGGGTCTCTAAGATATCTAAAAATCTCAAAAGAGGTATGATTTTAATTTTAGTAAACTTGCCACTATTGTATCTTTCAGTCCACTGGGTCAGTGGTTTCCTAGATAAATAAAAGTGGAAGTTAATACAAAAAAAAATACCGGTATAAAGCATGATAATAATTTGATAAACTGTTTGTATGATGTGTGATAATATATATCTACTTATTGTATGCACTTTCAGACTAAAGAAGCATTTGAAGAATATTTTAATAGTGGGATGAGTGCTGCTGAAGCTTGTCGTTATCATGAAACTCGCCTAATGTTGAATGAACATTCATGGGAAATGTTGGCAAATGCATCTATTAATCCAACAAAAAATACAGCCTATTATCTTCATAAAAAATGGACTTCTAAAAATTATGGGGCTGTTTTTGAACCAATTCCAAAGCTACAAGAGAAACTTTTTTTTTATGAATCAAAGGGTAGGTGTAGACTTAGGTCACGTTGCAGTATCATTGCTATATCTGGGTAATTTTTATAGCACACACAATGAATCGTACGATTTTGTCTCAGTCACTATATTTATACTTTATACTCGTAGTACTATAAAAAACAAAATATAGCAATATTCTAAGAAGTAACTCTGAACTATGCAAAGCGGTTATCTATTATCATAATGGTACGTTAATATTATATGTATTTTTTACACAGGAATGAAAGTGGCACTCACAACAAATCCTTGGACAGTATTAGTGGTCACTCCAATAATGAAAAGAGCACAGCATTTGCACTCTTCAAAAGAAATCATATTTTGTGATAGTACATCCAGCTGCGACAGTACTGAAACTACAGTGACTATTTTGCACACTATCACAAAAGCAGGTGCTATTCCAATAGCTGTTCTTTTACATGATGGGCAATCTGCAGAAAGTTACGAGCAAGCGTACAATTTACTGAAAAATAAATTTACTGATTGTTTTGGAGGAAATGAGGTAGGCAATTGACATTCATAATCTATACCCATTAACAATACTCACTATTGTTCAATTTGTGTCTGACAAAAATTATGAATTGTTTCATAGACCACAAACCAGAAGAAACAAAATCTAGGGAGTAAAAATTATCTTTTTGTAAGTAGCCGTTTGCCTGGGCGTGTGTAACAAAATATGCTGCATATTATACTTACTGGTGTTTGATAGAAATATAGCACCGTAGCTAAGGTGGCTGGTTTTGTTTTCTCGTAATATGGCCTTTTTCTTTTGGGTGTTGGTTTTGTTTTCGGCTTTTATAACTATTAGCTTTATTCAAAGCACAAAACCCAATAAATTACGAGATAATAGTTATTAACGATATAAGGCCGTTAGTAAGCATCTAACAAACGGGGATGAATTTATCCGAGTTAGTTAGATGCGATAACGGCCAAATGTCGTTCAATACTTTTCATAACACCTACAAAAATTTAAATCTAGCGCAATTTAAATGGAAAAATTAAACAGTATTAGTAATGGGTGTTAGAAAGCTCGTATTATCAGAGTCGCATATAGAAATAAATTACGTTTGGCAATACTGAAATGTATTGTTGGTGACACTGTAAGTCTATGTCAAATAGGTTAGGTTTTGCGTCAGTTTTGACACAGACTGACTTAAAACCTAACCTGCTAACCTCGAATTTCACATAGACTTACAGTGTCACCAACTATACGGCCTAGGCTGTTAAGTGTATAACAGCCTAGGCCGTAATGGAGAACTTTTCAGTCAGGTTGACAGTTCTGTTATTGACAAATAACAAGTAGGTGTTATGAAAATTATTTAATAGGCATTTTGTTCAAAATTAAGTTGGGTTAGGAGCATGATGTAAACAAGGAAAGATGAAGCAGATTTTACTTCCTGTATAAGGGTTATTAGGTGCATAATTTCTAATGCAAATTAAATTTTAGGAACCAACATGTTTTATGACTGATGATTCTAAGGCAGAAAAGACTGCGCTGGCCAAAACGTATGGCAAATCAAGGCAGCTTCTTTGTCATTTCCACGTTCTGCAAAAGGAATGGAGATGGCTATGTAAAAAGAAAAATAAAATTCCTATAGAAAAAAGGCAGTTCTTGATGAATATCTTTCGCAAGGTAAGAAAGTTGATGATTCGATAAAAATCAGCTAAGTCTGTTTTGGTTTTTTGATCTTTAAAGAAAAAATTGTATCAAATAATTTTTTAATTCATTTAGAAATGTAATAATGCAATGTTTTTTACAGGTCATGTATTCTCAAACTGAAGAAGAGTTGAGCATGGCAATTTCGGTTTTAAAGTAAGCAGCAGAAGAATTTCCGAAATGTATTAGCTGTTTTGATAGATTCTATCTAAGATCTCATGAGTGGTTATACATTCATAGAAAGGATATTATTATCAGGGGTAACAACACGAATAATTACGCAGAAGTGTCCATAAGAATATTAAAAGACATCATTCTCCATCGAACAAAAGGATATAATTGTGTGGCTTTGGTAGATTTTATTTGTTTTGTATGGGAAGAGTACTTCAAATCAAAGCTGCTGGAATACGCTCATGGTAGAAGAAATTGTGTTAAGAATAACTATTTGAAATTATGTTCTAAAATTACATCTGTACAATCTGATACACTACGAGACCTAGGAAACAACTTATATCAGATAACAAGCAGCAAAAACACTTCTGTCAAGTATACCATCAATGTGGAAATCGCAGTTTGTAGCTGTCCTTCTGGCACCAATGGAGCTTTTTGTAAGCATCAAGCTTATATTCATAAGTATCTCAATATTCCCTTCGTGAATGCTCCAGCAGTTACTTGTTGTGAACGAGCGTCTCTGGGAAAGTTGGCTTTAGGTCACGAGTGTCCCAGTGATGATTGGTTCATGGACCTCACCGAAACTGACGAAAATCCCTTGACTTACACCATGCAAAAACTGGAGTTAGAAGGTAACCATCAGCAGAAAGCGGAGATAGCTGCTGTCACTTCTCTTGATGAAGAAGAAGAAACTCTTAAAAAGGAAGCTGCTGTGTTAAATATATCATCAGAGTTGATGAGACTTAGTGCATTTGCCCAAGAAATACCTTCTACTGTCTTAGAGAAATTCGGCAAGAAACTGCAGAAAATCGAAAGTGTACAACAGTTGTACACAGCCCTTAGTATTGCAGCAAAACCTACTCGTCTCAAAACCCATTCGAAAATTAAAGTTCAACCGACAGCCATATCCAGAAGAAGGCAAGGAGCTACTCGTGGCAGCACCAGAATTCCATCAGGAAGACCATCAGGAGGAGTAAAGAGGAAGGCAAAAAGAAAGCACAATATTAACTTGAATATTGCATCCAACCAACCAAATGCTATACTTCATGGCCGTGCTCATTAATTTTTTTTTGTTTACAACAATTATAGGTTTAGCTATAGTTGGGTTATACTCTGTAAATTATTGGATTATTTTGTTATAATTTTACGTGCTTTGTTATGTTAGCAGTTAAAGATAAATTATACATTTTTGTCCTGTTTATAACATTTGTTATGTAGATGATTTATTGACATTTTGAGTTAAAAATAAAGTTTAATTATTTCTTCTAACGCTCTGATACTTTAATTATACTTAATAATAATAGTACCTATCTAGTAATTCATAATAGTGATATACATGAAGTGAGTGTGTAAAGTCTGGATAAATTATGTCGTTGATTTTTAGCAAACATCCTCGGAAACGTCAACTTTTGTTTTTAAATAGCTATATTTTGGCGCATATTGCTCTTTACAGTGGCGGTGCAATAGGGAGCTACTTGAAAATTCTAAATGGTAACCTAGCCTTTGTGATACATCAAAAGAGTGCTCTATTAGAGATCTTTCGATTGATGTATCGCAAAAAGTAGGTTGCTATTTAGAATTTTCAAGTTGTCCCCTATTGCCGTCCCTGGGCGCATCAGGTAAGTGAGTAAGTGCAATATTAGCCAAAAGATGCCTATTTAAAAATAGTAATTGAAATGTCCGAGGATGTTTGCTAAAAATCAACGACATAAATTTTATGCATTTTATTCCAGGCTTAACACTCTCATTGTAGGGTGTTTGTAGATCGCTGGACAGCCCATAACTTCGTTATTAATACAGATACCGAAAAAACATTTTTTTTATTTTAAATGCCAGTAAACAGCCTACAAATTTTCGTAAACCAATTGAAATCATAGCCTCCTGTTTTTACGTAGTGAGACACGACTGGTTTTTTAAATGGAACGCCAGGTATATTTTTAGATATTTGAAATCAGCTTCAAAAATGCTTTATGGTAGCATGCTTAGACTAAAATTTTGAAACGCTTTATTAAAAAAAAATTACCTAAAGTAGGCCATGACTTACGAGAAATCACTAACAATCAAGTAAGAAATCCGAAACATATTCCACCTGGCTCTAAAAATTCCTCATGACCGAACTAGCGCACCAAAGGTACTAAAACGATTGAAAACTAGGTTTTTTTAAATAGAACAATATTTCATTAAACAGTTGAAAACTACAATAAAAAAACTTTTCAACGATGTACCATTAAAAGTTGCTTTTAAAATGTCAAAAATATGTAAAACAATTTAAGGAAATTAGAATTTCATTTTAAAAAACCATGGTTTTCAATTGTTTTTGTACGTTTGGCGCGATAATTCGATAAGGATAAACTTTTAGAGCTAAGCGGAATTTTTTACTTAATCGTTAGTGATTTTTCATGACCTACTTTAGGTAGGTACATATTTTTAATTTTTTTTAGTTTAAGCATGTTATTATAAAGCACTTTTAGCGCTGATTTCAAATATCTAAAAATATACGAGGTGTTCCATTTAAAAAACCAAAGTCGTGTACCACTACGTAAAAAAGGAGGCCATAGTTTAAATTGGTTTGCGACAATTTGTAGGTTGTTTACTGATATTAAAACTTAAAAAAGTTTTTTTCGATATCTCTATTACTAGCGAAGTTACGGGTTGTCTATGGATCTACAAACACCCTGTATGTATATCAGAGAAGCGCCGAAAAAATATGGTTTAAATTATTTTACGTTGATTAACATTTCCAACAACCAAGGTGTCCCCAGTAAAAATCCCAAAATAATGTTTTGTGTATACTTATTGCTTTGATACAAACGAACTAATTAACGTCTACGTTATACCCCAAACCTGCATATTTGTCTGCTCAAAAATTCTACAGAGCATTTTTTTTAGCTTCTTTATTCGTTAACTTTAGTGACAGTGCGACAATTATCGCAATTTTCAAATCGTAAAAATGCGCCAAGATAGCACCTCCCGCTTATGTTTCAGCTCACCAATCGGGCTGCAGTATATGGTCCCATGCTCCTAGCGTCCTGTGTTTCAAAATATGCGGACGGGATTACTACAACGCTGATGAAACTAGGAGGTGTAGCCACACTATGGATAATAAAAATAGTACTAAATAAATCTCTCTCCCAAGCCAGAGTGCCCGAAACCTGCAAAAACTCAATTGTAATCCTACTGTAGAAAAAAGGTGACAAATTCAAAATCGACAAATATGAACCTATAAACGTCCTTCCACATCCATACAAACATCTAACCAAAGTAATTACTAATAGATTAATAAGTAAATGTGATGACTACCAATCCCGCGAGCAATCCGGATTCCGCAATGGATACAACACTACAGCATAATATATTCAAATAGTGAGAACCCTAATAGAGAAATGCAACAAATATAACAACTCCACCTAGTCTTCGTACACTATAAGAAATCGTTTAACTCTATTGAATTATTGACTACCATCAATACAACGACTCAAGTTAGAATAGATAACAAATACAAATATATTTTAAATTACTCGTATATCTACGATAGTGCTACCATCCAGCTCAGAAAAGGACACGATAAATAAGACACCTGAGAAAGGATGAGTGCAACCTGAGATACTGTTAGATAAATGTTTGCAAGTTGAAATTAGAGACTACTAACGTCACTTTTTTGGTTCTTTAGTAATCATTTTGCGAATATCTAAAGCTCTGCCGTTTTTTAAATTAATAGTAATTTACGATGCAAGTAACGTTATCATTTAAAATTCTCGAGTAATGTAGAAAGCAGATAACGTTAAGTATATCGTAACATGGTTTATTTTATCCTAAAATACTAATCTTTTCCAAAAAATAGCAAAAATTGGTATTAATAACACAACGGCGAGACATATATCTGCTATGGCTGTGGTGGTATCACTCAATACTGTATTGTTGGTAGCACTATCAGGTTATGTTAAATTCGAGATTAGCAGGTGTCAGGACATTTTTAAATCCTACGATTATGCGACCTTTTGAAGTATTTTCTGTTCAAAGATTACGATTTTGCTTGTATATAGTTTTTCCGGTCGTATTTTTACGCCCAATAGTTCATCAGTTTGTGTGCAAGCAGCTATAACGGCCGCTGTCATTTTCTGTCGTTCATAACTACTTTTGTTGGCTTATTTAAAATTTTAATATTTAGCAAGCAGCTTTTTCTAGAAATTCGGCGAGCTGCTCTGACCCCGAGCCGTCTTGTTTGCACCTGTGTTGTCTCATCATTTTGTAGCGTATTTTATGCATCGAATTTGAAACGCGGTCTATGGGAGCAAGCGTGAGATTTTTATAAATAATTTCGTTCCATCGCAGTATTTCGCCTTCCAGCTGAGACCGTTTGTTGTCATCTGCTTCCTGACTGGCTGCAGGTGATGAGGCCACGTAGCGTGTTTGGAAGGAGCAGCGTTCGCTTGAGTTAGTTAGTTGCCGGCCGGGATCGTAAGCGCTTCGAGAGCTTGGTTTTAAGACCCGCTCCGCGCGTTTGCGCGCGGGGGCGGACAGTGAATGGGCTGTGACAGTATGGTTTGGCCTTTGTTTTTCGGAGAGTTTGTCACGGGCCGTCTCGGTGTTAAGTGGTGTTTGTTTGGGCTGTACTGTGCGTGTCCTGTTTCTTGAATGACCGCCGTTTTGCAAATGCCCGAAGGCCGAGTGGGTCATCTTTCCGATACGTTGGGACTCAGTCTGCAGAACGGGCTAATATTTATGTCTCGACAGTTTATCGTTTATTTCCCGTGAGGATTTCACAATTCCTGCCAATTAGGGGACCACAACGCCCACGCTTATGGCCGAAGTCCGTTCGCTTCAGTGGCGAGCTTCTCGACAGTCACGACGCACGCCAGGCAAAGCCAACCAATAAAGTAGTGTGTGTGTAGTTTGTAAATACCAATTAACTTATCTGTTTGCTAATAATTTATATGCATATTTGCTGAACAACGGTCACCCTTTTGGGGCCGCCTGTAAACCAATTAACTTATCTGTTTGCTAGTAATTTATGTGCATATCTGTTGGACAACGGCTACCCTTTTGGGGCCGCCTGTAAAATACCAATTAACTTATCTGTTTGCTAATAATTTCTGTAGATATTTGCCAAACAACGGCCACCTTTTTGGGGCCGCCTGTAAACTAATTAATTTAGCTGTGTGCTAACTTTCATTATCCCGAGTATAGGTTAGTCGATTAGAAATAAAGCATCTCCAGCTGGGCTTATAGATTTAGTCCCTTTATTATATGTGTTCATTGTGTTGTACCTATTTGACCATGTGCTTAGACCAATAGATCGGTTTACTGAACGTTGCCTTGTGATTTTCTCACGTACTTGTGCATGCTTATTTTCAGTTTAAATTATACACTGTGTAAGATTTATGTACGGTGAAGCCTGGGAGAAGTTTTTAAGCGTCGCAGGTAAGTCGGTGCGCTCGTCGCCGCAGTGTTGGGAGTCGTGAGACAAATATTCTATTCCCGTCTAGCTTTGGATTTCGCGAATGTGTAAAGTTGGAAGTTAGGCCCATTGATTTTCCGGTTTCATAGTGGGTCTATCTTGGCGTTTTCGTTCTTATTCATAAAACTGGGTGGCGCTCAATTAATTTTATCACTGTTCATCGTCCTTAGACCGTTGCCCGTAGGTAATCTCGTGTAGGACCAACCCTTGCTCCACTCACGTCTAGTCGGCATATCTTGTTACGGACAGGGCAGCGGCCCTAGGTGAGTCATTGTGGCCTTCTAGCTTTTACGTGACTTTTTGTGTGAGCCGGTGCGGCGTCGTTAACGCCAATGTGTTTTGCGTCAGTCTGTGTCAAATAACAAACAAAACCTAACCTACTAACATTGAATTTGACATAGACTGACATTGTCACAATACACGTCACTACTGCCAACATTTGACTAAATGCTAATAAAGTATAGGTATGTTATTTTTCTTAACAACACTAGTACTGTTACATCTTAACGCAACTCGTTGCTAAGGAGTTATTATCATAGTAACATAATAGGATAAAATAAATATCTCTTTACCGTGCACGGTACAAAGGCGGTGACCATGACAGTGTGATAATCGCGTACGTGTTAATTAAACAATGACAATCATAACCAAAAATAAAGGATGTGATAACGCAGACAAGTACCTTTCAAACACTGCAGGTGCGCGAAGGAAAATGTTGGCCGGCCGACGACGCGGGCGGAGTGGTCCGCGGGTGTGAATTCAGTTGGAGCGCATAGTTTCAATTGCGTTTTAAGAGGGTGCGAGTGGCGGAGGTTGCAATCTTGAAGCAACATCGGGTGCTTGTGTACGTACTTGAAACGCAGAAATACACACAGAGTGTGTAAGAACTTGAATGCCTCACGCGTGATCACTTTTGAGCAGAAAATGAGCAGCAGCCAGATCGAGAGCGGTCGCGAAGACGGAAATAAAACGAGCATGAGAAAATACCGAGAAGAAGAAAATGACGATGAAAATAGTAATTTACGTTACAAGACCGGAAAGTAGTGTTTTGCAGGTCGAACAAGTAGAGACCTGGAAAACACTTTCCGGTCGTGTATCGTACAATATTTTTTTACAACATCTGAGTCCATACTTTCAAACTTGCGAATTTACTTTCGAAACTCAAACAAAAATATGACATTAGTATCTTGACTTATCCAAACAATAACACACACTTGTTTCCATAGTAACGAAGGCATCAGGGAGGGGCAAAAACTTTTACCGATTCCTGATGCCAATTTTCCGATCTTGACCGGCAAAACGTTGCTTTCTGGCGGAAAAGTTTCCATAAACTATGTATTTTCTAGTCGGTCGTAAAAAATATATGTTTAGAAGTAACAAAAAACTTATAAATAAGATCGTCGGACATTAGAAACGAATCTAAAAGTAAAAAGAATATTAAGAGTCCAAATGAAGAGAGGAATAAAAACAAGGAAGAAAATATGGAAGCGAGAGCCTATTTAAGTGAAATGGAAGAGATCAAACAACTAATACTAGATATTTATCAAAGAAATTTGAAACTTAAAAGAGAGTCTCAAAACAAGAAGAAAAAATTGAAGCAAAAAACACTTGGAAACAAGAACTGGAGGTCTGGAGAGCAGATTAGCAAATCAAGATAGAGATAAACGTAAAAAGAATATTGTTATAAAAGGAACCAAAATGAATAAAGAAAGTTTATCGCAAGAAGTGGAACAGTTTATAAAGACTAAACTCGAAGTGGAGGCGAAAATTGAGAACAGCTTTATTATAAAAATAGGAACGAGGCAAGACATTGTAATAGCAAAGGTCGCATCTTGTGATACAAAAAAGGAAATCATGACAAATAAAAGCCTGTTCTCAAGCGAACGAATATACATAGAAGATGACCTAACACCCCAAGAAAGAGAAATACAGGCGAAACTACGAAATCTAGCAAGCGAAGAAAAAACAATGGAAGACAAGCTATCATATAAATAAAGGAGAACGATCCAAACGTATGTGTCCGTCACGACAATTGCAGACGCGATGTCCTCCACTTGCGTTTGCATTCATTTCGCCGACGCCTCGATTTCGTAACCGGGGCGGAGCCCCGAGCGCCCCTTGGAGAGGGGCACTGCCCCGAGGCCCCCCTTGGAGAGGAGCAGAGCCCCGAGGGCTCCCTTGGAGAGGGGCGGAACCCCGTGGGCCCCTTGGAGTGGGGCGGAGCCCCGATAGCCCTCTTGGAGAGAGGCGGAGCCCCGAGGGCTTTTTGGCGAAGACCCCCTTGGACAGGGCGAAGCCCCGTGAGCCCCCTTAGAGAGGGGCGGATCTCCGAGGGTACCCTTAAAGAGGGACGGAACCCCGTGAGCCCGAGGGCCTCCTTGGACAGGGGCCGAGCCCCGGGGGCCCTCTTAGAGAGGGACAGATCCCCGGGGGCCCCCTTGGAAAGGGGAGGAGCCCCGACTTCCCCCTTGGAGAGGGGCGGAGCCCTGAGAGCCCCCTTGAAGAAGGGCGGCGCCCCGTGAGCCCCCTTGAAGAGGGGCGGAGCCCGGATGGCCCCTTGGAGAGGGGCGGAGCCCCAAGGGTCTTCTTGGAAAGGGGCGGAGCCCCTTGAGCCTCCTTGGAGAGGGACGGATCCCCGAGGGCCCCATTTTAAGCAATTATTCTCTCTTCAAATGATAACAGATCTCCTTTAGATCAATTAAAACTTGCACGGGTGTTTATCTACAAATAACTCCCGTTTTATCAATAAACTGTTTTAAAACGGTGATACTGAAACTAACAGTAATGGTTTTCAGTTGAAAACGTCTGTTACTAAAGTATGACTACAAATACCTGTGTAAACTCAGGAGTCGTCTGTACCGCATTCACTCCATTTGTTACACTGTGACAGGATTTTCATGTGCATTTTTTTCACGTTGTCAGTGACATTTAGTAACAAAATATTACTAAAGTAAAAATTATTGCTTGGTTAAAATTTATTTTGCATTCGTACTTACTTAATTTTTGTGTATAAAATAACACAAGTGTACATCAATGATGACATAACATTTATTTTGATGCTTAGACCGTGTTCGGTAACTGAGCTACTTTAGATAATTTATAAAATATCCATGTCTTATTTTGACATTAGTAACTTTTTGTAACTAAATATGCTTACACTGCTAAAAATATTCAATAGGACATTGAAACGACTCTTAATGGCGGATTTTAAAACAACCAATCAGAAACAGGACCAAAATTGACCACACTGTCATTAATATAGACACTGTACTGTGTATCTGTCAACACATTAGTTCGTGGTGTGTATTTTTGTGATATGTGTGTGGTGTATTTCGTGTCATCTGCTGTCATCCATGTTGTCTCGAGATGGTAACCATTGTTCCTTTTTCGCCTTCTGTTGGCATGAAACCGGTTACAACAATAACTCGGCAGAAGCCATGCGATTAAGAATCGAAAAATCGATGTAAGATCGAGAATCGAACTGATCTAGAAAATTGGCGAGGTTTTTCAAACTTGGCATCTCGAGGCACATACGATGACGTGCTGATCGTATGAGACTTTTTTGACGTGTTTTTTTTAAAGATCATGTCGACAATTAGTAGTGCGATGGCTCTTCTTGGAGCCTTTCAACGGTTAGGTGAAAGCAGTGAGCTTCCACCTCACCACGTGAACGTTCCTCTTGGTTTAGAGGACGGGTATTTCCCTATCTCTTCCTCCACAAAAGAACCCTCTGCTTTCTGACAGGCTAAATGTGTTTTCTGAGATTGTGTAACAAGTGTGTATCAGAACGGAATGGCCCTACGTAAAAGGCATAAAAATGGTGGTAAATTGAATAGGATAGACCGCGCAATAGCGCGCGCAGCCCCGTTTATAATACGATATAAGTTGATATTCATAGATGCATTGACATACGAATAGAAACCTGGGATGCAAACAATAGAAAGAGCAACATCTAAGGACGCTGGGGCAAAAAATTAAAAGAAACAGATGGAACGTAAACAAATAAGACGACGCTGGTTATGGAAAGAATAATGTATATACGAGAAACAATCAGTAAACGAAATGAAAAACAAAAAAATAAAAACAGAAAAGACACATAAAAATGGTGGAAGATAGCAACCTAAATATCTTCTAGATTTAAATAAAATGTTAGATATGGGCTTGTCAATAGCAATGATCCGTGGATTTGAAAAATCACTATCTATCTGGTGAAATCCTGAACACTCTAGATGTAAGAGGTAAATTTAAATTTAGTAGTCTCTGTTATCTAATGAGTTACTCGGAAATATGTACATCATCCTACAACTTCCTTTCTTTATTTTTAGTCGGAATTGTTTTAATACTATCGAACTTAATTTTTATCTTGTAATATATATAAGTCTATATGTGATTCCTCTATTTCTTTTTCGAGCCAGAAGTTGGTTACATACAAAGCTTCTATATTTTCGAAATGTAAAATATCACGATTTTTGTTTCTGTTAAAAATGTGTCACGCTAATGTTGGAAATTTGGCTTTCACACACATTTTGTTAATCCTTTAAGTATCTTAGATAATAATTATAAGGACGATCACTGGTTGAATTTCTATTTAAGTTTACTACATTAGTCTTTCAAGAAGTACAATATGTTTTTAGATTATGAACTGCTGGACCATGTGACAAACAAATTTGTATTTTAACTTTAGCTTTCGAATTTAAACATGTTGAAAAATCAATTCCAATTGTTTTATCATTATCCACAAACACATTACAATTTTCCTTGGACTGTCCATGGTAACAAAAGTTATGGTTAGTAGTCAAATAATGCCCCCTCGTCTAACAGGGTCTACACATTAACGTCGGATAGTTCTACTTTTTACGGAATTACTACTGGATTTTTATATTTTTGTTAATATTTTGCAGACCTTCCTTTCCAATAACTTGTATAATTCCTCTTGCCATCCTGTTCTGACTTTGCAGAAGATAAGGTAATTTTGCTTGTACAGTGTGTCCCAAATTGGACACTTTTAATAGGAAACATTCATTTCTAGAGGAGATAGTAAAAAACTAACTTACATGTTACGGGCTCGTTTTTTGTGTAAAAATGAATGGCGAAAACTGCACATCGATATCTTGATCTCTTTAAAAGATACAGGGTGATTTTCAATTTGGTGCATTTTCGACTCACCCCCGTAACTTGCTTATTTGTGAATATTTTGTGTTTCTGCAAAAACATTCTTAAGGCACTTTTTTAAAAGGAATCGAATGGTATGCTTAGTGTTTTTCTAAAACAAAGGGCGGGGAAGCTATGACATAAACTTTTATTTTTACTTATGGTAAATTTTCGACTCACCCCTGTAACTTGCTTATTTGTGAATATTTTGTGTTTCTGCAAAAACATTCTTAAGGCACTTTTTTAAAAGGAATCGAATGGTATGCTTAATGTTTTTGTAAAACAAATGGCAGGGAAGCTATAACATAAACTTTTGTTTTTACTTATGGTAAATAAAAATAGAAGTTTATGTCACATCTTCCCCGCCATTTGTTTTACAAAAACACTAAGCATACCATTCGATTTCTTTAAAAAAAGTGCCTTAAGAATGTTTTTGCAGAAACACAAAATATTCACAAATAAGCAAGTTACGGGGGTGAGTCGAAAATTTACCATAAGTAAAAATGAAAGTTTATGTCACAGCTTCCTCGCCATTTGTTTTACAAAAACACTAAGCATAGCATTCGATTCCTTTTAAAAAAGTGCCTTAAGAATGTTTTTGCAGAAACACAAAATATTCACAAATAAGCAAGTTACGGGGGTAAGTCAAAAATGCACCAAATTGAAAATCACCCTGTATCTTTTAAAGCGATCAAGATATCGATGTGCGGTTTTCGCCATTCATTTTTACACAAAAAACGAGCCCGTAACATGTAAGTTAGTTTTTTACTATCTCCTCTAGAAATGAATGTTTCCTATCAAAAGTGTCCAATTTGGGACCCACTGTACACCATGTCTAGCCGAAATACATTTAGAGAATTTCCCTCGTAAAAGACTATTATAAACACCGCATATCTCCTTCTTAACAATAAGATCACTTTTTCCTTCGCAATCTACAAGATCAATAACTTTAGTCAACATTATATTGTCACAAAACGTTTTTTTCGAATTGTTCGCAGCGGATTTACGATGCTTCCTGTGTTAGTTGTGCTATTTGCTTGTTCGAAATATTTGCAAAATTTCAAATGACTAATAAGAACAAATATCGTCTTTAACCGACAACAAGAATTGCATCTTACATAAAAAGGAGAAGAAAAGGAAAATAACAGATGTACACGATGTATAGTTTACGTAACATAATTATGTTATGTTACAGTAAGCGCACTAAAATTAACTTTTAGTTATTGCGCGTTTACAAGATGGGGCTTTTGACAAAGTTGAAGAACCAACCAACCTATGCTATTGTAAATTTAAAAAATCTGATGTGATACACTCACACAACTTCCTTTTACAGTAATCTTATAATTAATCAAAATATTTGATTTTTAATTTTTAAGCATATGTCAAAAATTTTCAAAAATTACAAATTCTACAAAAACAGTACAAAATAGAGCGTTAGTTGAAGAGAAAAATTTTCTCTAAAATTTTAAGCTGAATTCAAAAATGTAATAATATACCGGGTGTTTTATTTAAAATAGGAGTTAATAAAAAAAATAGAAAAAAAAACAAACGAGCCGTCTTGGAAAAAATCGAAAAATCTGAAAAATTACATCTTCAAAAGCTTGCTGTCGCATCTACATAGTACACAAAACTTATATATGAAGTTTCAACGCCATACCTCTTTTCGTTTTTGAGATATTCTGTTCACAGACAGACATACAGACAGACACACAGACAGACAGACAGACCAATGAACAAAAATATGTTTTTTGGGTTCAGGGGACTCTAAAACGTGAAGATCTGTTGAAAACTCAATTTCGATTTTTTGGGGTGAATCCAATACTTCCTTTATCGTAAACGGAAGTAAAAATAAGTGTTTTGAAACTTGTATTCAAAACGGAGAATAAGTTTGAGTTATACTTAGCGGGCTCAAAAGTTAGTTGGTATATTTGTATTTGTATTATACGCTTTCTGCATTTACTGTAAATAATAGCGGGTATAATAATTATGGAAAATATCCATATGTCGGAATACTTGGAGTAAAAAATCGGTGTAAAAGCCAAATTTCCAACATTAGCATGTAGCAACTAAAAAGCAAGATTAAGATTGCACAATGCCATCGTTTGGAGGAACTCCGGAAAGAATTCGTTCAATTATAAAATTTACAATAAATAGCGTTTTGTCGCTAACACAAATGCATCGACATCTTTTTTTCGAATTGTTCGCAGACAGAAGAAGTGCAATCACAAAAGACATTTTGGTGCAGTTTCAGTTCTATCACTTTTTAAATATCAAAGTGCGATCCACAAAATTCCATAATTTTTCATAAGACTGTGTAAAGCTATAGAACAAAAAAATTAATTTGAAAATCGATTCTTTTTCGGTTAGAACACCAATCGTTGGAAATTTTCCCTAGTATTTACGATAAATGAGGAAATCTTGTATACCCCAGTTGTATCGAGATTTATCCAAGAGTTTTGATTAAAGTAACTGCCCTTTTGTAATTACATTCGTAAGTTTCAAAATGACTATATTATTCATTTCAAAGAATATACTGTAAAGACTATAGGCTAAATTGTTTTCATTATGAATTAAAATTTGTATTGTGGGCCCTCACATAATATTTTGCTTTACATAAAATTATTAGACTGGTTAAAATATGAGATGTACTCAATTACTGTACAAAATAAATGGTTGTATGCCCATTTTATATTTTATTTAGCTGCAATTAATTATAAAACGCTAGCTTGTTACGGTACTTTTGGAGCGACCTCTGTATGTGCAAACATTCGCTAGTTGAATTTATATTCTTAAGTATTAATAGGTGGCTTTTGGAATTTTCCGCATGCTTCAAATTAGGTTTAATTAGCGGTACACTAGTTTTAAATATTTCCCTATAATTATCAAGCAGTTTCGTAAGCAACTCTTCGAATAATTACCCATATTTTACATATTAAATTTATTCTGGATTACATTTCTACAGATATTTAAGTATAGCTGCTAGGCAACCTTTATTACATTTATATTGAACTATTCCTTTTGTTGCTAGATAAGGATATCTCTTATTGCAGTCAAATTTCTTCAGGGTTTTTTGTATCTCTGGCCAAAATTTTGGAAAGTTTTGATAATTGGTGCAGGCTGCTAGTGCCTCGGCTGTGTGCTCAATTTATGAGCTAATTAGTGTAGCTTCGCTCCGTTTCGATTCCTTGGAGGATCTACAAAGCACATGTGCCCTTAAGACGTTCGTATTTGATTTGGCTGTACTTACGTCATCCGCAACTGCGGATTCGTCTGAGGCCAGCATTATTCTTGCACTTTCCCTTGGCTAAATACCATCATCAGGTAAGAAAAGGCCTTATTTCCTTATTCGGGAATGCATATGGGTATTGTACGCTTATAGCCACCTCCGGTCGTGTTGGACACCTCCCGTTGGAGATTGAATACTTCTCGCTCTGTTGCTCTTGGCTGTACCCCTGTAATCGAAGTAATGCTTGTACGATCTACAACCCCCGTGGGCTACGCCTGGGAATAGACGTTAGCACCCCACTTACCTCATCGATATCCAAGGC
Organism: Agriotes lineatus; assembly: GCA_940337035.1. Classification (NCBI taxonomy): domain Eukaryota; kingdom Metazoa; phylum Arthropoda; class Insecta; order Coleoptera; family Elateridae; genus Agriotes; species Agriotes lineatus. The sequence continues at coordinate 36,280,675 of OW679203.1, forward strand.
GCCCATAGCTGGTCCCGTCCTCGATAGCCGCCGTCGTGGCTTCGCCTCTCTGCGGCCCCCACCTGTGCCAGATTGCCTGAGAGCAATCGGAAGGGCTGGCCTTCGATACACCTTCCTACAGGCAAGACGTTAGCTCAATTTATCGCTTGCTGCGCCCGTTAAGTTTTATTATAGTACAGCAATGCTTCGTATAGTTAGAGATTAGGGAGAATCGTGCCTCAGGGTGTACTGCCTCCCATGAAGGTTGTTGATTATGTTAGATTTGTTGTTACGATAGGGCTGTGCCTAATTTCAAGCGGCCATTTTATGTAGTTTAGAAATTAATATCAGATAGACTTACCGGAGCTAGGATTTTGAAGTTCTGCTGAAGACTGGGGCGTTTCGGACGTCACAGGCGCCTCGACGGGAGCAACAAGTTATAAGTGGCCCCGCTGGCCGTTGCCCCGCGAAACCCCCCCCCCCCTTGCAATCCGTATGTTAGGTCTTTCGCTCATTCATTTTAAACTCAAATTCGTACTTACGTTTCATTGCGGTCCCCGGACGCCGCCATTTGCACATATAGTTGGTAATGTTGGCTGTGGCGCAATGCCTTCCCGCGCGAGCAGTTAGCTTCACTTTCGAATCGCCGCGACTTGATTAATTAATTCGTTTCGGTAGAAACCGGATAAAGAGCTGATCCAAGCGCTTGTTATAATTAATATTATATGGGGTTACCCCGATGCATTTTTAATATTAAGGACATCGAAGTGATTAGTGTGGCCACGCAAATGTTTGTTGCTCCGACACTTAGAAAATACCTTGAGTAACGTTTCAACGGCGGTCAAAGCTAACCTTCGGGGTTGAACGTTAGCCCGGTTAGGCTTGTATCGCTCTGTACTGACGTATTTGCTTTTGGAGCCCCTCTCGCGCTCAGTACCGGTTCGTCCTCCGCTAAATTAATATTTCTTTTCTTAATCGCCTTCGCGACGCCCTTCGTAACGTTGCTGTCTCTCTCTTTTAGAATGTTTGTATTGTCCGCCGTATTGCGGCCTAAATTAATTTTACCGATAAGTTCTTACATATATTGCAGACCAATCCAATTTGATTATTTTTAATCACGTGACTCAGTTTGACAAATCAGACCACACTTGAAGTGAAAACGACCCTAGGGTGATTTTCAATCACTATGGAAACTACCTAATTAAATTTCAGTAGTATCCTATCACAAGTTGGTGGCACTGTAAATCTAAGTCAAATTCGAGGTTAGCAGGTTAGCTTTTCCGTCAGTCTGTGTCAAAACTGACGCAAAAGCTAACCTGATAACCTCAAATTTGACATAGACTTACAGTGCCACCAAAATAATATTATTATAATCAAGTGTCAAATTAATTTGTCAGAAAATGGCTAATTTATTTAAGAACTTATCTTTCCGAATTCACCGCGGCCAGTGATAAATCCTTATAATTTTGACAAATAATATCCTATTATATTCGGCCCGAAACATTTATTCAATCTGCATGTGCTCGATATATTTATGCATATTATATTTACATATATGTATACATTTTGATGCCTGTTCGAATCGCCATATATTTGTATTTGTAGTTGCACTATAGTACCTACCCACCTACCTGTTTGATAATGAAGCTGTGATATTTTCATTGGTCGTTGATTTGTTTACTTTTGATCTGCTGAACTTAATTCCGACCTTGTGAACGGTCCGGCACAAGGATTAGATCTGAGTCGAGGACCTGGCGCCCTCTCCTTATTTATTTTTTTGTGTGTATTCTCTTTCAGCAAAGCTGGAACCCTGCGACCCTCTCGGCGAGCTAGCCCAATTAGGCCGATAGTTACCAGCCGGCAAAATAACAAATATAACTTTCGCCACCAGGTAAGGCCGACCAATTATCCTTCCCTTACAAGCTCTCAGTAAAGCACAAACTCTATATCTCAGGTTGAGTTCCGAAGCCAACCGTAAAATTAAAATTGATCTTAAACGGCACTGTACACAGTCAGTAGTTCAAAGCGGTAGCTCAAGGTTCATAAAAACTGTAAAAAATCCCACAAAATGGCTTGTGTTGTACAAACAGCGATGCTTGAACCAAAATGCTCGTGAAATTATGAGAAAACGTATGGTAATTATTCAAATCTTCGCGCTTTTGCGACTATTATCAGCTTTTGTTTCAGGCATTAATTTATTTCGTGACGTCACAACCGTCCCTTCGTTGTTAAAAGCGACGCTACTACAGGCATTTGTCAATTCCTTCGCCTAACCTCAAAAGTTATGGATGCTTTCTAATTACTTGAACTGCGCCTTCGCTGCGGCTTTGTATATATATAATAATAATAATAATTTATTGATTTGCTCGGATCTTTTTAAGTAAGGTCTGATCTCGTATGCACATAAATTTCCCGGCGCTAACACTGATATTTTTAGACAAAAATTGGTACCTTTTAGTCGGCCGAACTGCTTCGGGTCCTCGGTATGACGCCGTTGGAATATCGTTGCTGTTACTGGGCCCTTGAAGTCAAATCTCCTGGAGACGTTGTTACCGAGCTGCACTAAGCCCTGGAATGTTGACCTTTTGGCTCCGATGAGAATTTGGGTTGCAGTCGATGATCGTAAACTGGAGGTGCTCGCTCCCGGACACACAATCGGAGGCGAAATAAAAATTTTATTTTTGTGTTATGGATCTGCTCACAAACACTTGTACTAAAGCACTGATATGTGTACAATAAAACTGGGTACCTTTTATATTGGGAAAACACTTTATTTTATATGACAACAGTAATTAAAATGGAGCACAAATTTGCCCTGTTATTCAATAATTTATTTCATTTGTTCTTCCCGTTATTAAAACAAATTATAACCTATTGCTACGGTTACACTCCTAACGGAAATAAGTTTTGGTTAATTTAAGTACATAATGGAAATATGTTTGATTACATAATTTTAAATCTTCAAATAAAAATCATCGCAATTCTCAAGCCAGGCAAACCTGACAACCGCCTGGAAAGCTACAGGCCGATTGCCCTGTTGAGCGTAACCTATAAGCTACTGGAACGTCTAATATATAATAGAATAATCCCCGTAATGATAGGAGTCCTACCCATAGAGCAAGCCGGTTTTCGACCCAATCGTAGCTGCGAGGACCAGGTGCTTGCTCTAACAACGTTCATTGAGAAAGGGTACTAGCAGCGCCAAAAAACAGGTGCGGTCTTTGTTGATCTCACAGCGGCGTATGACACCGTATGGAGAGAGGGGTTAGTTTTAAAATTCCTGAAAGCCACTGGCTTTGCGAAAATCAGGTACTTGAGACCCGAGCATTTTCACTAATATAATCGAGTTTTAATTTCTTATTAGTTCACCAGATTCTAGTGCTGAACTATGCAAATTTATTCTGAAATATTTTCAATTATTCTGAATAAAATATTAAATTTGAAGTCATCTAAGACCGGTAACTAACTATCAGGACATAAAACAAGCATTTAACAATGTAAGTAAAAGTGCTTGTGTTACTTTGTCGAAATATCCTAAGCTTTTGACGATTATTTGTATAGACTAAACAACAAAACAAAACATCGTCTATAAAATTCCATAATATTAATGCTCTAAAATTACTACAATATTATTATAGTATTATAAACGTGTGTTTTGTTATTATATTAATGGCATATAATCATAAAACTTTTAATATGGATAATATTACTAAAATTAAGTAAAATTGTTATTTTAGAGATATACTACTGTATTATAGATAACCTAAAAGCGTCTATGGGATATCGGTTGAAATATTTACAATAATATTCAGCGCTACAAGCCTTTTAACTCTAACTAAGGTTATTTTCTGTCACTTTTCTCAACTCTTTCCCTGTTTTTTGCTGCCATCTTCGTTCTATATTTTCCTTGGCCTTCTTCTTTTCTTACAGGATTTTCTTTCTATGTATTTTTGGTGTTTTATTTTATTTCCTTATATAACGAATGTTGCTTATATTTAGTTATGTAGAGTTAGGTTGGTACTGCGACATAATCAATAGTTCCTTTATGACAAAGCTGTATATGAAATTAGGTGTCAGATGTGGTACAGATGAATTAGAGAACCTATATAATTATGCAGCTACACTAAGTTGAATAAAACAGAGCAAGCAAAATCGTTGCTCGCAGAAACCATATTATGTCAAATTTAGCCAAAAATACAGTGAAATTGAAGCAGAGTGATCAGGATACAGATAAAAAAATAAACGAAGTTTAAAAACACCAGGTGGGAAGTAGGGTTATTAGTCATAGGCGGGAAACTGCCTCTACATCGAATACAGCGTACGTCGAAAGCTAATATCGTGTCCTATACCGCTGAAAATTAAACCAAATGCGGAAATGGTTGAAATGTGAAAATAATGTCTACTAAGATATGAAAACTACGCGATTGCAACTTAATTAACAAGTAAACCTAAAGAGATGCAATTGCTTGCGTTACTAGGAATCGAGCGTATAAGAAACGTGTAATTTTAACTTTAAGCTGTAGTGAACTTTTAGCTACAGCACATAAAATCTTGGACAAGTTGGAAAAACATTTTATGCCTTCTGTAAACAAGTTCTTTAACAGAAATGTTTTCAACTCAACGAAGTAAGAAGACGAGGAAACAGTAGATGTGTTTGAAAAATCCATATTTTATAGCGTATGAATAAGTGGTTTAATGTTTCTTAATAGATCCGTACTTATGATAATTACTCTAAGTTATTTTTCATAAATTACCTAATCTATTTTCAAGGAAGTTTAGTTTTTCATAAATTTTAAAAATAAAATAAATGAAAATGATTATTACTTCCTTTTACGATAAATGAAGTATTGGATTCACCCCAAAAATTCGAAAGTGAGTTTTTAACAGATCTTCACGTAGAGTCCCCTAAACCCAAAAAACATGTTTTTGTTCATTGGTCCGTCTGTGTGTGTCTGCCTGTCTGTGAACAGAATATCTCAAAAACGAAAAGAGGTATGGCGTTGAAACTTCATATATAAATTTTGTGTACTATGTAGATGCGACAGCAAGATTTTGAAGAAAATCGCATAACCGGAAGTAGGTGTTTACTCTTTTGATTTTTCAGTTTTTTTTTCGATTTTTTTCGGAAACGGCTCTAACGATTTTTTTTTAAGTTTACATTTTTAATGTGTATTGATGTGAGATAGGTGATTTTCCAGTTGAATACCTCTAAAATGGGTTTCTATTGTTTTCTTTCCTATTTCTTTTATTAACTATTTTTGACAAATGCTTAAAAATTAGAAATCAATAATAATAAGATCACTGTAAAAGGAAGTCGTTTGCGTGTATCACACCAGATTTTTTAAATACAATAATATTTTTCCTGTGCCTTTAAAAATTTAGAAACAGTGGTAGTTTACTCTTGTGGCAATTTTAAATTAATTCCCTTTTCCACCAAACCGTAAAACAATTGAAAAATATTATATTCCTAAAATTGGCGTAAATAATAAGAACACTCGTATAGAGATTTTTTTAGTAACGAATATTAAAAAAGTTTCCCATATATTGCACTTTTTGAAAAACACTGCATAAAAGCCAGTGAAACTGGTTCTGTCACGCTGTATCGTTACCGGTTGGAATTATTTTTTCCATCGCCATCTAACGGTAATGTTAATGACCTAAACTTTACTGCTACACGATGTTGTGCTACTTTTCGGCGTCATTTAACGCAAATGGCACAACGCCTGAGGTGAAACCCATACATCTACTCGCAATGGAAAGAACCTACGAGGAGGGACAATACACAAGAGCACAGAAAAAAGCTAACACGGAACGCACGCTAGAAAGGTGGCAAGAAGAGTGGAATATGAATGGCACCGCTGCCTGGACCAAGACATTAATCACAGACTTACAATCATGAATCACACGGGGACACGGGTCGGTTAAGTGCCACGTAACGCAAGCACTAACTGGCCACGGATGTTTCGGCAGCTATCTGTTCAGAATGGCGTTACAAGATACAAACGAATGCGCATACTGCGGGCAAGAGGATACCCCAGCACACACACTCTTTGATTGCGGACGCTGGGATGAAGAGAGAAACAGAGCTGAGACGGAGATAGGGGAGGCGGTAACAGCCGACAACATAGTTCCACATATGCTGGAGACAGTAGAAAAGTGGTTAACACCAAAGAGTATGATCACCGACATAATGCGTAGAAACGAAGATGAGGAAAGGAGACGACAACAAGAAGGAAACTAGCAGAACCAGAAGGGCAGGGTAGATCTGTAGCAATGTTGAGAAACGGATCCAGACTACCCTGCCCAAGAAGGGGGGTTTTTTAGTTGGTAGGCAACTGAGCCTCCTTCTCAGTCGAATCCAACAATCCCTGGCTTAACCAGGGTTTTTTTGAAGATTTCCCCTCCTTGATCACAAAAAATTGAGTTTTTAAGCTATGATAGTGACGTGTGCATTAGGTATAAAAAAAGACAGCTACAAGCGAAGTCATGGACAGATTAGGGAGGGGGGTTAGACAAACGCCGAATGTGTCTAATTTTGGACGATACTTTGTGCCCAGAGCTTGAAGAGTCAATACGTGTTTTGTGAGAGGGTCGCCTCAGTGCGCTCGGGGTGGGTCAAGCTTGAGATTCCTTCAACCCGCTGTCTGAAGCTTTTGTGTTTTCTGTACTATCTAGATGCGACAGCAAGCTTTTGAAGAAAATCGCATAACTGGAAGTATGGTGTTTAATCTTGTGATTTTTCAGTTTTTTTCGATTTTTTCAAAAACGGCTATAACGATTTTTTTCAAACTTTACATTTTAATGTGTATTGATGTAAGATAGGTGATTTTCCAGTTGATTACTTCTAAAATGGGTTTCTTTTGTTTTTTTTCTATTTTTTATTACCCCTATTTAAAGAGAACACTCGATATATTATTAAATTTTTGAATTTACCTTAAAATTTTAGATAAAATTTGTCTCTTCAACTAACGCCCTATTTTGTACGGTTTCTGGGGAAACAGTAATTTTTAAAATTTTTTGACAAATGCTTAAAAATTAAAAATCAAGTTTTTGGCTAATTATAAGATCACTGTAAATGGAAGATATGTGTGTATCACACCAGATTTTTTGTCTGAACTTGTTTTTACTTCTGTTTACGATAAACGAAGTATTGGATTCACCCCAAAATTGAGTTTTCAACAGATCTTCATGTTTTAGAGTCCCCTGAACCCAAAAAGCACGTTTTTGTTCATTGGTCTGTCTGTCTGTCTATCTGTGTGTCCGTGAACAGAATATCTCAAAAACGAAAAGAGGTTTGGCGTTGAGACTTTATATATAAGTTTTGTGTACTATCTAGATGCGACAGCAAGCTTTTGAAGAAAATTGCATACCGGAAGTATGGTGTTTAATCTTGTGATTTTTCACGGCTATAACGAGTTTTTTCAAACTTTACATTTTTATTACATTTTTAATGTGTATTGATGTGAGATAGGTGATTTTCCAGTTGAATGCCTCTAAAATGGGTTTCTTTTGTTTTTTCCAATTTTTTTTACTAACTCCTATTTTAAATAGAACACCCGGTATATGATTAAATTGTCGAATTTAGTTTAAAATTTTAGAGAAAATTTGTCTCTTGAACTAACGCTCTATTTTGTACGGTTTCTGTAGAATTTGTAATTTGAAAATTTTTGAAAAATGCTCAAAAGTAAAAAATCAAATGTTTGGCTAATTATAAAATCACCGTAAAAGGAAGTTGTGTAGGTGTATCACACCAGATTTTTAAAATTCTTGAATGTCTGGAATATTTAATTTTCGGCAACTGTATTGAAATTAAACATGGACTTTTTCCATGATAATATAGTTGGATGCTTCCAGAAAAAAAGCTAATAAAGCTATCTAGGCCACTGGCACAATGTATTCCTCAACCAAAAACATATAGTTTTCCGGCAGTCCATCAAAAAATTATGAATGCCTTTTATAATACTTAACATTTTTAGACTGCTGAAAGAACGCCAAAATGGGTTTTTTGTCAATTCTTTACACCATTTTATATTAACTGTTTTTCTGGATATTCTTTACGTAATACCTGTGTGCTGAGTTGCAATAAATAAATACCACAGACTGGTTCAACGTAAAATTATTGCATTGCATTATTATTTTTCAATTTATTGGCTCAAATCATAACAGCAATGAATACGATTTCTTTTCGAAACCATTCCATGTTACGATAAAGTAGCAACAGATGGCCCTCCCTTATACCTCTTACATACTGAATAATCACAATATACGCACATAACGAAAGCGACATGTGTGGTTATGCACCTTACAAATATCTAGGCAACATATACCTTGCAAATTTTTTAAAATCTGGTGTACTCTTGCAACGCGAGTACAATAAACCGGGTATAATTAAAATAAAACAGTATACAAATGCGTAGTGTTCATAGAACACGAAGATCCAGCAGGTGGGTCTCGATCACTGAACTGAACTGTATTATAATACAGTCTCGATTGAGTTAAACATCCCACGGTTGCTATTTAATAATTAATAATAGCCCAATTCTATAAGTACTTTGTGTTTAATTGCACTACTTTTTATGGCTTAGAAAGATGAAATTTCCTATACCCCGCTCTTGCGTGGTTTTCGTGGGTGATGCAGATCAATAATTTTGAATTGTAGAAAACCAAATTGAAAACTATATATATAATCGAATTTTAATTTCTTATTAGTTCACCAGATTCTAGTGCTGAACTATGCAAATTTATTCTGAAATATTTTCAATTATTCTGAATAAAATATTAAATTTGAAGTCATCTAAGACAGGTAACTATCAGGACATAAAACAAGCATTTAAAAATGTAAGTAAAAGTACTTGTGTTACTTTGTCGAAATATCCTAAGCTTTTGACGATTATTTGTATAGACTAAACAACAAAACCAAACATGTTGCAGTCGATGATCGTAAACTGGAGGTGCTCGCTCCCGGACACACAATCAGAGGCGAAATGAAAATTTATTTTTGTGTTATGGATCTGCTCACAAACACTTGTACTAAAGCACTGATATGTGTACAATAAAACTGGGTACTTTTACTTCCTTTTACTATAAAGGAAGTATTGGATTCACCCAAAAATTCGAATCTGAGTTTTCAACGGATCTTCACGTTTTAGAGTCCCCTGATCCCAAAAAACATATTTTTTTTCATTGGTCTGTGTGTCTGTCTGTCTGTCTGTCTGTGTGTCTGTCTGTGTGTCTGTCTGTGTGTCTGTCTGTGAACAGAATATCTCAAAAACGAAAAGAGGTATAGCGTTGAAACTTCATATATAAGTTTTGTGTACTATGTAGATGAGACAGCAAGCTTTTGAAGAAAATCGCATAACCGGAAGTAGGTGTTTACTCTTGTGATTTTCAGTTTTTTTCGATTTTTTCAAAAACGGCTCTAACGATTTTTTTTAAACTTTACATTTTTCTTACATTTTTAATGTGTATTGATGTGAGATAGGTGATTTTCCAGTTGAATACTTCTAAAGTGGGTTTCTTTTGTTTTTTTTTCTATTTTTTTTTATTAACTCCTATTTTAAATAAAACACCCGGTATATTATTACATTTTTGAATTCACCTTGAAATTCTAGAGAAAATTTGTCTCTTTAACTAACACTCGATTTTGTACCGTTTTTGTAGAATTTGTAATTTTTGAAAAATTTTAACAAAGGGTTAAAAATTAAAAATGAAATTTTTGACTAATTATAAGATCACTGTAAAAGGAAGTTGTGTGAGTGTATCACACCAGATTTTTTATATTGGGAAAACACTTTATTTTATATGACAACAGTAATTAAAATGGAGCACAAATTTGCCCTGTCATTCAATAATTTATTTCATTTGTTCTTCCCGTTATTAAAACAAATTATAACCTATTGCTACGGTTACACTGCTAACGGAAATAAGTTTTGGTTAATTTAAGTACATAATGGAAATATGTTTGATTACATAATTTTAAATCTTCAAATAAAAATCATCGCAATTCTCAAGCCAGGCAAACCTGACAACCGCCTGGAAAGCTACAGGCCGATTGCCCTGTTGAGCGTAACCTATAAGCTACTGGAACGTCTAATATATAATAGAATAATCCCCGTAATCATAGGAGTCCTACCCATAGAGCAAGCCGGTTTTCGACCCAATCGTAGCTGCGAGGACCAGGTGCTTGCTCTAACAACGTTCATTGAGAAAGGGTACGAGCAGCGCCAAAAAAACAGGTGCCGCGAAACTAAGTAACTTAATTAGTAATATGTTATACAACAGAGTTTTCCAAACGTTCGTGGGAAACACGGTGAACGGAAGTAAGATACTAAATAACGGCCTTCCTCAGGGATCCGTATTATCACCGCTCCTCTTCAACCTCTACATAGCTGACATGCCGATAACAACAGCTCGCAATTTTGCATACGCCGACGATCTGGCCCTTGCTAGCCAGCACACAAGCATGGAAAACACTCTCTCCAATGATCTCAGCGTACTGACGGATTACTTCAGCAAATGGCGACTCACTCCAAGTCCCACTAAGACCGAGACATGTTGCTTCCACCTTAACAACAAAATGGCCGACATAACCTTGAATGTAACTTGTAATGGCATGACCCTGCCTTACAACCGCAATCCAAAATATTTGGGAGTAACACTAGATCGCACTCTCTCCTACAATAAACATTTAACCAGTCTTGCGGCAAAATTGAGGACCCGGTACAACATTCTACATAAACTGGAGGGATCAACTTGGGGAGCAGAAGCTGCTACGCTCCGCACCTCAGCGCTACTCAACAGAGGAATATTGTGCATCGACATTAATGAATAGCCCCCATGTCAAAAACACTGTCCTCAACCAAACCATGCGGTAAATATCAGGATCCATCAAGTCTACACCCACTGCGTGGCTACCAGTATTAAGCCACATAGAACCTCCAAAAATTCGTAGGAAGAAAATAATCGTCCGGGAATTCAAGAAAATCTCTGGAAACCCAGCTCTTCCCATTCACCAAGACCTAATTACATTTGGCAGGCTTAGGTCCAGAAAACCCCCGGTGAAAACAGCCTAACAGCTCATTAAGCAGGGTTTCAATGGTAGTAATGAGTGGATAGAAGAGTGGCACAACCAATCCAGCCCAACATGGCATTCCCTACTCGACCCCCAAAAATTGCCCAGTGGGTTCAATCTGCCACGTAAATCCTGGGTGCCTCTGAATAGGGTACGTACTGGCCATGGCAGATGCGGAGCAGCACTACACAAATGGGGCATACGCCAGGGCGCTAAATGTGACTACCGTGCGGACAGCCAAACAATACAACATATCACCTAGGTATGTCCAACGAGAGCATTTTCTGGTACCAGTAACGACTTCCTTGAAGCCACACCAGAAGCGATCCAGTGGCTCCAACAACTAGACCTGGAGCTGTAACACTTGAAACTGAATTTGTATGCCAATTTGACTTAATTTTATGTTTACATACGTTCATAGATGTTTTGTTTTTCTTTTACACGTTATACCACCTGTATATACTGTTTTATATTATGTATGTTGTGCCATTAGCGAAATAAAGATATTCAAATTTCTTACAATCTAAATATTGTTTGTTTCTTATATTTAAAAATCTTTTATTTGCGCCACTCACACAAACACGTTATATTATTTGCTCTGCTTTTTCACTCACGTTAAATGCACTGTTTAATTATAGAGTTCATTGCTTCTCAATTGATTTTCCATGTCCTTCTGCCTGCTTTCTTCAGATTGCTCTATTGCAATGTACTGTTATTTCATTCTGGCTTACTTTTTAGAATCCTCACAAATTTCACTGACTAGCTTTATTGAAACTTCGCTTCTTTTACTTGCACATAGCAAACCTTTTTGTGACTATTAATTTCTTTCGGTTCGGCTATTCATTATGCACAAACCTATTATTTAATTTATTTGCAGGTCAACCTCGACCCCTATGAAAAACAAGCTTGCCTTTTGCTTTCCTTACTTAATTACTTTATTATTGCTGGCATATCTTTACCAATGCATTTATCGTTTGAACCTTAAACTTATCATTGCAGTTACATAAAACACCCCAACTCTGTGCTTATTGAAATGTTCATTAATTTGGACTGCTAGCAGAGTCGAGTCGTGGACCTAAGACTATTACAATATAGACATATAGCTCCAGACTATGACGGATGCTGGAAACTCGACCTATTTAACCAAACAATCGGTATGTTATGTTTCTACTAATGTATATTAAAATCAGACAAGATTTCATAAAGGTAGGCAACAATTTAAACAGTCTGCATAGTGATGGACATTGAAGAGAAAGTAATAACCAGTCGCCATAGACTAGTGGGTAGGGTATGAGGATCGCAATACAATGGTAGCAGGTTCGAATCCGGCTTAGACCAGAAAAGTTTCTTAAATAAAATACGACTTTTGAACGGGCAAGACATAACCTTACAGTTAGTACGACAAAGATAAAGAATCGCTTTCAACGAATGCAAGAGAGATAGCATGATTGTGAGAGAGAAAGTGTGTGGCGTGACGTATACAGAGCATCACGTGACTAATTCAAAATCCAAAAAATGGCGCGAGCATCACGTGACGAAATCAAAATCCAAAATGGCCGCCACTTTAATTAAAATAAAATGGCGACATACGTGACGAAATCAAAATGGCCGACGCCCCAGGCAATTTAATTATTAAAAAGCCCCAGATAATTTAATTATTATGCAATTTAATTATTATGCCCGCAGGGCTTAATCAATTAAAAGTGGTGGGGGAACTAGCCCCATTCTACTTATAGAGCTCAAGACATACAATGGGGAAAATTTAAATGGTATGGTAGGTAACGACACCTAGAATACACGGGGAGCCATGGGGCCATACTGGGATCCAACGCGAAACAACAATGGCAGGAGGATAAGTAACTTCTGCATAGAAAATAACCTCATAGTAGCGAATTCTATGTTCGAACAGAAGGACATACATAAATAAACCAGGGAGGTAAAAAATAAAAACGAAAAATCAATCATCGACTATGTAATAGCAGAAGAAGCCAATCGAAGAAGAATAAAAGACGTAAGGGTCAGAAGAAATCTCGAAATTGGAAGCGACCACTACATGCTAGTAGCAGAAATAAAGTAGCAAAAAGAACCAGCAAGAACAAAGAACAAAGGAAACACAAACGACGTGGGTAAAACAAGAATAAAGGCGTAAAAACTAAAAGATCAAGAAACAGCACAACTGTAACAGAAAGAAATTAACCGCAGAACGGGAAAATATAAAAGAATAAATGAAGAAAATATTGACGAGGTGTGGGAAAGATACAAACACGTTTTATTAGAAGCAACAAAAGAAGTATGCGGTAAAACCAAAGAAGGGAGAAGAAAGGTGGTGGAACTCAGAAATTAAAAATGAAGTAAAGGAAAAGAAGAAGCGGTGGAAAAAATATTTAGGAAAGATAAAAAGAACACTTCGAAGACCTATTACTAGGCCATCAAGACGATGCAGTGCGGACCGAAGAAAATGAAGAAGAGGGAATAATAGAAGATACAGAAGACATTCCAACTGCAGAGGAAATAGCAAGTGCACTAAGAAAAGGCAAAACAGGAAAAGCATCGGGCTCAGAGAAACACCTTCAAAAAAATTTAGATGTCTGGAAAACGGAATTAATAAAACACGAAATGGAAATAAGTTACGAAAAAACCAAAGGCATGGTAATAGCAAGAGAGCCGACAACATCAAGCATACACCTAGACAACCAGTCAATCCAAAAAGTGGTGAATTTCAAGTATTTAGGTACAATTATCAACGCAAGAGGGAAAATTGAACCGGAACTGAATGCGAGAATCGAAAAACAGTTAGGCTCTACCATGCACTCAAGAAAAGGAAATTTTCAATAAAACAGAAATGACGGTATTCAAAACTATATATGTACCGACACTCAAACATGGAAGTGAAACGTGGGTCCTCAATGAAAACCAAAAGAAAAGATTACAAACCATGGAAATGAAGTATTTGAGGAGAGTTGAGGGGATAACTCTCAGGGACCGAGTTAGAAATAGAGACATAAGGGAAAGATTGGAGGTGGAACCACTGGCGGTGATTTTCGAGATGAACCAGCTGAGATGGATGGGGCATGTGAATAGAATGACGGATACAAGGCAAGTCAAACAAGTGTGACAGTTGAGAACACAGAGAACTAGACCAAGAGGAAGACCAGCAAAATCATGGAATGAAGGAGTGGCCAATCAATAGAAGAGATTGCACCTGGGATTAAGTACGAACCGACTTCAGTGGAGACACTTCTGCAGACGATCGATCATAGAAGACTAGTGGAATCACGCCTCTACAACTTAACCGGCAACTGAGGTCAACGACTAAGTGGAAAGTTTACCGTGCACTAGCGTGCAATGTTTACTGTTGGTTTATGCCACATTTTGCTAGATGTCGCTTGTGTGTTTGTCTTTGTATTTAGGTGATCGCAAGGTAAGTCCAATAAGAAGCTTTGACCTGCTTCTACCGAGATCCGCTTTATAGGAACTACAAGTGGTGGGGTGAATCTACAAGCGAGTAGAATCTGGTAGTTGAGCCTCCCCGAATTTATACAGGTAATTATCGACGTTTGACACGTTTGGATCGGCTGTTTGATTTGCCGAACTGTTGAGAACGCACACCTTACGCCAGCTAGCCGTAAACCTGTCAGGGCTTTTTCATTGTATCGTTGGCTTCACAGCGCGTGCCTGTTTTAATGTTGATTTAAATATGGGAATAATAACTCTAAGAAAGTGAATTGAGAAAAAAGGCATTAACATCGATGGCCGGTATCTTAACCATCTCCGCTTAGCGTACGATATTGATTTGATCAACGAAGACACAGAAAAACTCTTACAGAGGTTGGCCGAACTGAAAACAACATCAGAAGAAAGAAACTTTACTATGAGTATCGGGAAAATCAAGATCATGATTACGGAGGATCAATATTCGGGAGTGGGATCAACGTCCTCGAAAAAGTAGACAAAGACGTTTATTGAGGACGCACTTAAGGAGCAACGTTTTCAATGCTTTTATCTCTTCGGTGAGATAGCCTATGGAATGGAAACAATGTCAGTGACTATTAAATCGGCCAACCGACTAGAACAACGTAACGAGCGGTTGAACGCATAATACTAGGAATCGGCCTGCGAGATAACATTGGAAATGATAAAATTAGACGACGAACTCAAACAGATGACGTCATAAAAACGACAGCAAATTCAAAGTGGAACTGCACGATGAACAGAACAAGTCGTATAATAAGGATCAGAAGAATACAGGAGAAGCGTCGGCAGACCACAGCGAACGTGGATTGATAGTATCACCGATAAAGTGGGGAACAGGTAGCCCAAAACAGAGCGGAGTGGAAGAGAAGAACGGAGGTCTATATGTTCAGAAGTGGACAGTTACGGGATCTTCAAGAAGAAGAAGAAAAATTGTCCTTTGTCTTCTGGCTTCCAAAACGACCAATCGACTCATCCTCAGTGTTGTCATTCTAGGACGTTTTTCAGCATGTTGATAAGCAATTATGTTTGTAGCCTGAAACCTTCTCTAAGCACCTCCTAAGACAGAATGAAAAACACAAAACCTTTCAGATATTTTTCTGACTGTTAGGCCAACTTATATATGTATGTATTATTATTAACCTCATTTACCTAGCTGGTGTGTAGCGGCTAGTGCTGTATACGCCTTAGCATCTGGCGGTGCAGTGCTCAACTTGTCTCGTGTTACAAGTTACAAAGTTGGAGCGGACATTTTGTCGTAACAACCTTTGTATCATGTGAGTGTCTTTGTGATGTGTCGACCTTGTTACTCTAACTCTTCGGTCTGTGGTTTTGACTAGAGCACAGTTAATTTGTGAATGGTCTCATCGGACTCGATATCGATCGCCAAGGCTGCGGAAAAATTCCACCCACCGTGGGATCCGAACGGAGGATTTGCTTAACGCAAGCCTAACGCTCTGCCAACTGCGCTATACGGCTTCTTAGGGCAGCTTATAATAACCCTATTCTTTAGTTAATCTGACCGACACCTAATTTTGGCATACTTAGTTGTCATGTACACAAGACTTGAGCCTATAGCTTGCTTCGAAACGACAGATGATATAAAAACGTATAATGATCACAGGTTATCTTAAAAAACGTTATATATTAAAAAAATAATTAGCGTAAGGAATCCAAAAATATATCAGAGATAAAAGATGATGTTGCAAACTGACTTCATTACCATTTTTCCAAACCTTTTAGGACAAGCTGTAGCCGATGTCAAACTTGAAAAAAATCATAGCTTTTACGTTTAAACCTGTAATTTAGTTAATTAACAAAATGAAAATATTTTAACAACATGTACCTTCATTATAATATTCGCGTCCCCATGCTTCCGATACCAAAAGATTTGCAAAATAAAATGACACAATATTTTCTTGGACTACCTCAATTGTTCGTCAGTATATTTAATGACACAAACTTGAGTACGAAGCATTTTAAGAATAATTTATGTTCATAGTTCCATTTTTCATTATTATAATCATTGTTTCGTCGCACGGCCGACACCTGAGTTAAGTGCATGACACATTGTCTCAATGAAGAAATTAGTATTTTGATTTTAATATAACTTAGAGGATTCAATCTTCCATGTATCGATGCATGTTTATATCATGAGTTTAAGTTGTACCTACTAATTTAAATTTTTGGTAATGAAGAATTGAAAGTCTATGGAATGAAAATTTATGTTGGTAGTAGCTTCAGGAACTGTTTATAATGTCATATTACTTTCAATTTCTTGCAAAAATGTGGCAGATTGTAAAAATATTTTTTCCTTTAATCATATTAATACAGGGTTCGGCAGAATAATGTTGCCATTTTGAAACGCCATAACTTATGAACAAAATAGAATATATTTATTATACTTATCACAAATTGTTGCATAAACTT
The DNA here is from genome assembly GCA_940337035.1 of Agriotes lineatus. Taxonomy (NCBI): domain Eukaryota; kingdom Metazoa; phylum Arthropoda; class Insecta; order Coleoptera; family Elateridae; genus Agriotes; species Agriotes lineatus. The sequence continues at coordinate 36,297,626 of OW679203.1, forward strand.
TTGGATTTTATGACTTATATATCAAATATTTCAAATGGCCACCGTTTTTTCTCAATACAAGCCCGAAGTCGTGCAGTAAAATTTGCCATGACTTCACTCGAAGGTAAATTCAATTTCTGCATGGATGCAGTTTTTTAATTCGTCTATATTGTTAGAACGTATGGAAAAATTTTTAGGCAGCCCCATACAAAAAAAAATCTGGGGCTGTCAAGTCGCAATTCTGCGATGGCCAAGAACGTTTAGGACTTCGCTCAAATGCAATTCCTCCTCGTTCAATATTTACTTCATTTCTAACAGATTGTCCACGATCAGTTCCTTTTTTGTTGCGAAAAAAACCCCCTTTTTGCCATTTTCTGACCCATCTGAGAATGGTCAGTTAAATCCTCCTTCTGACTCAGATGTCTCCAAATTTCAACCGAAACTCACGTTGTACTAGAGCGATTGACTTTAAGCTGGCAAATTGCTCGAGTACGAAAACTGTTGCTTGTAAAGGCCAGCGATCCATTTTTGTTGACTGTTACTACTGACATATCAAATGCAACGGTATGCAGATTCTAATACATGTTTAATCTTTAATATTATTGCATCCTGTCCAAACTTATACCGTTTTAAAGATGGTAAAATTATTCTGCCGAACCCTGTAGTATATTATGTAACTAGCAGTAAAAGTGATACTTTGTGTGGCGAGACTGGACGCCTTTGACTGACGAGCGTAACGGAGTCGGACAAGTACAAGCGAAGCACACAAAGTCACTTTTACTCCGAATAGCATATGCTATTTTATTTTCAAACGTCCGAACTAATATAAATAAATATATATATTGCCATAAACATAGTTTAGCAGTCTTTATATTGCGCATAATAGTTAATAGTAATTAACAACGTAATCAGCAAAACAAATATTTATTATAAGAATGTTCAGTAAATGTAATAATTTGAATTTTAGAATTGTTAAGAACTAGCATAGGCTGTGAAAATAATTGCATACTGACGTTTTTGAATAGCTTTATCTTTGTTTAAAACATAAAATCAGAGCAGGCTTGGTAATTCAGGTAACAAAGTAAAAACTCTAAACAAAACAATTGGGGTAGCTTCTTCGAAAGCTTTGGTGGTGAAATTGCCAAGCTGCCGCAAAAATCAAGTTATTTTATGTGTTAATAAACCCAAGCTAATTAAAAGTGTTGTTTAATTGAGTGATTGTGACCTGGGTAATTTGGTTTTGCCTTGTATTGGGCTTCCGCACAGGTAAAATACAAGGCTTCGAAGAGGTCCAGTGAAAGCTGTGTTGTTTTGGGCACATTATACGGTGGTCCAGCGAGCTATAAGTTTTTATACGAAAGAATACGAGAGCAGCGACTGTGTAGCACAGCGGAGTATGAAATTTGAGGCCCCAGCTTCATTAGAAGCCGTTCCAGAGGTGTCCGAGAGTATCGGCTGTTTACCAGGTGGGTTCCAGCGCAGATTTGAGCCTTGCTAACTGCATGCAAACAACAATGAGTGGTCCAGAACATCGTGGGAGATCCAGTGAGGGGCAGGTAGCCCTATTTTCAACGAAGAAGCCATCAAAAGGTCAGATTTACCTCCTAGAAGTGTTATTTTTGTGAATGTGCTTCGTTAGCGTCCCTTAGAACGTCACTTTCGGTTCGTGGCGTGGGTAGAAGTGTTTTGTTTATGACGCGGAATACTTACATGTTATTGTTATAGCATAGCGTCGACATCGAGGGATTAATTAAAATTGTCAGCTTGTTTACGTATGCTAGCAGCAAGGAAACCATTTTGATTTTGTATTTCTTTCCATTAGTTAAAAATATAACCCAGTTGTCAAATCCCATTAGATAAATGGATGTACAGCGCTTACAATTAAATGTTTATTTTAAAATAGAACCTTAAATAATTATTGATAGCCAAACGTAGTTAATTAGTAATGATAGCAAAAGCAAGTTCATGTTCGTTTTCTTTAAATTAGATGTATCCCAGTTTGTATTGCAGTTTAGCTGGGAAAATTACGAAAAGTGTGGTAGCTAGGGCTCTTTAATTTATTCAAATAATTAAAAATAATATTCAAAGATTTATTATACCCATCATTAGGGCATAACAATATTTTAAAAATTATGATTATCGAGAATTGACGATTAATAACGCAACTTTTTATTCCACCGCCCACTGAGGTTCAGTTTTTAAATCTCTTGGTACAAGGGTAAGGAAAGTAATAAGTAAATATTGCTTTAAGTCGCAAATGCCGTCTGCTTTTAGTTGTGACAATAACTTTGAATGTTGTAGTAAAGCAAACCTAGGTAGTTATAGCAGTAGTAAAATCTCTGACTCAATGTTAAAACTAGTAACAAAGCAGTAGCATGTCGGAATTATTAAGTAAAATAGAATTTAATAGGAAGTGACGAATTAAGGTTATCTTTAAGCATTTCAGAAAGTCACTCAAATTGTGTGTTACGAAAAGAGAAAATTGTTGATAAAAGCTAAAATTTTCCATTAAATAAAAATGTTTCCGACAATTAAACTTCAATTTTAAGTAGAACAACTGATAATCCTCAGATTGAAAAATCGTTATGATTCACCTATATTAATATATCAAGTAAATTCCTATCATATGTTTATGTCATGGTTTTATTTGAAGTACTGACTTTATATTTAATTTATATTCTTTGAGATCAAATTAGGTATATTTAATAACTGTTACATTTGGATCAACTCAGGGAAAATCTATACCCAATAACAATAGAGACAAAGTATTGAAAATTGATGTACGATTGCACACATTATTAGGAACATTGATAATGCAAGAACTTATAAACAAAGTCACCATAGAATTTCACGGCAATTTTAACAATTCTCCAAATGGAGAAAAATACAATTTAAAAAGGCATTTATCTACTGAATGGTGACAGTGATATTGAAACATGTGTGAAGTAATAAAGTTTATTCATTTATTCTAATTAATTGTGCCTAGAAACTAGGGACAATAACCATAACTGGAAGAAAATTACAAAGATCGAGTATCTGTTGAGAACTAAATAGAGGTGCAGGGAACACAGGGCGAATATACCGGGTGGTTTTGGTCATACCTCTGAACATAAGCAATTTACAAGACTTATCACGGTTATGCATATTCATGCTCACCATTTTTATGAAAAAAAATGGTAGTGGTACTAAATTAACGAGAAATATTTTCCACGTCGTTTAGTATTAAAAACTTATTGGATAATGTTAATTGTGCATAAAAATATTAATTTTAAAGTTTAGATATTCCCCTTACTTATATTTGGGAATATCTAAATTTTAAAATTATTATTTTTATACACAATTAACATTATCCAATAAGTTTTTTAATACTAAACGACGCGGAAAATTATTCTCGTTAATTTAGTACCACAACATTATTTTTCCATAAAAATGGTGAACAGGAATATGCATAAACGTGATAAGCCATGTAAATCGCCTATGTTCAGAGGTATGACCAACCATCCGGTATAGCCTGGAAAGTTATCAAAGCGATGCGAACACAGAGCAGGGACACGACGACGTAAAATAGAATACTGCGGATGAAGTAGATAAACACATGGCAAATATAACCCCTAAGGAAATAAGAACAGCAATAACCCACATGAAGAATTGAAAAAACTGGCATCTTAAATATTGAATAATAAAAGCAGCCCCCGACGTGCTGATGAAAACGTTGACCAGCATATTTAATAAGTGTCTATAGGGTGGCGATCCACCAAGCCAATGGAATATGGCAGTCATAACTTCAATTTACCAGAAAGGAGATGGGAAAGACTACAGAAATGATCGAGCAATTAGTGGCATGTGTGCAAGACTTTACAGAAGAGCCCAATAACAAAGAATTGAAAAGCAATTCATAGACTCGCAGGAGCAAAACGGGTTTAGGGCAGGACGATTGTGTATTGACCCCATGTTTATTCTGAAAAACATGATGGGAAAAGTAATAGAAAGGAGAGGAACCTCCATTTCATATTTATCGATTTGCAACAGCTATATGATACAGTACCATAAAATAAAGTTGTGGCCATGTATGAACCGAAATGGTGTCAATAAAGCCTATATTCTAGCCTTGAAGGCATTTTACGTGTATTATGCCGTTTGCATCATCCCAATTTGCATGTAAAACACAACTGTGTTTGAATTTGAACGCCATCAACTAAAGTCACAATTTATGCTGGACCTCCAGTATGCGACTCGCGGTGCGTAAATTCGCGTGCAAGCAACTACAACGCAACCCTATCTAGATTCACTCCGAGAGATGAATTGCTAGAGGGTACAAGAAGAGGATCCTTGGCCTGCGACCTGCCTTAAGCCCCCAAACAATTCGGGAAAGGAAGCCACGCTGAAAGGTGTTGTTAATTTGGCTTGCCCAATAAGTAACTGTTAATTTGTGAATAAATACCCTTTTCCCAATTCAGTGAGTTTTAAAATTATTTGTATATCTTGTGGGTATGCTGTATCAGAGTGTATTGATTCGTAGCACCTCTGTAGGAATTTAAAAACGTGTGTGATTAGTGGGTCGACTGGTAACAAGTATTTCGGTGGCTCATAGAAAGTAGTGGAGGCAACGGCGTGACCTTGAAGCCGTTTTTTTATGTCGCAGCGGTCAAGCTACAGGAGCCGTTCTACGGCAGCTTTCAGCGGCTTGGATCGGCAGGCCAACGGAGAAAGACGGGGCCAAGCGTCGTGGGACTTGCTAGGAGCCAGCTTTAATTACGTAATCACAGATAATTATTGAGTATAACGAACTTGTTTTTTCGAATTGTAAGGTTGGAATGCCATATTTAAATTAATTTTCCTTTTAGTTAAATAGTATGCTATATGGTAGCTATCTCGTTAGTTAAATCAGCATTACACAGTGTTTACATTTAAATTATTAAAAATAGTACTACGATAATTGATTTGACAGCAAATTAATGTATTTCTTATAATTTATTACAAATCAAAATAATTCTTGCTATTATGTAGAGACCCGACCCATATAAGATAAGAGTCATGAATTTTACACAATATTAAATTATAATATCCAGTACACAAAAATAAAACAAAGTAATATATTGATCTTTAAAACACACATATAAAACAATAACGAAATGCAGGATTAAAACCTAAAATACATGGTCATTCCTCAACATATACGTCTAAGATAAAAATAAATCGTTAACGCGCAATACTTGGTGAGTACACCCATCTACAAGCAAACAGTAGGGGAATAACTGTATCCGCAATACATTTACAAACAATATTACAAAGATGCCAAAATAGCTGTCTTCAATATGCAAACGCTAACACCTGTCGTAGTCGTTAACCCCTAAACAAGGGAACTCTTCCTCACTTTTGACGGGCAAGGCTAGCCTCCCACCCGGCCTAAGGGCAAAGAGAGCTTATAGAACCACTTTGTGGTTAAAACAGGCCACTGGCCTATAGTAAGAGGAAGAAGAAGAATATGCGAACTTTAAACTGCATCGAAACTAGTCATCAAGATTTTGTGCATAAACAGCAGTCTTGATTTCGCGTACATATTTACTTGTCTCATTTGTTTCTCAACCTTCACAATGCGCAAATGCTTATCGTTCAAATTGCAAACATGCCCTGCTTATGATGCTGGAAACCTGAGTACTGATACGTAGCCCTCGGACTGAATTGCGCCATCAAACATGAACGGTGCGATGCTTCTAGCTCTGGCGTCTCTTTGGCGCTTGACGTCACGGAACAATAGGGATGTCACGATTAAAGTTAAACTTACTTGAAGTGTAAAAATGGGCTCACAAACCTGCGCCTTTGGGTTGGGAACGCTGGTGACTACTTAATTTTCCAGAGATCATCACTAAATTTTCGTTTATTGCTGAACACACTGAACAGGGCCGTACCGAGCACTTTCAACTAAGCAAGTTACAGTAATTAAATCGAATTAACAATGAAAAAGCGTGTAAACAGAAACTGGGTATATATTTAATGATTAAAGTAAAGAATCCAGGCAGTGGTAACAGGTGCCAATGTTTCTCCCATCGTAGTAATTGCAGCGTAGATGTTTGTATTAATTTAAAACTTTGGGGTGTAAACGAAAAACAGTAGCGTATCTACTCACTACTACTAAGAAAACTACTGGAAAATCAGCGGAAAACGCAAAAATAATTTACCGGTTTTTACTTTTGGCGACTGTTGTTGATTAATAAAATTCGGAAAAAATGTATTAAAGTAATAAATTTCTTCCCTCAGAATCGCAGAATTTCTAAAGTAAAAGTATTATTTGCTGTAGTAAATCTACCTAGCAGGAAAATCGAGGTTTTACTACGAGGATTCAAAGAAATTGCAGGCGCAATAATATGTCAATTCTGCGCGAGAGGGTAACACGTGATATGACCTCAATGGAATTTCTTCATCCTCACTGACACTGACATCTTTAGCGGTACAAGTAAGTAGTAGCAATTGCGTGGTTTATGTTCCATTAAACATACCAAGGTGGATGTTCAAGAACTTCCAGAATTTTAAAAGCAATCTCATTTTACTTCGTTCTGGGACAGGTTACTAGAATTTGAGAGATATATCTTAGGTGTGTTATATAGTTACCTACATAATTTTATTTGATTTCTTTGTCTAGAATTATAATTTTGCGGATATGGCCTATTGCCGTAAGCTTATTAAATGTTTCCATTGTTATTGATTTTAAATGCTGTTATTATAGAAGGAATAAAAAACTGTGGAAAGATTCTGAATAATCAATATATACTTAAAATTAACATTAAAATGTAGTAAAATTGTACTAGGTTAATTCCAAATTAACTATTGTGAGGATATATTCATTTAATACATATCCGTTCTGGAATGTTCTGTCAGAATTAACCTGAATAAGTTAATAGTGTCATGAATTATGCAATGTATTTGCTCATATTTTATTTAAAGAAACAGTTATTCAACAATTTAAAGGATTAATGAAATTGTTCTCTATAACAGTATCAGGCTGTTTCAAAATCATTGTGTTAAAAGTGACATTCCTAATTAAGTTAAAATGCATGTACATGCATATCGATATTTGCATAAATAGCTAATAATTCCCAGAAGAAATAAATAAAGAAGCAGCATGCTGCGCAGTTATTTCATTATTAAATAATGTATTACTCCTCTAAGAATTTCTACCATTGGATTTGCCGTCAATTCTTTTTATATAACTAATAGTTCTTGAATTAAAGCAAAAATAGGCAGAATTTTATTTTTTAAAGTGTTCACCCTGTATATTTTTGACCGAACTTCTCTAGGTTTTGTGCCAGGTAGACCTCTAATCGGCATGCAAAATATCGTCTTCTTCCAACAAACAGTTTTAAAGTTATACCGCCAACAGGTAGACAAACAGACAGACAGAATTGAGAAAACTGTTTTCGTCATCTAAGGATCCTAAAACGTGACGATCAGAAAAAATTTCGGGTGATCTTTTTGCTATTACAGTAGCTTGCTTCTTTCGTCTTGGAAGTATAAAAGGTTTGGTTTTGCTCTTCCCTGAACTCCTTTCTGCCGATTTTTGGATAGCCTTTCTAATGCTAATCAATTTGGCATCTAAATTCGATTCTTAAAAATATTTTATTCAATCATGCTTTTGAGAGTTTTGTGTTTTATACGAATAATGGAAAGCATAAAGACGTTTTTAATATTTGAAGTAGCATTGACACCAGTGTAACGTTTTAATTAAATTACGTTGTATATTTTAATGTAAATTTAAAAAAAAAAACTAGTTGAAAAAGCAGTAACATGCTACTATATTCCTCAAGAAATAATATATTGACAATAGATGTCACCTTGAAAAATCAGCTTACGACGAAAATACAACAAATTTTATTGAGTTTATAAACATTTATTCTACATTTCATAATAGCTATTTATGTATGAAGTTGCAAAATGAAAGTGTTTTTCACACTAGTTGTGTGTGAGAAACACTAATTTTGTAACGTGTTGCATACAAGATTTTCTCTAATTTAGAGTCATATTAATTTCTACAGTAAATAAATTTACTTATCTACAAAATTGTTCTAAATTTTCATATTAGCACTAATGTCAATATTGCAACTATTATCAATATGAGATCGCTTATTGCGACTAGTGCGAATATTATACATTATTTTTTATTTTAATATAATTTTATATTTTTGGTTTAACGTAAACCATTCATGAATATTTTACGATGCTGTTGAATTAAAAGACCTTCATAATGAGCCGGCCAGAATTGGTGGCCTTGGTGTCAAAATCAGTGAATTATAGTTGTTTATTAAGGTGTTGTTGTTTTATATGTATGATTTTACAAGTAAATTGCAGTTACTCTAAATTCTAGTCAGGTTTTTATACCCTTTACCTTAAAAAGTACGTCCAAAGAGGATCAACATGATGTAATCCATTCTTTTACGGCCAAGGGACTTTCTGCTCAAGAACGTCACACGATAGGGCCTGGTGTTTATAGAGAAACTTGCTGTTCAAAACGGCAGTTGTGGATTGGCAAAAGAAATCTTTGGAAGGTAGGGAATGCACAAAAGGCATACCATGTCCTAGATAGGAGCATGTTGTGAAAACTGCAAGCCCTGTTAAGTGCGTCGACAATATTTTGCTTCAAGATAGTTGTATTCAAGTAAGAGATATTGCGAGCCTCATAAATATTTGCATGGGAACTGTTAACATCATTATTAAAGAAGTCGGTAGCAAACTGTCCAAGAATAATTTTACCAGCCGGCGACATAATTGTTTTTAGTGAAGCCAATGGATTTAAAAAAATAATCTCTTATAAATTTCGTATATAAACGTATTTTATTTGAACTAGTCTCGTGTATATATCTGTTTTGTTTGCTGTAAAATGTCTCCCTACTTCTGAACAACAGCATTTTTGTTAGTCGAGATAATTATTTTGATAGAAACATATCTTGAAATAAACAGCATATGTATGTGCCAATGGCTTCTCTAATTCATAAGACAATGCTGAAGAGGCTAAAGCGTCATATTTCATTGTTTTTTATGTACCCATGACAAATTCCTGTGCTTGTAGATATTCAAATTTACAATCTAAGTTTGAAGCAGATAAACCAACGCTATCCAGATTTATTTCATGACAATGCCATTTCAAACGGTTTTACCTTGATAAGATTATTGCCCAAGGGCGAATACATTTTTGTAATTGGAGCAAATTATCTGTTAAATGCCATAAAAATCTAAATAGTTCCCTTATATTCATTGCAAAGTCAAGTGGTTAAGATAATAATATTTGATCTTCATAAGAATTTAGAATATATGGCGATTGTAACTTAACGATATTATTGAAGTCACAGAAAATGTGATTAATATCCGTTTTTAACCAGTTTAGTATAGAAAATGTGTGTATTCCGAACTTAAAAAAGTTTTTATAATAGATTCAGTACATATGTAATAATAATAGTTACTGGACAAATGTCTATTCCCTATAAAATGCGAAGCTGCTATTTTTAACTACATCTCTATGAGCTTTGGGAGAGTTATCCGAATGTAGCCTTCGGTTAATGCTATTATTGGACTGACAAATTATTAGTTATAGTGTTTAGAGTATCATTGGTAATCGAAATTAATTCAGTTTAATTTGGGCAACGACCTTATATAGTATAAACAGGAAATCTAGTTTGGTAGTAGTAGTATAGCTTCTTAACAATGTCGAATTGCTATTAATTCTACTTTAACTTGCAGCTTGCAAATGCAGAACACTGAACATGCCATCCTTACGTGTTACAAACATTTAATTTACTAAACTGAACATAACCGGTTGTAAATTCCGGGAGATTCGCCATTCCAGTTCAATTTTAATTGTCAGAAGTATTAATCAGGGTGAGCTCGTAATAATGAACTTCAATGGCATTTATAATAAAATAAAGAAAACCTGTATAATATTACCTACAGTTGTAGATTTCTTTTTCTGGTTTCTCTTTTTCTAAATTAGCGTTGTTTTGTTTAATGTAAGTGAGCATTTAGAATTATCTCGTCAGCTCTTCTTAGGATCCTCTGTATCTATCCAGTCATTTGTGTATGTATATATTTTCTTTTATTTTTATGTATATATTAGAGATACAACAGGAGGAACTCTATAAATCCATCCACAAATCAGTATATTATTAACCGGTTGAAAATGTCAAGTTTGGCTTTGCCAGTCGAATTACTGTCTGTCTGCCTGTTGGTGGAATAGCTCAAAAGCTATTTTCGGAAGGAAGCCGATATTTTGCATACGGATTAGAGGTGTAGCTGGATCGAAACCGAATATACTTTCAGTTGTAATATAACAGGTGGAATTATTATTATGGATGATTTTTTTTCCGAGTTAAAACCGGAACCTAAATTTAACGAGTGCGTAGCACGGGTTAAATTTGCTGTTTTGGTTTCAACGAGTAAATATCATGGATCATTAATCATTACACGAATTATATTTTGAAAGAGAATATATTGAATGAAATGCAAAATATCAATTATTTTTTTTAGGTAGACACTGTTAATGTTGGTTACCCTGCTGTCAATTTTAAGGTAAGCTGTCAAATTCAAGGTTATCAGGTTAGGTTTTGTGTCAGTTTGTGTCAAAACTGACGGAAAACCTAACCTGCTAACCTTGAATTTGACATAGACTTCAAATTGACAGCGGAGTAACCAACATTAACAGTGCCAACCCAAGAAAACAATCACAACCATTTATGATCACCCGTAAAAACAATTACGAAAATAAATTACTACCGCTGTGATAATGTGTAACTAGGCATTTGCATGCACCTCATTGGTTGAAATACCGTCACGTGATACATGAATTACATTCTCAGTAATAATAGGACGAGAGGTCAAATTATTGCCGACAATAAATTTTGCGATTCAGATACGAGTTTCTGTGGCGACTAAAATAACGACGAGTGCTTGCATGAGTCGCTATTTTCTAAAGCAACAGAAACGAGACAATCTGAAGAGCAAAAATTGTCGGCAATATTTTGACCTAGAGTCATATTGGTATTGAGTGGTATCCATAGTAACTGATCCTAGCAACATTTTTACAAACAAATAAACAAAACTATTGTAAAACTAAAATCGAAGTTATTTTTCATTAAAAAATAGTTACAGAAAAAATTGTCGCTGAAATAAAGCTCCTCGAAATATTGTCACTAAAATACTCATTTGATTGGTAGTTTATTTTTAAATTGAAGAATGCCATTGGTTGACAGTGACACCAGTTAAATTGCCAGTAAAATAAATAAAGGTTGAGCACCTTAAAAAATAAAATTTTGTTTTAATTCAAGAACTTAAAAAAAAATTTAAAAAATTCTTTGGTTTTTTAAATTTCCAATTTAAAAACTTCCAAGATAAGCCCTTTACTAATTTGAAAAAAAAATGTTTCCTCAAATTATCCCAAATTCGTTACGAGATAGAAGGTTGATTCTATATATTTTCCTATTCTACTGTTTAATTTTCTACCCGAACCCCAATCAAAACTTAAAAATTCCGATTAAACGCAAAGATGGACAACTAATTTTGAAATATTCCGCTGTTTTGTTTATGTACGTTACGAGATGGGCGGTTATTTCTTTAGACATTCCTATTCTACTTTTTTATTTGCTATCTCAATCTGAAGTCGAAATTTAAAAATTCCAAAAGAACGCACAGGCGAACAAAGAACGAATTTTTAAAAATGTGATCATCGATTTGTCCGTATTCGTTACGAGATAAGAGGTTGGTTCTTCAGATATTCTTATTTTACTTTCTTATCTTAAATACGACTTGGAAGGCAAAACTTCAAAATTCCAGAAAAACGCACAGACGAATAAATAAAACAAATTTTTGAAAATGTTTCCTCCATTTCGTTTATATTCACTACGAAATAGGAGGTTGTCTCTTAAGACATTATTATTCTACTTTTCCATCTTAAATCCGAATCCGAAGTTAAAAATCTAAAATTCAGAAAGAACGCACGGGCGGACAAGCAATGCTTTTTTAAAATCCGCCATTTTGTCTATGTTCCCTATGAGATAGAGGGTTGGTTCTTCAAACATTTCTAATTTACTTTTTTATCTTAAATACAATTCCGAAGTCAAAATTTTAAATTCCGAAAAAAACGCACGGGCGAACAAACAACGAATTGTTAGAAATGTGTTCGTCGTTTTGTTCATGTTCGTTACGAGATTGGAGGTCGGTTTTTCTGAAATTCCCATTCTATTATATCACTTGCTATCCGAATCTGTAGTCGAAATTTAAAAATTCCGAAAAAAACGTACAGGCAAACAAACGCAACGAATTCATGTTCGTTATAAAATAAGAGTTCGGACATTCCTATTCCGTTTCATTTGTTATCGGAATTTGAAATCAAAATTTAAAACTTTAGAATAAACTCGCAGGAGGACAAGTAATAATTTTTTAAAAATTTGCCATTTTGTTCATGTTTCTTACGAGGTAAAAGTTTGGTTCTTCAGACGTTCCTATTCTATTTTTTACTTTTTTTTACGATAAAGGAAGTATTGGTTTCACCCCAAACATTGGAAATTGAGTTGTCAATAGATCTTCACGTTTTAGAGTCCCCCGATCCCAAAAAACATATTTTTTTCATTGGTCTGTCTGTCTGTGTGTGTGTCTGTGAACAGAATATCTCAAAAACGAAAAGAGGTATGGCGTTGAAACTTCATATATACGTTTTGTATACTATGTAAATGAGACGGCAAGCTTTTGAAGAAAATCGCATAACCGGAAGTAGGTGTTTACTCTTGTTATTTTTCAGTTTTTTTAGATTTTTTCAAAAACGGCTCTAACGATTTTTTTCAAACTTTATATTTTTATTAAATTTTTAATGTGTATTGTTGTGGCATGGGTGATTTTCCAGTTAAATATGTACTTCTAAAATAGGTTTCCTTTGTTTTTTCTATTTTTTTTAATTAACTCCTATTTTAAATACAACACCCGGTATATTATTACATTTTTTAATTCAGCTTGAAATTCTAGAAAACTAACTAACTCTTTATTTTTACCGTTTTTGTAGAATTTGCAATTTGTGAAAATTTTTGACAAATGCTTAGAAATTAAAAATCAAATTTTTGGCTAAGATCACTGTAAAAGGAAATTGTGTGAGTGTATGACACCAGATTTTTTATCTTAAATATGACTCCGAAGTAAAAATTTCAAAATTCCTAAATAACGCACAGGCGGACAAGCAATGCTTTTTTTAAATCCGCCATTTTATCCACGTTCGTTACAAAATTGGAGGTTGGTTCTTCAGAAATTTCCATTCTACTCTATTACTTGCTATCCGAATCTGTAGTCAAAATTTAAAAACTCCGAAGAAAACATACAAGCAAACAAACGCAACGAATTCATGTTCGTTAGAAGATAAGAGGTTGGTTTTTCGGACATTCCTATTCCTATTGCTATCGGAATTTGAAATAAAAATTTAACAATTTCGAATAAACTCGCAGACGGACAAACAATTTTTTTTTAAATTCGCCATTTTGTCCATGTTCCTTATGAGGTAGGAGTTTGGTTCTTCAGACTTTCTTATTCTACTTTTTTATCTTAAATAAAATATTGAAATTCCGAAAAAACGTACAGGTGAATAACTATTTACAATGAATATAAAGAAATGTTTCCACCATTTTGCTCATGTTCAAACTTGGCGGGCACAGTACGCCGTAATTCGCTTTCTTCTAGCTGAAACATACACTCTGATAGTCAAAATTCAGCCCAAATTTATCGTAAAGTTTAAAGAAGAAGCTAAAAATTATCGTGAACAGTTAGAGGAGTGACCAGGCGGAAACCTTCTGTGAGGAGGGCATGCCAAAGCTTGTGCCACTGTGTGATAAATGCCTTCATCGAAATGGGAATTATGTAGAAATGTAGCTCAGAGATGTATCTATATTTCTTATACAATAACGGTTCATATTCATTTTTGTCTTCCTTTCTTTCTGAATCGGATATTGAAAAAAATTACCCTCGTATTGTAGCCTGACGGGCAATTTTAATTTAATTTAATTGTTTAATTTCTTTGCTACAATTACCAGACTGATACTGGCTTCCCAGGCAGCTCAGAATGTCAAGGTCCCAATAATAAACTCAACTAGTAACTTCAGGAAGAACACAGAATAAGCTTTATCATCGTATAATATTTTTAGCTAAATACATCTCAAATTAAATTGTATTCAACGAGACAGAAAATAAAAATGTAACAATGTTTGTAAATAAATCAAGTTTCTTCTAACGGTAGGTTTAGTTCGTTTAGATTTGGGCCATGGCAGTCACATTTGGAGCAGTCTATACATGGAGTAGTTCGAATATCCCGTAGGCAGTTCGGCGGGCGACAATCAGCGAAAACAGCTTAATGGCGAAACGTAAACATTAAATTCAGTTTTTAAATTGTTGAACGGGCGAAAGTACGGGAAATATCATATTAGATTATATGGATACCTGGTGCGACTAGTGTTTATCGCGGCCTGCAGTTATACTATGGCGGGATTACGGGTAAGTGGATTACTATTGAATACCAGCTGACCTTTGTTGGAGATGATCCCCTTCAAGTTACTCCCTATTCGAGCTCGCGTAAATATGGAGGCCGGTCTCTGGCGCTAGGTGCTGCACCTCCTAATGTGCGCTTTCAGCTTTGAAGGTGTTCAACCGTTCTGGGTACAATTAATAGGTTTAATTACGTCGGCTTCGTTGTTCTGGTGCGGGGAAATTGGCTCACGGACGGTAACCAGGTACTGGGAATCGTCGTCTGCGAGCGCGTTTTAGCTCTCTTATTAACTAGGTACTGAGAATCGTCGTCGTAAAGCCTAGGTGAGCCTTCTGGGTAACCAGGTGCTGGGAAACGGTACCGAAGAGTTTTGGATGACCCTCCTAGTAACCAGGTGCTGGGAGCGGAATCAGGTCCGGAATAGGGTGGTCCAATCAGTGGTTCAGTCCGGTTCGTGAGAGTAGGGGATTCTTGTTTCGATGCGCGGAGGTGAGCCTGCGACTTTTCGCGATGACGTCGTTTATCGCCGCCCGCGCGGATCAAAGATGCAACGCTCCGATTCCTAAAGTGAAATACGCTCACTCAAATCGCGTTCGCGCTGGGCGACACGTTACAGTATTAACAAACTCCGTTTTACGGAGCTCGTGATAATAAGAAAAAGCTTTAGTGATCTATGTTACATTCTAACTTGAGAATTCCTCTATAGACAAACAAAGTTAGAATTGAGACTAAAGCTAACATTCAAAAGTGAACAAGTCCGCCGCAAACTGTTGAAGCGCTTACAGCTATTATATAGTATTATCAAAAATTATTCTATCTAGTATGGTTATGGCAATTCCTAATTTGTAAATGCAACTTTAAGTCACTTAAAGATCAGATGTCAGGTTTGACTTAATATAGAGGTAGTTTCATCCATAAATTAGGAACTATTCCATAGCCATACTAGATAAAAGTAATTTTTGATCATACTTTATAGTCACTGTTATATGTATATTCCACGGGCTCTACAATCTCTTGTAAACAATCCATCCACATATCTTCCTTCTTTATCCATATCCATATCAAAAAGCAAACGAAAATTTATGGAATTATTCTCGTTATGTTCTCACAACTCATACACATAATTTCCAAACAGTCAGACCTCTATGTTAAACTCAAGATTCGTCCGGATAAAACCATGAAAATTTAGCATTAAGGCCAAATAATGCAAATAAAGAGACAACGCTGTTCTTTCCCACGTTTAGTATTTACAGAAACTCGTGTATCATAATTGCTATTTAAACTTTTACGTTTTAACCGTCTTCAAGAGATCATGATTTCTGAGACTTTCCAGGCCATTGTCATTAAGTAACAAACGACTTCCTAGAGTGGACCGTGTCATGGTTGAGTTGTTCGATCTCAATAATGACACGGTCCAATCCTGGAAGTCGTTTGTTACTTCAAGAGATCATTATCATCAGCATCTGCTACACGTTATAGGCCCGTTGGGCTGTTCCGGCTCAAATTGGCATTTCTCTCTGGATCTTTCGGGTTCTCTTTTTCCTCTTGGCTTATATTTCTATAGCAATTTAAGAAATCTGTCTTTATTCGTTCTCTATATGTGTTCAGTCCATTTTCTTTCGTATTAGTGTATCTTTTCATTAATTGGCTATATATGGCGTTTCTTACGTCTTCATTGCTGATGTGTTCTAATCGTGTGCATCTTTTTATTCATCTTAGGAGTTTTATCTATGCCGTTTCTATTTGTCTTGCATCTTTTTTCCTAATGACCCAGTTTATATATCCATATAGTAGCGACGGCACTGGCATGGCATAATAAAATTTTATTAGGGCGTCCTTTCTTTGTTTTTTGCCCTATTGTTCCTTTTATCTTACCACACGTTATCAGGAATATTGTTGTTTTTTTTTGTATTTCTTTGTCATAGTCGTAAGATATTTATAAGGTTTAGGTTCCTCTTTGTGTTGCCTATAAGTTTATATTTATAAATTAATTTTAGTCAATTTAAATTGCCCTGTTTATTTTTGCTAGCTCCTGCAGATACACTCAACTGAAAATCAGAGTGGATTGATGTTCCGATTTTAATTATGACAATTCATAACTTCTGTCAAATAGTATTTACTATTTCTGAAAATTACAAATACTTGATCGTTACATTTGTTATATGAGAATATCAAATAGTAAGTGCTTCCTTAATTAAAATCAATTCACTTTAATCTTTCAGTTTTTATATAATACCTGGATTCACCCACCTTTCATCCAACTTATCACTCTTATGCTGAAGCCAATTCATCCCACTCTGCAACCTATCACTCTACAACTGCTCTTCTCAAAACCTCATTGAAGGCCTAAACTGTCCACTAAACTGTAAAAATGTTCAGAATCAGGATTCGAATTAACCCAGGAACCTAGTTTGCTCCATGAATCTGCCTACACAGCTCCACCACAGCAAAAATCCAAACAGACCTCGTTCGTAGTTACATTACTTTAATACTCAATCCAAATCATTCATTTGAATTTTGTTACAGCTTAGCACCAAGAATCCAGACCAGAAACAAGCCCCACAAATGCGCTTACTCCATCCGCGACTTCCCTGTGATTCCCTTCTTTTGTGAATTGTTACTTATTATCCAATCTAATCAATGCCAAATGTCAAATGCAATCTTGCAATAAATCCAATTCCCTCCCTCCGTTTATTTGCTTTTATAAATTATAAATGTTTTAGTTTAATTTTCTCACCACATTCTTTATCTTCCTTCATATAGTCTGCATACCTTCCATTCTTTTAACACTTTATATTTTATTATTTATTATTATTATTTATTAATAGAAACAAACAGGCAAATAAGCCTAATTACATGTTTCTTATACATATAAATTTTAAGCGTAAACTTAGCTCGTAACTTATAAAATATAAAATTAAAAATAATATACTAATAACTAGTGATATATTTATAAACAGATAACAGATTTCAAATTAAAATCAAACCAAGATGCAAGATGCACGGGGGGAAAGAATAATAAAAAAAAATCCCATAGTTAAGATCTTAAATTCGTGGAATCTAATATCGTTCTCAAGCGGTTTATTGATGCTCCAAATAAATCAAAGTATTGGTAATATTTATTAATAATGGTTCACATATTAATAACAGGTGAAAACAACCGAATATTAGTTCTCACCAGCGGAATATAAAAAGAAAAAGTAGGTCGAATTCCATGAGGGGGCACCCGAAATGCAATTTCTGAAAGTAGATAAGAGCAGTCTATGTGATGATTCAAAATTTTGTATGCAAAAATGATTATTAATGACGTATTGGTTGATAAGACTCAAATTCAGGACCAACGCCAAATTTTTTATAATATAAAAATCTAATAAATTTATTTTGTACCTTTTCAATATGTTGCTGTAGACTTTGTGTATAAGGAGACCAGACAGTACAAGCGTATTCAAGATGAGATCTTACTAAGGAATTAAACAGTACGATCATAGGTTCAGTTTGACGGAATAGATATGTATTTCTAATTATAAACCCTAGATTATTATTACAAATATTGACCGTTTTTTCAATGTGATGTTTAAAGTTAAGATCAGTTGCAAAATAAACCCCTAGATCTTTAAAGTTGCTAATTCTTTGCAATTCGTTACCGTTAATTACGTAATGAGAGTCTATGAAGTTTTTTTTTAATGTGTAGCTCATTATAAAACACTTAGAAAAATTAAAATTCAACTTGTTTTCACAACTCCATTTAAAAATGCTATTTATGTCATCTTGTAGCTGTAGTGCCTGTTGTTCGTTATAAATACTTTTGTATAGTTTTAAGTCATCAGCATAAAGAAGGCATTTTGAATGTTTAACCACACTTGGTAAATCATTAATAAACAATAAGAAAAACAAGGGTCCTAAATTTGAGCTCTGAGGCACACCTGACGTAGAATAAAACATAGATGAGAAATCACCTTGATAAAACACTAATAGCTCACGGTGTCTGAGATAAGAATTGATAAAGTCTAACAATTTCATTGAAAATCCAAACAACTGTAATTTGTTTATTAAAATATTGTGATCAACTTTATCAAATGCTTTCTGAAAGTCAGTATAGATAACATCTACTTGGCGGCCCTTATCAATTTCAGAGCTGACTTCATCTACGAACACCGTTAAGTTTGTAGTTGTTGATCTTTTTTTTAAGAAACCATGCTGTGTGCTTGATAACACGCTACTTACATGAGAATAAATTTTGTCATATATTATATATTCAAATATCTTTGCAGGAGCAGGCAGCACTGCAACCGGCCGATAATTTTTAATGTTGCTCTTATCGCCTGACTTGAATATTGGTACTATTTTGGACCTCTTCCACGCTCTTGGAAAGATAGAGAGTTTCAATGATAAATTAAAAATTATTAATAATGGAAAAGACAAACTCTCAGCACATCCTTTGAAAATAAAGCTCGGTATACCATCAACTCCGCAACTCCTAGTATTTTTAAATTTTTTTATGGCTTTTATAATGTCTGTCAAATTTATCGAATCTATATTCAACATGTTCTGTACATAGTGACCTGACTGAGAGTTGTTGTTACTATTATTATCAGGCGCTCTTTCGTCATAAGTACTAGAAAAATATTGTGCAAACCCGTCAGAAATGTTAGCATTTCCTGAAAATAGTTTACCATTTAGTGTATACCTTTGAATAAAATCATCACTATTTTGTCTTTTATGTTTTATAAAATTCCAAAATATATTTGGTTCATTATTTTCAACAATAGAATTTTCAATATTAGTTACATAATTTTTATAGCAATTATCAATATCTTTCTTTAATTCGGACCTCAGCCTTTTAAATTCTAACAAGAAGCACTCGCTTCTACCTTTTCTTTTTCGATAGTGCTCTTTTAATTTAATTTTTTGAATAATATCGTGTGTGAACCATGGCGGAAACCTCTTTTTGTGACTTTTCATTTTCGGAACACATAAATCGAAAATATTATTTTTCTACTCCTTTATTAGTAAATTGCTCATTAAGCACTGTTTACTTGATTAGTAAATTCGTTGTTACAAACAGTGTTACGTAATGACTAACACGTAATTTTTTTTATTACGTTACAGTTAGCTTCTGTTGTTTGTACGAAGCGGTGTAGGGATGTGACTGCAGCCGCCTAATTTTTAAGATGGTGTGACAGATAGTTTGACAGTTAATAAAATATTTCTTTTTCGTTTAACGAAATGAGTGTGATCGTAGAAAAAGTATAGTACGCAACTCGAGCTATAGAGCAATTACACGCTCGTGGAATTACACACGCGCCGCTACGCGGCTTGTGCGTAACTTTTCCAACTCGCGTGTAATATGCTTCCTACAGCTCTCGTTGTGTAATATACTATTACACGTTGATAAAAGATTTCAACTGCTTCGTTTACATCGGAGCATTGTAATAATTCCCACCTTTTTTAATGCCACGCAAATTTTATCTTAAACTTTTAACCCTTCTATATGCCAAAAATGTTTTTAAAACTTTTAAAAGAGTTTATTTATTAATTTCTTATTACAAAAATTGGTTACATGCTTTTCGTTTCAAATTTTCTTATATCAGTAAAAACAAACTCCCTAGCGATTTTACCTATTTTCTCCATTACTACCTACTACGTTCAATAGTCTATTTCGATAAAGTATTTGTCATCATTTTCCAATTTCATTTTAGATATTAAATTAAGTTAGAATCCTGCTGTTTTTCAATCAGTTTTATATTATTAAATTAGAAATTCTATTTTCTTTAGTTATTAAATGCATCTTAATAATTTTAATATCCAATTTACATCTAAGTTGGTCTTTATAATTTTTAATTACTATAATCTTTTAATCCTATTAATCTGATTTTTTTAGACCCTTCTACCAATATCATAACAATATATTGCATCCCAGATAATTGAAGTAAGATATATATTTTATGTTCGATTGAAAGTACTAATAATACTCCTCTAAGGGCCATGATTTATTATTTTGTAGACGATATTATAACGTTATAAGTTTTAGATGTATTGTGTGTATGTATTGTCGGTAACCTCATTTTACCTTGCGCTGTAGAGGCTGGTGCTTTATATATACTTGCGTTTGGCGGTATATTGCTTTACTTGCCCCGGATTCGGTTTACAAAGTTGGAGCGCTGCAACCATTGTGTGAGGTGCGTGTCATGGTGATGTGTTGACCTTGTCAATCCTGTTAGGTCTGTAGTTCTGAGCAGAGCACAATTAATTTGATTCCCAACTGTGAATGCGATTCCAATCGCCAAGGCTGCGGAAAAATTCAGGTCCTCGCGAGATTCGAACCGAATGCAAGCCTAACGCTTTCCCAACTGCGCTACCAAGCCTCTTATAAGTTTTAGATATATTATTAAATTTTTATACAGAGTGTAAGTTAATTGTTGATCAAAAAGTGGAAAGTGATAATCCTTAGGGTGTATACAAAGGGAATTCGAAAAAAAAAGTTTATTGCTCTTCTCTGAACACGAAGCAATCTGGCAACAAATATGGAAACATAGCAGCACTACAACATTTGCAATTTACACCGTATACAATGTCTAGTCGGCATTTAATAATATGAACAATAACAACAACTGCAATTACATATTTTATTAGAATATTATTTAAAGTGCAAATTAAGAAAAACAATTAAATATTTTCTTTAGATATGTTGACAGTAGCCACCTTCTTGACTGAATTAAAAGCTCGTTGAATTCGCTCTTTGAGCTGTTCAACAGTTGGTACACTTTTCCTTTTATGTATCCCCAGAGGAAAAAATCCAGTGGATTTAAATCTGGCGATCTGGCCGGCCATGCTATTTGACGATCGCGACCTATTGATCTTCTTGGGAAATAGTCTAGTCAAATTGTCGAAAATACCTCGTTTTTTTGACAAAAATACTACCTGAAAAGTGAAATTGTATTTTTATAGAAAAAAATCCGTAAAGTTCAATGTACTACAAAGTAACAGCTGACTCAGTGGAGAAGTGATTGAAAATGGTGGTCAAAGTAATGAAAAAACGGTTTTTTGAATACAAAAATGCACAAAAGCAATTTAAAGTTTAAAAAAAAAAACACTTATGTAGCTTCAAAAACAAATAAAACAAGCTTTTGATGGTCAAAATCGATTAATTAAAAAAAAAGTTGTGTCCAAAAAACCGCTAAAAATAGCCGATCCTTCAATTGTTCTTAACTTTTAAAAAATATATATATAACGTTGAAACTTTCAGAAAATATACTACTCGGTGAGCAGAAAACGCATGTGTTTGAAATTTGCAAAAATGTTGATTATTTTTTGCATTCATAATTTTCTTCGAAAAAAATACGTTCTTGCAGAAATTGATTTACTCAGGTTGCAGAAGTCCTACAGCAATTAGCCTAGGCTTATTTTTTCCTTAAGAGTTATACTTTTGCGGACAATATGAGCGGGATTTTTTTTGCACTTGGAAATATGTGCAAATTCAATTCTAAGAATGACCTTTTTTTAAACGCACAAAATGTGAAATATTTTTGTCAATTTCAATTATACTGAAATTACATACGCACAATTCGATAGCTGCCAATTTTATCCGAATTTAAAAAAGATAACGATACGACCCATAGAAGCCGAGGTACTTTTTTCTTCAAAAAATCGCTGCACATTTATTTATTAATACTAACAGCTGAAGCTTGCACAAACTTTAGCTGAATACTTCTAGTGTAATATAAAAATTATTTCGCAATTATTGACCGTGTATTATTTATTGCGAACCGGTTTACATTAGGCGTCGCAAAATGCATATTCCGTTCAGAGCGGTGCCGGGCGAGTAGCGTTAAGCGTTGTGAGGAGAAACTCGGAGTAGGCCGCTCCATTCGGCTTTTACTCGGCCTGCACAATGTACTCAGAATATCCTTCCTTTTTAAAATTTTTATAGTGTTTCTAATAATAATTATAAGAATCATAATATTAATTAGAAGAATAATTATAGCAACTAATTATTTAATTTCTAAACTGTCATTAAACATGAAAAATATTTTTATTAACAATAGGATCATAAGAAATATTTAAAAAACATATTTACAAGAAATTGTTACATAATATAAACATCTATAAAAAGTACAAATCCTTGCGTATGAGATAACTATTACTGCAGTTTATTGCCCACTCAGGCATAGGCTGACAAAAGACCAACCAAGTATTCTTTAACACACTGGGACTGTGATATATAATTACACAAACAGCCAGTCTTATAAAGACCACTAATCTGAAGTTAAGTGTATTTTCTTGTTAAAATAAACAAAAGCGCATTTAAATTCGTAGAAAGTTGACAGCTATCGAATGGTGTTGATGTAATTTCGGTACAATTAAAATTGACAAAAATATTCAACACTTTGTGAGCGTAAAACAGGTCACCCTTCAAATTGAATTTGCGTATATTTGCAAGTGCAAAAAAATCGTGCTCATATTGTGTGTGGTAGTATAACTCTTAAGGAAAAAAGTAAGCTTACACTGACTTCGGCAATCAATTTATGCGAAAACGTATTTTTTTCTAAAAAATCGATTTATGCAAAAAATAATCAACATTTTTGCAAATTTCAAAAACGTGCGTTTTCTGCTCACCGAGTACTACGTTTTCTAAAAATTTCAAAGTTATGTAAGTTTTGTTTTAAAAGTTAAGAACAATTGAAGAATCGGCCATTTTTAGCGGTTTTTTTGGCGATAACTTTTTTCTAATTGATCGATTTTGACCATCGAAAGCTTGTTTTATTTGTTTTTTGAAGCTACATAAGAGTATATGTTTTTAAATTCTTTAAATTGTTTTTGTGCATTTTTGTATGAGTTTTTTCATTACTTTTCCACTCATTCAGCTGTTACTTTGTAGTTCATTGAATCCTACGGATTTTTTTCTATAAAAGTACATTGTCACTTTTCAGGTAGTATTTTTGTCAAGTAAATATCTAATTTGGAAGCCGAGCAGCGCAGTTGGGTAGCGCTAGGTTTGCTAGTAAGCAAGTCCTCGGTTCGAATCCGTGGGGGTGGAATTTTTCCGCAACTTTGGTGATTGGAGTCGGGCTCGGTGAGACCATTCACAGTTGGGCACCAAATTAACTGTGCTCTACTCAGATCCACAGACTTAAGCGATAGAGTAACAAGGTCAACACATCAACATGACACACACTTCACACAATGGTTGCTATGCAAGCACAAAAAAGGCGCACTCCAACTTTGTATCCCGAATCCGGGGCAAGTTGAGCATTGTACCGCCAAGTGCAAGCACATAAAGCACCAAAAGGTATAACGAGGTTAACGATAATATATACAAATATCTAATTTGACTGGATTAAAATGTTCATTTAACCATCTTCGCACTTGTATTCCGTAATAGGGTGGGGCACCATCATTAAATCCCTTTTGCCCAATGGTACATCTTCCAAAAGATCAACCAAATTATTATTTAGAAAGAACAAATAGCCGTTTGCGTTGATCCTGTTGGGGAGAGCAAGTGCTCCTATTATCCTGTCGTCTAAAATACCTACCCAAACTTTTACACTAAATGTGACTTGATGGTTTCTCTCCAATACAGCATGAGGATTTTCATTACACTATACATGTAAATTATGTAAATTAAAAACTCCATTTCTGGTAAACATACATTCGCCTGTTCATAATACCTTTCTAGGGAAATTGCGATCAATTTCAATTATCTCAAGTAACGTTTCGCACTATAATTGACGGGCCAAATAATCTTCTCGATGCAGTGATTGAACTGGTGTTAAGATACGGATAAAGCTAATTTATCAACTAATTCCTGATGAACAGTCATATGATTCACGCCAACCGTTCTTGCTATCTAGCGTGTGCTACATCCTTGGTCCTCTTCTACAAGGTTCAAAACTTGTTCTTCAAGCTCAACTGTTCTTCTAGTTTTGTTTGCACCTCTGTCGATAGTACAAACCAGTGGCGTAACTATGGGGGGTGATATGGGTGTCGGAACACCCCCCAGAAGCTTCAGGAATAACTAAAATTCGTGTTAAATAAAAAATGTAAAATTACATTTTAGGTATAATAATTGAATATCAATTAATACATTCGGAATTCGGACTCGACCATTTTTAAAATCCGATCTCAACGAACCCCCTTCGGACGTGATTGCTGAGTTCAAATTGCCAAAATGGTCAAAATCTTCCATATAAGACAGCAATGGATGCGCTAGCTACGTGCAATAAGGTCATGTTTCCAAGCATATTCAAGTTGCTGCAAATTCTTGCAACGATTCCTGTGTCAATTGCAACAGCTGAAAGATCATTCTCCACCTTAAAAATAATTAAGACTTACCTCCGAAATACAACAGCGCAATATAGGCTGAATGGATTGGCAATGCTCACCATTCACAGAGAACTGCAGGTGAAAGTAGATGAAATGATAAACGAGTTAGCAAAAAAAAAAGCCAAGAGAACTTGAATTACTACTATAAGTTGTATTGCAATTGTAATGATTTTATTGGTTATAAATAAATAGTATAGTTGCTTTCATTTCCAAAGGACTTGCAGTAGGCCGTGATTTAACTAATTTTCTACGGTCAAAATATCATTTAACATTTTCATAGGTTATAGAGTTATTGCAAGGACATGCATTATCTTCGAATTTTGTTTTGCAAGCAAGCTGTAATATAATTCTTTCTCGAGTTGTTATTACAATTAATATCAAACCCCAAAGTGTAAGTCAAAATGTAATAGCTCTCTTTTTGGAGCACTATTACATATCAAATTAAATATACCCTTTTTATAATTATCAAAAAGAAGCACTATCAGGTATAGCTCACTTATGTACTTACCCTACTTCTTAATCTAGTGACTAGTAATTGACGTATCTCATAAATCAATTTGACATTTAAAATTATGTCATAAGATTATTTTTTTGAAACCTCGACTAGTCAGTTTTACAAGCAATGGGACTCATAAATCCCAGCTGAATGGGTTAATCTTCAACTAACAACTTTATCTTGCAGTTAAGGACTGAATTACTTTTAACATATAATAAATATTTGACTTTACGAATCAAATACACGTTTCAGGTACTTCAGTTTGTTAGTAGCACATTGAAATTTGATCTGAATTTACAAAATAAAATACAAATTGTCAAAAACAATTTAATCGAATATTAAATATGTCCAAACGTGATTTATATAAAAATTCTAGAAACAACCTAATTCCAAGAAGTAAATTTCAAAATAGAATTGTCGAAAAACGTCGAGTACTCGAATCACTATTAATTTTAGAAAAATAATTCTGAATTAATTTCTAAATACAATTACAATTATTCTAATGATTTGCAGCACCAAACTTGCTGTATAACTTCTTTATATTTCGTAAGAAATGGGCACTAACCTTCTGATTGTCTCTCTTGTATCTTAATGCTCTACCTCAGCTTCTAACTGGACAAATTCTAGTCAGAAAACACCTGCCTGGATTGTTCCCGGTCAAATCAAAGCTCGTTGTAGCTCTTTGAAACCTCTATTATGTGGATAGACAGTTTAACAGCATACCATAACACTGGCTTTCACTGGTTTTACTGGCTTCGTAGTAATATACCACGTTAAATGGAATCAAATAGTCTTGAATTTTATATTTGTATAATATTTGTGACTTAAAGTCAAATTTGATCGTAGAGAATGCTATATTACTACTACGTATCAAATCATCAATTATTATTATGCTTCACAATTAATGGGAATTTAACCCTTAACGTGACTATATCTCGTAGCTTATCAATTCAAGTTATTTTAGTACTACTAAATATAAACATCCCTCTGTCTGGTTGCCCTTACAACCCCACTAGTTAAAATATACAACTGGTACATCACATGATATACATTAGGTATCTGGATATTATTTAAATTAAATGCATCATTCGTACGGTATGCTGCATTACTAAGCTAAGTTGTTATTTATTTAGCAAATAATTATTTCTGACTTTTTTTGGTTAATAAGCAAATAATAAGCAAAAAATAAATTCTTAAATGTAACTAGGTGGTCTATACTGCCAAGAAGTTAAATCAAGGCCTGCCGCAAGTCCTGTAGAAATAAAATCAACTATACTTTATGGTACACTCATTTTTTTTAAATTCTTATTGTAAGGTTGATCACATGATCACTCTCCCAAAACACCCCCCAGAGCAAAATCTTAGTTATCTGTTTCTCTAAGCCTCCGATCTACTCGTATAAAAACAGATCTTACAGGATTCGTCTGAGAGGATATCGTTCTACCTATAATCTGACGGCTGCGTTAGCATTTGCCCGATATCCGCCAAATATTAAATGCAAACAATTTCAACAATAACAAAGAGTACAGACACAAATAACAGAAAACGGCAAACAAATAACAATAACAAGACGAACTGTACAAAAACTATTAATCAACTAATTATTTGAGACTTGCAATGGCACTGACAAAATTCAAAGTGAATGAAATGTCGTTAGTGATCACTTAAGTTTCTATAAAAAAACTAAATTTCAAATAAGAATGCAGTAGTTGGCGCCCTGAACTCAAACTCAATAAGGTTACTATATCATAAAAGTACCGCCAACTGTGCAAACATATATCTTTTGTCTCTTTTAATTTGGGGTTCTTGTTATTAATGTCTCACTCTCACTCTCACTTTCTTACAATGTTCTGTCCTTTTTAATTTGGGGGAACAAAATCTTGGAATGGAATGGCGGTACCTTTATGTATTTAGTGACCTTAAAACTCAATTTTACAGTAGGAAAATATAAGTTTGTGTAACTGCTCATGTTTTAAAATAAATTCGTCGTGTATAATTCAAATAAACATTGTGGGACAGCCTCTTTTATTCACTATTTATCGGTTTGCCTTTTATATTTTTAGGATTTATTCTGAATGTCAAATTGAGAATTTTGAAAAATATTTGATTTTCAGATGGTTGTAATGATGACTTTGTCTCGACCAATCACGGCCATAGTTATGATTACTATTTAGTTCAAAGTACTGCATGCTTATTTGAAATTTAGTATAACACTACACATTTAATATTACTTGATTAATACTTTTTTGTATATGCTCCCGAAAACAGCTATTTTAGGGACTCACTTGAGTCCGTAAAATGGTACATTTACGGCCTAGTCCCTAAAAGTTATCATAGCAACCTTTTGAGGATTATTTCTAAACTAGCTTAAACCCCGCGGCATATGCCGCATTTAAAATGTAGGACGAATTTAATAACTTTTGTTGCACTAAAGAAAGTTTTAAAAGCACGCTAGAGATTGGCAGTAAGGAAAAGTTCCAAAAAATATATTTTCAAATGGAAAGTCTCTGTAAAGGAAACGCTTGCCCCTGGAAGGCGTCCTAATTAATATGACGTTGTTGGAACGCAGTCAAAAAAAAATCCGGAAAGAATTAATGCTCTTGTGACTTATGAGATTATATGTGAGAATTATTTGCTCCACCGAAATAATTTTCAGCTGCCTGCAATCTGTGTTTCTTTTCAGGTTTAAGCCGTTGAGCGCCATAAAAATATAAATGCGGTAACTCAAGTCTCCAGTTACGCCGTTACTGATATTGTTAAATAACTCGATTAATTATTATTTCTTTGGCATTTTAAACTGGCATTATTATTATTATCTTTATAATAGCAACCATAAGTAACTGTTTATAATGTTTATATGCTAGCGAGTTAATTTTCTTCTTAAATCGCTAGTGAATTAATAGTAGATTGCTCTACAAGTTAAGAAAAGTGAGAGTTTTCCAGCAAATGTAAAAGTTTTACGTGAGCATGGAATTTTCCAATGTGTTAAACATGCAATTTTTCCGTGTAGTTGACAAAAATATCTTTTTAAATAATTTTGGTCAAAGTATGGAAGCGCAATGTTTACTGTACTGTATAAATATAAATAACCAATATACATTATAGAATACTTGAAAATGGATGAATCTGTTATTAATTCATTTAGTTTCAATTTAAACTGCAGTGTTCTATAGCAGCTACTTGGCGCATTCGGTTACTTATTTAAAAATAGACCTGCGTTTTTTACATATCTCAGCGGTCGTGCTTTTAAAAACATGATGTTTGTATTTACTTATTTTACAGTACTGCAATTAAAGTGATAATAAATAAATCGATCAAATATTTATTTGCTTTTATTTTATATTCCAATACCAATATAATACAAAATACTATTACTTTCACTTATACTACATAAAGGGCAATGCCATTCAGTATTAGGTACAGATGTTAAGCCAATAAAAATCAGATAAAACCATTCCACGGAACAGTGCAAATTACAGCAAGCAATCATAGGCGTTCCATTATCAGGACTCTTACACAAACAATATATACTGTTATCTTTAGTTTGCGTGGCTACGAGAGCAGTGGTCCTTGTTTCCGTACTACTACTTTTATTACAAAACATTAAATTTGTACCATTATTAACATTTAACGACTCTTTGAATACATTCCAATCAGTATTAGCTGCAGCATCCTTAACTGCTTTATTTGTGAAATATTTACCGAGAAGTAGGGCATCCAATACCCAACTGAGTTTTCAATCCCGGGATTTCGGTATTGAAGTAATTCTATCTGGATCCCGGTATTCAATACCAGGATTGCCGGTGTTCAAACCGGGATTCCCTGTTTTCAGTATCGGTATTTCCAGTATTCAATACCGGGATTTCCGGTGTTCAATACCGGGATTTCCTGTTTTCAGAACCGGTATTTCTAGTATTATCCATATATATCATAGGCTTGTAGGTGTATAATAGGTAAATATGCAAGCAACAGTGACAACACAACTGAACACAGTTTACGCCGTTTATGGACACATCTGCTAACTGCTACTACCCTGAACCATACTAATTATTATCTATCAACATGTTGCTCCATGTCTGGCGCCGGCCAGGCCGGGTAAGGCGACTCGCAGACTCTGCGAACTGCGACGCAGTGCACACAAAAGCAATCCCAAAAATATCGAAAATTCCGGTATTGGGGAAAAATACCGGGATTGAAATACCGGATAAAAAAATTAGGGATCCCGAGATACCGACATTTTGGGATCCCGGGATTGGATGCCCTACCGAGAAGTTCTGGCATCATCACATTGTTAAAAAACTTCATAGCAATAGCGCTTTCTTTTTCCCAAAATACCTCATTGAAATGTATTCTTTCACGGAAAAAATGTTTACTACTCCATACCACAAAATCACAGTAATTAACTCCAGTAATAGCGAGTTGCATTTGTATCTGGTAGTAGTAGCCATGGTTATGATCTAATTTAAATTCTTCATCCTTTTTTTTGTACACCTGAACATTTTAGAACATTTAGGTCATCTATGCCAATGTCCTTTGCGCAATAAAGACACTTAATTTCGACAACCCCCATTTCACCACCAAAAGGGCAAATTCAGATTACTATTTAAAATAGCATCTGCTTTTCCACTTAGATAACAAATATTAAATAATTAACGACACTAACTGTAGAGCAATAATATTGTAATGTTAAACATATACAGTGTGTCCCAGGATTGATGTTACAAGAGATGGTCTAAAAAATTTTGAATTTTATTTTAAGGTTTTGGGATTCGGTCCTGCTTGGTTTGAAAAGAATTTTAAGAATATTTTCAGTTTTTGAAAAACAAGTAGGCCTTGACAGGAAAGCGAAAACTATTTTATTTTCAGGTAAAGTACCCTTTGTGTTCATGATACGGCAAAATTTTATTAATAAAAGTTGTTTAGAATGATAAATTATGGCCCGATACAAAATTTCAGAAAGATCTGCCGACTTATAAAAAACCGTTATTTTTGAGATAATTGTATGTTAATTTCAGGTAAACTACCCTTTTTGTTCATGATACGGTAAAATTTTATTAATAAAAGTTGTTTAGAATGACAAATTATAACCCTATACAAAATTTCAGAAGGATCTGTCGACTTAGATTAAAACGTTATTTTTTGGATTAAACAATAGGCCACTTGCACCACTCACAGATTTAGGTAAAGTTGTGCGAGAAATGTGTGTTTTATCATAAAACAAAATTATAATCAGCAAATAATTGTTGTTAGTCATGGTATAAACAAAACAAGTTTAAATAATAATTACAACGCTTAAAACGTATTTGCGCATGCGCCAAATTGCTACGTCACTTTACAGTTGTTTTGCCGCGCGTTACTGTACTAACCCCGTGTATTAATTCAGTGTTTAGTTCTGCATAATAAGTTTTGTTATGGAAACGACGAAAATTGTTCCTAAGTGGTGTATAGTGCCAGGCTGTGTAAATACAACATCAAGGACCCCCGATAAATTATTCTTTTATGTGCCTTTGGAAAGCAAAAGGCGAACTTCATGGATAAAGGCGGTGCGACGTGATCCTTCACAGTTGTCAAAACATTCTTGTCTGTATGTCTGCGAAGATCATTTTAACGTAAGTAAATTAAGTCCAGTAAATTTTTAATAAGTATGTACTACTCGGTATTATACATTAGTACTTAACCTACAAAATTGTAACAACAAAATATTGTCTTACACTTATTTTATATTGCAGTTGAAAGAAGACATGGAGAACTATGTTAAGTTTAAGCTTATGGGCGGCCAGAAGAAATTAAAACCAACTGTAATCCCACATATTTTTGCTTGCCAAGCAGATAGGAAGCGTGCTGCACCTAGAAGCCCTCGAAAAACTGCTGCAAAACGTTCGCAATGAGCTACAATACAGGAAATTTTATCTGCTGCTACAAGTATCAACACTGAAATTTCAGAAGCTGTAGAGATGTCAGAGGATGGCAATGTACCAAGTACATCGACTTCAAGCATGGAGATTTTTACTCGGGAGCAGTCGACACAAACTATTTCACCACCACGCAAGTATTACCGAAGTGAGATAATCCAGTGCAATTTAGTGACTATCAAAAGTATAGCATGTTCCCCATTTAAGTTAAGTGTAGATCGTGCTACATCTCCAACGTCAAAAGTCGAGACCGTCTCCAGAAAATTACATTTTTCCAATTTTTCTAATAGCAATTCTGAAAATGATGTTACTTCAAAAAAGAAGACATTTGAAAAACATGACAGTTTTACTTCAACATCAGAATTTGATAGTTCATTTTCACTATCAAGCGAAACAGAATATGATGATGAACAGAACGAAGTAAACGAAGAAATAAAGGAACTTTCGTCTAGGAGAATGTTAACCCTTAAGTACTAACGTGACGTCTGAGAGACGGAAATGTTCGACGCGTGTGTTATATTTCCCCCTCCAGTTAAGATGTATGGTTGATCCTTCATCTAATTTCAAACTACCTAAAAATAACTCAGTTTTTAAAATTTCGCTGCGGTGGGATGTTTTGTGCGGAAGTTATTTGTATTTAAAAATAAATTCCGTCTCAGAGACGTCACGGTAGTATGCACGCTACTATTTTTGCATGATGGGTCAAAAACCAACTTGCTCAAATAAGGTTAGATCAACAGCTTGTTGCTTGAGCAGCAAGTGTTCCAGTAGTATAATGAATTAGACAGTGAGGACAGTAACGGAGAACCTAATATTGATGAAAATTCTGCTATACTTAGTGACCCTAATGTGTTCATCTTGCACTAATTCTGTATAGTTTTAGGGTGGTGTGAAATTTTATACGTATTTTTTTTTCTCACTGTTTTTTTAGTTAAGTTGTATAAGGCCCTGAACACACGGGATTCCGTATCCCAGATTCGGAATGCGGGATACAGAATCTGAGTCTGTTCAGACACGGCGACTGAATCTCAGACGCGGGCCTTCAGTCACTTGCAGTGCCGTGCTGTTATGGACCTAGCATTGCTGTTCTTTGTTTCTGTCGAATTAGTCTAGAAGTGCTGTATTTAAAGTCAGGGATTGGGCTCTACAAAGCTAATAAACTTTTCATTGTCAAATAATGTACGCTCTATGATCGTTGTATAGTAAGGGACGCCTTGCTTATTCGATTTAAATAGAAGTTGCAGAAAATCTGCTATGCCTATGATATGATATCATATGTTCTGGCTGGCAAAAGTAGGCGAGTCCAGGCCGTGGTACACGTGGACTCATATCCTCTATATGCTCCAATGGTAAATCGGTATCCGAGATACAGAATTTGTCGCCGACCGGCGGCCGAAATGGAGAGATAAGGAAAATCGGCCGCCGGCGACACATTCTGTATCTCGGATACCGATTTACCATTGGAGCATATAGAGGATATGAGTCCACGTGTACCACGGCCTGGACTCGCCTACTTTTGCCAGCCAGAACATATGATATCATGTCATAGGCGTAGCAGATTTTCTTCAACTTCTATTTAAATCGAATAAGCAAGGCGTTCCTTACTATACAACGATCATAGAATGTACATTATTTGACAATGAAAAATGTATTAGCTTAGTAGAGCCCAATCCCTGACTTTAAATACAGCACTTCTAGACTAATTCGACAGAAACAAAGAACAGCAATGCTAGGTCCATAACAGCACGGCACTGCAAGTGACTGAAGGCCCGCGTCTGAGATTCAGTCGCCGTGTCTGAACAGACTCAGATTCTGTATCCCGCATACCGAATCTGGGAAACGGAATCCCGTGTGTTCAGGGCCTTAGAATACCATTGTCTGTTGAAATATGTTTGCTGATAATAAAAAAAAAATTGAAAATTGCCTTTTTCTGTAATTAAGTTAACACCTACAAATTTAAACACGGTTTCCTATTTGACTCTGTAAATGCTAATATTTTTATAAATTTATTTTTTTTATGTGATTAAAATATGCTTGATACATCATTGCATAGTACTTTATGTTTAAAAAAAAATTAGTAATAAATTCATAAATAAATATATGCCCGTCTCTGAGACGTCACGTTAGTACTAATGCACCACAACAGACACGTTAGTACTTGAAGGTTAAAGTTGCTTCCTCTAAAGTCGAGATATTACATGGGTCTTCCCGAAGATTGTTACTATATTATTAATTTACTTCAAAATATAATCCAATAACTGTTGTTAACATATATGTGACACTTAAAAAGATTAGAACTGGCTTGCCATTTTCTGAACTCGCTGATGACTTTGGAATGTCCGAAAGCAATGCTAGTAGAATATTTGCAAAGTCAGTTACAATATTAAGCAAAAATTTAAAACGATTCATTACGTGGCCTATAAAATCAAAAATAAAGGAATCATTGCCTATTGCATTTATAGCTTATTATAGCAACGTACAATGTATAATCGACTGCTTGGAAATTGAAATTGATAAGCCAATTCAGTTCACCAAAGTCTAACGTGGTCAGAATATAAAAAAGCAAATACACTGAAGTATTTAATATCCGCCACACCAAATGGAATAATAAATTTTATATCTACTGGTTATGGAGGAAGGGCTACAGATGCAATCATTGTAGAAGAAAGTGGCTTTCTCAAAACATTGCCACCTGGAGCTGCTGTTATGGCAGACAGAGGCTTCAAGCACATAGAACATTTGCTGGTAGAAAAGGGATGTTCATTAATACGACCGCCTAGTGTAGATAAAAATATAAGAAGCTCAAAAGCTGATGTGTTAAAAACTAAATCAATAGCGAGTCTACGAATTCATATTGAACGTGTAATTCGAAGATTACGAGAATTTAAAATATTAAAACCCCATTCGTGTCTCAACACAAACCTGCTTAAATACACTGATCATATGATTGTTATTGCTTGTGCATTTATAAATATGCAAACTGCTTTAATTAAATAAATTATTAGGTACCTTTAAAACATAGTTTTATTTATTAAGTATCTTTCTCTACTTTACTCTGCTTTTCATTTACTTGTAACACCACATTATAGTTTTTCGCTCTCACTCGGTGTTCAGGACAAATTCTGCATTTAACGGTGCATAATTCACCCTCTCGTCGGAGCTGCACATATCCTATGGCTGAGTCACCGTAACTTTCACGTCCAGCACTAACAACAAAACAACAATAATAATAGCACCAGAACTACAGAACTAATTCTATTCAACATAAATTAAAATAACTAACTTGAGTTTTAATTTCAATGCCAGATAAATATTTTAGCTTACAACTTATTTTTTACTTTTAAAACTTACCTATTCTCTTTAACACCACGAATTTCACAGGCAGAAGAGCAGTCATTGTTTAATAGGATTGATAATAATGAAAATTGTGCAGTGCGAAACGCATTGATTGCCTCTGTTTTTGCCAGATAAAATTTCCATGCAAATCTTAGGTTATGTCACACAAAAGCACACAAAATTAAAATGGAAAATATAATAATAACGAATACTCACTTTTCTACAACAGAAATGAGGGTTTCCTTCTTCGTAAACTAAAGGCCAGCTGTCAACACGACGATTTTAGCCCTGTTGCCAGATTTACACTGTACGAAATAAATTTGTAGAAACGGTTTCAAAATGTACCAGATTCGTAGAATTGTACCAGGTCTGGCAACGCTGCTAATATCAAGACCACGCCCACAATCGAACTACACATAGACCAGGCGCATGCATGTTTGACCTTGGGAAGTGTTCTGCTTTATTATAGAGTTATGATTGATAATCATTTAGCGTAAGGCCGACTACCTTATGCTATGAACTTACGAGTTAGAGAAACGTCTTAGACGACCTATATTCCTAATGGAATGAAAGGACTGAAGAAGAAGATGATTGATAATCATTAGTAATCGATCGCAGGTTGGCTTCTTTATTGTTTCACTGACGCCAAACGTGTGGGGCTCGATTTTGGTATTACATCAGCTGTGCAACCTGCAATTCTCTAATATTTTGACCAAATTATTTATTCAAAATGAATGTCAACGCACTTCGTGTTGATGAGCTACTCTATGAGCTACTGTTCAGAGGCTTAGATGGGGACACGGTGGAAAGTATCAACGTCGACCAACGTCGTAGGACTTTGCGTGCGAAACTATTGTTAGAAAAGGCTGCCCCAACGTTGCTTAGCGCTTATCAATTAATAGCACCCTTTGATGCACAATTCGAACTTGATGCTTGTAAAGCCAAACTAACTGAACTTTCGGTGTTAGTTACTGCTTTCTCTGGGGCACCTTCTGATTCAGAATTTGCTCGGCTTGATACGCGGCTGACGCATTTGTATTCACGACTAACCAGGCTACAACCCTCTTCTAAATTAGAGCAGGAGCATGCTACCATTACTAGTCAATGCTTAGATTTATTAGAATCACTTGGTAATGAGCATGACAATTCGCAATTACAAGTAAATCCTTTGCCCTCAAATGTTGATGCTACTACCATTAATTTTGTAGATTCTGTTAATACAGTAGCTCCACCTAACTCTGACCCTATTGAACCTATGGCAGATAATATTGTAGACAACCCTAATATAATTGAAGCAGCTGGATTAGCTTCATCTACATTCCAACGACCTAGGGTATCTTTTTCTGATGAGCACGTACATCGGTACCCTCCTTTTACACAACAGCCTAGTATGTCAGCTACTGCTGATTGGCGAACTGAATTAGACCACATTAATTACTCTACGACGTCTCTTCCTAGACATGTAGGTTTAGTTTCAGTACCGGTATGCAAATGGGGTTTATCATTTAATGGAGACACGACTACCATGGGGGTAAATTCTTTCCTACAACGTGTCGAAGAACTTATAGTAACGCGTAACATTTCGTACGACCAATTATTTTCTAGTTCTGTTGACCTTTTCTCGGGTCGTGGGTTAGTATGGTACCGTGCTATGCA
This sequence comes from Agriotes lineatus, assembly GCA_940337035.1. Lineage (NCBI taxonomy): Eukaryota > Metazoa > Arthropoda > Insecta > Coleoptera > Elateridae > Agriotes > Agriotes lineatus. Next base: position 36,333,828 of record OW679203.1, read on the forward strand.
TCACCGGGTTTCAAACTGGCACGAATTAGTAGCTAGGTTGCGATCTGATTTTTTGCCTACTGATTTTGTTGAAGAATTATGGGACGAGATTAGGAAGCGCAAGCAGGGGGCCGATGAAAAACCCTCACTTTTTATTGCTGTGTTGCTTAATTTATTTGATCGTTTACTCATTAAACCATCTGAATCAATTCAACTTAAGCATATTATGAAAAACTTGCAACCTTTTTACGCTACTCAATTATCTTTAACAGTAGTCCACGATATTGAACATCTTGCATTTCTGTGTAAAAATCTGGAAGACGTTAAGATACAGAATACTAAATATAGCAATCCTGCTGCTGCTGCTTCATCCTTGCAACTGGAACCTGACTTGGCTTACCAGCCTACTCCTAAAAAACCTGTGACACAGACCGTATAAATGACAACTAAACATCCTGGTCCTAGAACTAACCGTGCGAAAAGTACGACCACTTGTTGGAACTGCCGTAAATTAGGCCATACTTTACATACTTGCTCAGCAGATAAGACTATTTTTTGTTATATTTGCGGACATGCAAATAGTTATTTTGCCACTTGTCCTAAATGCCATCCAAAAAAACGCAAAGTAAAGGGTAGATATCACAGCCGATCTATTCCTTATCTTGGTTACGGACTGTGAATGAATTTTGCCGTATGAATTGTAATACTTCAGCCACCTTTACTAAACAACTTTCTGACAACCGTCCTTATTTAACCATTTATATTAATGGCAAACCTATTCACGCTCTTTGCGATACAAGGGCCAATCAAACTTTAATTGGGCGCAACGGTCTATATTTACTTCAGAGACATGATCTCAAATTGTGTAACAATAAGTCACCACTTACCTTGACGGTCAGTTACAAAATATTTTAGGTACTGTTGCCTTACCCATTACCATTGATGGTATTACTAGGTCCATCGATGCGGTTATTTGTGACTCAATTCCGTCTACACTAATTTTAGGTGTTGATTTTTGCTACGCTTTTGGAGCAAAGACTGATTTTGTCGCTGGGCGCTTCGATGTGGCTGAAACCTTTTCACTGCAGACTATTTGTGGCGTAATTGATTTGTCAGTTCAACAAAAACTTCTTGTAGACCAAGTTGTTGGGAAGTTTGCTGAAATTTCTGGTCCTACTTTAGGTTTAACTAATTTAGTTGTACACACTATTGATACGGGTGAGGCATCTCCTATTAAGCAGAGATACTATCCTTTGTCTCCTGCTATGCAAGTCCATGCCGACCACGAACTTGATCGCTTGTTAGAGATGGGTATTATTCGTCCCTCGAAATCTCCTTGGAGTTCTCCAATGGTTTTAGTCAAAAAGAAAGATGGTTACCGACTTTGTTTCGACGGTCGAAAATTAAATTCGGTTACCAAGAAGGATGCTTATCCTTTACCATATTTAAATAGCATTCTTGATAAATTGCGCGATGCACGTTATCTTACGTCCATAGATCTTAAACAAGCCTTTCACCAAATTCCTCTACATCCTGATTCGTGTGAAAAAACAGCTTTTACAGTTCCTCGACGTGGTTTGTTCGAGTTTACTGTCGTTCCGTTTGGTATCGCGAACGCAGCTGCCAGTCAACAACGTCTCATGGATAGCATCTTTGGTCCGCTATTGGGTGAAAACATCTTCGTGTATTTAGACGATATTGTGTGTGGAACCTTTAAAGAACACTTGGACACCTTAGAGCAAGTTTATACTCGTCTTAAAGACGCTAACTTAACTGTCAATATCGACAAATGTCAATGTCTGGAACCTTTAAAGAACACTTGGACACCTTAGAGCAAGTTTATACTCGTCTTAAAGACGCTAACTTAACTGTCAATATCGACAAATGTCAATTTTGCCGTCCCAGTATTACGCACCTCGGCTTTGTCGTCGATAAAAATGGTTTACGCACGAACCCTGATAAAATTTTGGCTATCACTAAATACCCTCAACCAAATACGGTGACCGAAGTCAAACGCTTTATTGGCTTAGCTTTTGGTATCGTCGCTTCGTCCCAAATTTTGCCACTATAACTGCTTCTATTTCGGACCTAATAATTAAAGGTCGTATTAAAAAGCAGCGTGTGCATTGGACTGATGATGCTCTTAAATCCTTTAATCAAATCAAATTTTGTTTGACCTCCGCTCCTGTTTTGAGTAGTCCAAATTTTTCACTACCGTTCACGTTATAATGTGACGCCTCTAATTTTGGCCTCGGTTGTGTCCTTACACAAAATATTGACGATGAGGAAAAGGTTATTGCTTATGCTTCACGTACCCTTAACAAGGCCGAACGCAATTATTCTGTCACAGAGAGAGAGTGTTTAGCTGCCATCTTTGGCATTGAGAAATTTAGACCGTATATCGAAGGTACACATTTCACTGTGTTAACTGACCACTATTCCTTATTGTGGATAAATAATATGAAAGACCCCACTGGCCGTTTAGCCCGTTGGAGTGTTCGTCTGTCGCAATACGATTTTACAATTCGACACCGACAGGGCAAACATAATGTAGTTCCCGATGCTTTATCGCGAGCTCCTATTCAGGTTTCCGCTCTAGAACTTGTTGATGGTGACTTAGACTCTTGGTACTTAAAAATGCTTGAACGTGTTAGCCAAAGTCCTAATCAATTTCCTACTTGGCGAATTGAAAATCACCGACTTTTTAAGTATGTTCCCATCCGTCATGCGTCGTTAGCAATTTAGTGGAATAGAAACAGGTTATACCCCGTTCTCGCCGAACTGAAATTTACAACCTCTTTCATGACAGTCCCACATCCGCTCACTTGGGTGGTTATAAAACCTTTTGTAAGATCTTCGAACAATATTACTGGCCTAAAATGCGTGCCGACGTCATCCATTACATACGCTATTGTGAAACTTGTGCTGCGAGTAAAGTTAGTCAACTTGCTAGACCTGGTTTAATGGGCCAAAATAAGAAGATTTTATACCCTTTTCAATGTTTATCAATTGACATAATGGGTTCTTTACCTCGCACGAAAACTGGTAACACTTCTCTCATAGTTGTATGTGATTGGCTAACCAAGTTTACCCTAGTTAAAGCTGTTCGCGCTGCCACTGCTAAAGCAGTAGCCAAGTTTTTGGAGAACGAAGTCTTCCTCATTTTTGGTGTTCCTCAAATATGTATGGTTGATAACGGACCACAATTTATAAGTTCCCAATTTAAAGCCTTCATGAAACAATACCAAGTTCAACAAGTTTGGTATAATGCTTCTTACCATCCTCAAGTCAATTTTGTCGAGAGAGTTAACCGAGTTATCGGTACTGCTCTTCGCTCTTATGTTTCGGATAATCATCGTTCGTGGGACGAACATATTTATCAAGTTGCACACGCTTTGCTTAACGCAGTTCATGAGGTGACGGGTTACACCCCTTCTTTCTTAAATTTTGGGAGGACTGTACCAGTTTCTGGGACTTATTACGGTCGTCTTAAGAACTTCCAAGAAGAAGAATTATCTTTAGAAACTCGTGAAGACCTGGCTTCAGACGTTAACCAGCTTTCTGAACTTTATCAAGACGTTGTTAAACGCCTCAATAATTCCTACCAACGCAATTCCAAGCACTATAACTTGCGTAAGCGTCCATTAAAATTTAATGTCAACGATTTGGTTTGGAAAAGGAACTGCGTCTTATCAGACGCCTCTAAATCCTTCAATCAGAAATTGGCTCCTAAATATGTCAAATGCAGAGTACAAAAAGTTACCGGTCCACTTACCTATCAGTTAATGACCGTTCCCGACAATAAGAACGTTGCAGTTTGGCATATTAAAGATTTAAAACCTTACTTTGGAGAAGGACAAGTGGAGGAGTGAATTTTGGTGTGCCTGATTGTGTGTATGTGATTGTATGTATGATGATGTATGTGCATGTTTAGCTTATCTCGCCTATTCACCCTACGGATAGTATTATACTATCAACATTATTCTCACCCTTTTCGACTTGATAACCAATTTCTATTATTATGATCATTGTTTATTGCGTGCTTCTTTAAGCCGCATATTTTTTTGCTTTTGAGTGCTAGTTAAGCACCTTGAGCGATTCCCCAATTACCGATTTGATGGTACTTTTCCCTATCATTAGATTATATTAGGTGAAACCCTTTTGAGTGACGGATTTCCTCGCTTCCTTATAGATACCGATTGGACCTTTTGTCGAACTCTTTTTGAGTCTTTTGTTGATAGTGAAGCAAGTGTTTAGGTGAGTTGCTTTCGTGATGAATGCGTGAGTCTTCTTTACTTTTTCGAAGTGTGGCTTTCTGACGATGGAATTAGCCTTAAGGAGTTTCTAGACCTGCACGATTTACTTAGGGTGGTTGGTTGGGAATGCAGGGTCGGTCTCTTTTTGGAAACCTTTCCATCAAATATTTTTTTATTTCCTTTCTCCATCTCGCTTCACGAGATATTTCCAAAGCGTCAGGTCGACATTATTAGGTTCTTTAGTAGCCTTTAGGATTTGTGGTATGCATGAGTTCATGCTTGGGTTTTTTTAATGATTTTTGGGGGCGGGTTTCTTTCGGTCTTGTGGAGATTTCTGGGGGTCGGGGCGAGCGATTGGGTTGCCATCCGACTCGGTGAGGGAGTCACATTCAGTCCGTCACCTTTTTCCATCTAGCTGCAACGACTGGCTGAATGCCCGAGCAGGGTTTGGTGGTTGTGCGGTCGTTCGCTCCGGCTTCTGGTGTCTTTACCCAAATTCGGGGCGGGTATGGTTTTTGGGGCTTTTTGTCCTGGGTTTTACCCGAACTTTTCTCGCTTCAAGAGATATTTTCTAATAGTTATCGTCAGGTCATCATAACCGATTTTTCTATTGCTTTTATTGCTTGCATTTCATTTTTTTATAAAATTTTTCACTTTCATACTTTTTTCCTGTGGGTGATCTTAGATTTGAGGTGAGTGTTGATGATGCTGTTCGAGTTTTTCGGATATTTGTAGTTTTGGTGGACTGTCCCATGTGATGCCAGATTTTGCTGTGTTTAGCAGTTTTCGTTGGCTTCTGTCCGTTTTGGACAGAACGTCTATTTTCTAGAGTGGTAGCTTTTGGTATGTCAGAGTTTTTTTTCTCTCGAAAGAGACAGTGGTAAGCTTACTCCTTCATTGAGTTGTAATCATATTCAATCCAAGAGCCCAAAAGAGGCTCACATATTTTTTGCTGTGCGTGCTGCATTTTCAGCATAAGTAATATACTGTATTCAAACATTTTAATATTGTGATAAACAATTTACGGACTTTATACCGATGTTGCAAGCAACTATTAATTGTTGATTGAATAAACCTAATTGTTGCTATAATTTTATTTATTTCTTGAAATCTGTGATTTCTGGCGCCCTGTGTTTTTATTATTAAAAGAGCTTGCAGCAGTGCAGCTGATGATAGGAATCTGCGACCCAAGGCCACCGAGATTGAGTTAGCTAGGCCATTGCGGTGAGTAAAAACTTTTCAGAGCTACCGTGGTGTATAAATGATAAGGGGGTTGATCTGCGATTATACTACCATTGATTATTATTAGTAATCGATCGCAGGTTGGCTTCTTTATTGTTTCAGAGTCACTAAGCATTCTCATAATTTCTTCTGGGGTTTTAGTTTTCTTTAAAGTCTTTAATCGAGATTGTAGTGTAGTCCTTTTTAAATTATACTGCCGAGTGGTACCATTTAACGACTTACTGTTAGTTAGTATTTCTCGTAATGCCTGTTTTATAACATTTTCATCCAAGTTTGCTCTCTCGGTCTTACGGATAAACTTCCGAACCATCTATAATGTTTAATATCAAAATAGTGGGGTACATTCGGCACATTAAAATGTGGGGTACATTCGGCAACGCCGAATCCACCCCACAGGTTAGTATGAATAGAAATTGCTAAACTACATAAAAACTTCACTTTTAGGTTATGTTGATGCTATAACTGTTTACATGATACAACAATAAACACCAGATCTCATGTTTACTTCAAATTAAATAAAAGCATCTAAAAAAATTTCATAAATATTTTTGCTAAAATATTTACCGTAAACGCTACTTTTCTCCAACAATTATTTACGAACAAAGTAAACACCTTTTCAAGCGGAAAACGTCGCTAGGCTAAACTGCCAGGATTGTTGATATAAACCTCTGTAAAATAAATTGTGCGGGAAAGTTCAAATAAAACAAAGATATGAAGGCGTGATGAATGTGCCCCCCTTTCCCCTATTGTTGACATTTTATATACAGGGTGTAGAAATGTTTTACGCACCATAAGGTTTTCAATGGTAATTTTTTCATATGACAATATTTGCTCCCCTAATTATTTTAGAGCAAACTTGTAAATAGGTTTTTTGTAGAGCAAACAATTCTGTATCCATTTATGCCAACATTTTTGCCATTTTACGTCAGAAAACCTAATAATGAAAGAAACTAGAATTATAATTTTTTCACAAATCAGTGCAAATCGTGAAGTGGTGGTATGCTGGATGCAGATCAAGTGCAATAAGTGCCATGGTTGCCGTTACATTTGACAGATGCAAACAAATAAACAGCAAACTAATTTGTTGATGCTTTGAGATGCTTCAGTAATTTCAAGGCACCACTTATTTGTCTAAAAATGGTAGTAGTGTACTTAGAGGCGTTCTGGCGCATTTTGCATGTCACCCGAACGAACGGGCGGGTCACGGGCGAGGTCACGAGCCTAGCCGGGGTCAAGGTCGTTGACCTAACCAAGGTCAAGGTCATTGGTCTCACCGAGGTCACGTGCCACTTCCGGTTCCCACGATGAATTTTTGGGTTAAGTCTAATTTTGAAAGATTCCCGCGATGAATTTTGAGGCTAAATGTCTAATTTTATTCCTACGCTTATCAAAATTTTCCCAGGCTCAACAGGATGTGAGTCATCGTCTGAGAATGCAAAACTAGTTGAGACTTGTAGATGCAGGATGTCTGCCAATTGAACAATAACGTCCATTGTTTGAGAAATCTGCACGATTGCAAAAAATAATTGAACAATGAGGTCTTTGTTGTCTGGACGAATTTTTGCTAACTTTCATTATCAGATAAACAGGATGTTATTGTCTGGAGCTTCAGACTTGTCCAGACATGTTTGAGAAATGTGCAAAGCTGTTAAAAATTGAACAATGGAACCCATTGTTTGAGAAAAATCTGCACAACCGCTAAATTGAATGGAGCCTTTGTTTGCCATTTTTTTTGCTGATGTATAAAATTATTACAAATATATTATGCATCTCTGACCAACCTGGAATATTCCTGTAACCAGTTTTATAAGCACAATGGTGTAATAGACACACGAGTGACTGGGATCTGGTAGTTGATAGTCTCTCGTATATTTTGATAGTTATTAACAGTCAGTTAGTAAACAGTATTTAACATAATACAAAAGTGTTGGAGTCTTAGAGACATTAAGAGAAATCCTCAACATTGTTTGTAAGCAAAGTAAATAGTTCTTTATTTCGCCTTTTTCTGTTGGATTTATGTACAGAAGGACAGCATTCCCTCACTTTAGCAATAAGCAAGTTCCTAAAGAAATATTATTATGCTGTAGAGATTTACAGGTTACAGTTCGGAGTGTAAACTGAGTTAAAAAAATTTATACTGCTATTAGCAGCAGTACCATTTAATTGCATATTGTTTTCGTTTACGTAAGACCCAAATTTTAGATTCGATTGTTTTAATATAGGTTCCAAAGCACTGCTGACAGACAGACAGACAGGCAGAAAACTTGTAATGCAGCTGCCAAACCGGGCCTTGTCAAATATCGAACAGCAATATATATTAGTAAAAAATACCCTTCGGTTAGTAGGTTTAACGTTTGATGTAGTTTTAGCCAATCTTATACACATATATAATTCCAGCAGTAAACTCTGGTAGGAAGCTAACACACATAAGTACGGTGGAGTTTTAAACAGTAGAATTTTATAATACAAAACAGGGCGATAAAAGAATCGTGTTGTATCATATTTAACCACTCAGCATTTTTCAGTTTATAGGTTATCTCGAAGAATCTGCAACTTCCGCATGCCAATCTCGTAAAAACAGACACCTTCTTTGTTCTTGTGTTAGCACCTTGGCTTTAAGAATGTTATGGTTTATTTACATCTTTTGTTAGCGCCCTTGGTTTTAAGAACGTTATGTAAATGAATATTTTATAGAATTTGGAAAACCAAAGGAAATATTAGCAGATAATACAACTTATCTTAAAAACGCGAGGTTTATAAATACAACAATACAGCACGCCATAAAAATTGTTTTTTTTTGCAGTATAAGACATCTGCAAGCCAATCTGGTAGAGATATTTAAGAAGGGATGATAAAATACTTAAAGATTTTAAATTTGGAAAAATCAAAGAAAATATTAGCAGATAATACATTTGAAAAATCTGCACGACTAATACTCAAGATTATTACAATGCTAAAGACTGCAGACAAAAAGTAAGATTAAAATCAAAAATTTTAAAATAAAGCCCTAAAAATAAGAACTAAATTAAATAAAACCAAATAAAAGCTATTAAGCCACAACAATATATTAGTAAAAAAAATACTCTAATTAATAAGGATGCTACACACGGTATCCAACGGTGAGGGACAGTTCATTTTTACCGCATAAAAAACGTATCTAGATTGCTTAGAAATCAGGTCCGGATACCTGTTTAATGGAAACATTTTCTTGAATTTCTAATCGAATCTAAAATTTGGGTCTTACGTAATAGTTATTTACATGATAAGTGCGGGAACAGCAGTTTTGCATATGAGTGCGACAGTTTTTACACGAGTGCGCGGTAGCGCACGAGTTGAAGAATGTCGCACGAATAAAGCAAAACTGTTCCCGCACGTGTCTTGTATATTATTTTTTGCACGGATCCTCCACAATGCCGAAAAATGTAAATATAGAAATTATTCGCCTTTAATTTGTCGAAAAAAATCAAGTCGGTGCGTTGATGTCGATAATGTAGGTAACTATCTGATCATTTAAATAACTGTCAAGTTTTGGTCGACAAACTTTTGAGTAAAAGAACAATTCAAGCATGTTTTCGGACGAAGAAGACTTGGAATGTACACCACCCGAAATTAGAAACACATCAAATGTAGCTGTGAATAATTTATTGCCAATAAAATCACGACACAGGTATGAAAATACATATAATTCATATGTTAAATGGTGTGAAGTGAAAAAAATAAAAAATCATACTGAAAATGATTTACTGGCCTATTTCCAAGAAATAAGCGAACATAAGAAGTCGTTATGGTCAATATACAGCATGTTAAAGTCTTGTTTAAACATTAAAAATAATGTTCACATTTCAAAATATCCGAAATTAATAGCCCTTTTAAAAAGGAAAACCGAACATCGTTGTCCTAAGAAATCTCAAGTTCTTGATGATGAACATATCACAAAATTCTTAATAAATGCACCAAACAAAGAATATTTACTCATGAAGGTAATTATTTTTTATTTATTTGAACATGGTCCTCACATCTAACATTCATTTACAGACAGTGTTGGTTATTGGCATTTCTGGAGCATGACGCAGAGGAGAACTTTGCAAAATGTTGATTAAGGATATTGTTTTTAAAGATGATATCATTCTAGTTTCTGTTCCTGAAACAAAAACATATGTTAAAAGAGAATTTGCTATAACGAAAAATGAATGGGTTGAAATTATTACTCAGTTTTAAAAAATAAGGTTGTTAGTCAAAAATAATGACAGATTTTTCCTTACATACCGTTCTGGTAAATGTGTCAATTTACCTGTTGGTATAAATACTATTGGGAAAGTACCATCTTTCATTGCAACTTACTTAAAGTTGCAAAATCCTCACGAGTATACGGGGCACTGCTTTCGCAGGAGCAGCGCACCATTGTTGGCAAACAAAGGAAGTGACTTTCTTTCAATTAAACGGCATGGTGGATAGAAATCCCCCGCAGTTGCGGAAGGCTACATTCAAGAATCTTTAATAAATAAAATTCAAGTGGCAGAAACTTTGTCCGAGTCAGGTCCCTCAGGGTCAAATACTAGCCGTAAGTAAGGCCCTTACAAATGAAAACACCATAAGATGTCCGGGAATTTCTATTTCTACCTGCGAAAATTGCACATTAAATATAAACATTTATAACCATGATAAAGAAAACAATAATTAATATTATATGATTTTGTATTTACCTGGGTACCTCGTTTGCACTTTTTTTTTTGGTTAGGTGGAAATCCGAGTGACAGGACTGTATTATAGAATTTCTCACAGATGGCGCTGACTTGGCTTGCAATGTAAGGTCACTATATCAATAAGGTACCGCCATTCCATTCCTCGCGTGAGAAAATTGTGAGATAAGGATAACAAATACAAAATTCCTAAGTGCAATAGGGAAGACACTAGTTTTTGGGGATTTTCTTTTTGGTGTAATGGCACTTGTAAAGTGAGGAATCTGTTAGGTTATGTGTTTTTATCCCCAGTTGGAGAAAATTGTGCGACAAGGATAGATATACAAAATCACTAATGGCGGTACCTTATTGATATAGTGACCTTATTGCAATGATTTTTAATTATTTAAGTGTATTTCTGCTGTATTATCTTAATAAAAGTTGTAAAATGCATTTTTTTATTATAAACTTCGGCTTTGACACAATAATCTACTTTTGAACCATTTTTTAAACGAGAAAAATCTCTGTGCTCGTTGCAAGCATTAGTGCGGTAAAAAGCGAGAATGATTGTAAATTTGACGTTTCCGATCGTTGGTTCCGTGCCTAGTCACTTGATTTTTAATAGAGGAGTGCAAAAAAATCTTTAAGTCGTTAGGTTGACTGTGTCAAGTTTCCACGAAAAAACCAAACCTCGTACAGGCCAGATTCTTGGATCAAGTAAATAATACAGCAAGGCATAAAAGTTGGTTTTTGCAGTATAAGACATCCGCAAGCCAATCCTAAACTGGTAGTTTTAAATAGCAGAATTTTATAATACAAAACGGAGCGACGAAATAGTCGTCTGTTGATCATATTTTTGTAGCCACCCAGCATCTTTCAGTTTTTATAAGTTATCCTATCATCTCCTTTGTTGCAGGTGTTAATAGAGGCTATATTTGCGTGTCGCCAGATGTCAGACCTGTCAAGACTTGTGGATGTGAGCGTCTGGGAATGTGCAAGGTTGCTAAAAATGAACCGAATGTGATTGTCTGGGGTTTCTGCGCCGGTCAGCGCGAGCGTCTGCGCAGGGGTTTCTGCACAGGTCTACGAGAGGGTCTGCGCGATGGTTTTTGCGCATGCTTGGCGGTAAATTCAAATTCTGTGCAGGTTTGGCGGTAAATTCAAATTATGCGCAGGTTTTTGGCGGGAAATTCAAATTCTGCGTAGGTTTTGGCGAAAAATTCAAATTCTCCGATTATTTTGACGGTGAATTTTAAATTATGATTAGGTTTTTGGCGAGAAATCGGGGAATGTGCAAGGTTGCTAATAAATGTATGGTTAAGAAATTTGCTTAAAATTTACTGAAAATTTACAGACACTGTAAGTACCGAATGTAAATATTACGTGTTTCTCTTGTAAATACACAAAGTTTAGAAATTGGACGATAGTTATTTATTTCGCTTTTGCTGTTGGATTTATGTACAGAAGGACAGCATTCCCTCAGTTTAGCAATAAGCAAGTTCCTAAAAAAATATTATTTGTTTTTAATATAGGTTCGAAAGCACTGCTGACAGACAGACAGACAGGTAGACAGCTAAACAGGTAGACAGCTAGACAGATAGACAGCTAGACAGGTAGACAGCTAGATAGGTAGACAGCTAGACAGGTAGACAGGTAGACAGCTAGACAGGTAGACAGGGAGGCAGGCAGGTAGACAGGCAGGCAAGCGGGCAGCCAGGCAGGCAGACAGACATGCAGGTAGACAGACAGAGGTTGAGAAATTGTACGGTGAGGGGGATTGACTGTCTTATATGGATGAACTCGAATTAAGATATATAAGTTCATTATCGACTTTATCAATTGTCCCGGATACCTGATTAATGGAAACATTTTCGCGACACAAGATTGGGGACAACAATATATAATTATACTAAGAAAATTGTTTGGTGGTAAATTCAAATTATGCGCAGGTTTTTGGCGGGAAATTTAAATTCTGCGCAGGTTTGGCGGTAAATTTAAATTATGATCAGGTTTTTGGGGGTAAATTTCGACACAGGACAAATGAACCAATTTAGATTTGACAGAGGGGCTATATTAGCTCATCGCCAGATGTTTAAGCGGCTGTGGGCGTCTAGCCGAATCTTATTGTCTGGGAGATGTCATTGTCTGAAAATGATGATAAATTTTTTGAGGGCTAAAAGTCTTATTTGAAATTCTTACAAGATTTCCATAATAAGTTTTGAGGCTAAAAGTCTAATTTTTTGAAATTTTTACAAGATTCTCTCTCGCTTAATCAAGTTTCTTAAATATTACGTGTTTTTCAAGTACTTTATTAAATATACAGTTTCGAAATTGCGCCGATAGTTATTTATTTCAACCTGTTCCACTCTTACAAACATTCGAACATATAGAGTAAGACTCATAACTTTGAAGTTATCCTATCATCACCTTTGTTGCAGGTTTTAATAGAGGCTATATTTGCGTGTCGCCAGATGTTTAAACAGATGTAGGCGTCTGACCGGATGTTATTGTCTGGACATCTGTCGAATGCGGCTAATGAGCGTGGGTCAGTGACCTCCATTATGTGAGCCGGATGTGATTGTTTGAGAAATGTGCAAGATTGGTAAAATGTATGTCTGTCTGTCTGCCTGCATGCCTGTCTGTCTGTCTGCCTGCATGCCTGTCTGTCTGCCTGTCTGTCTGTCTGTCTGTCTGGCTGTCTGTCTGTCTGTCTGTCTGTCTGTCTGCCTGCTTGTCTGTCTGTCTGCCTGCTTGTCTGCCTGCATGCCTGCTTGTCTGTCTGTCTGCCTGCCTGCATGCCTTTCTGTCTGTCTGTCTTTCTGTCTGTCTGGCTGTCTGTCTGCCTGTCTGTCTGTCTGTCTGTCTGCCTGCATGCCTGTCTGTCTGCCTGTTTGTCTGTCTGTTTGTCTGGCTGTCTGTCTGCCTGTCTGTCTGTCTATCTGTCTGTTTGTCTGTCTGTCTGCCTGCTTGTCTGTCTGCCTGCCTGCTTGTCTGTCTGTCTGCCTGCCTGCATGCCTGTCTGTCTGCCTGTCTGTCTGTCTGTCTGTCTGGCTGTCTGCCTGTCTGTCTGTCTGTCTGTCTGCCTGCTTGTCTGTCTGTCTGCCTGCATGCCTGTCCGTCTGTCTGCCTGCATGCCTGTCTGTTTGCCTATCTGTCTGTCTGTCTGTCTGTCTGTCTGTCTGCCTGCCTGTTTGTCTGTCTGTCTGTCTGTCTGCCTGCCTGCCTGTCTGTCTGTCTGTCTGCCTGCTTGTCTGCCTGCCTGCCTGCTTGTCTGTCTGTCTGCCTGCCTGCATGCCTGCCTGCCTGTCTGTCTGCCTGCCTGTCTGTTTTTTTTTTTTTTTTTTTTTTTTTTTTTTTTTTTGGCTTGAGGAGGGAAACCTTTTATAGGCGCCCCCGTCTTCGCGGGGGGGTGTGGGACTCCCTACTCTCTCGGGTTAGGTATACCCACTAAAATCACTCCTCGGGTATCGTAGATGAGTTTCTCGGAATCGCGATAGCATAACTTCAAGAAACCCTTATATTACCTTATGAGATGTTATGTCCTCATGTTCTATCTTCTACTATTTGTTACCTATGTCCTAATTTCCCAGTCTCTGTTGCTGCCTAGCACGTTCATCTTGCTCCTTTTTTACCATGATTTTCCTCAATCCGTCAGCAATTGCATCCCACTTCGTTCTACTTTGTACCATGAGATCTGTCAGGTTCTGAACGTTGATTACCTCTCCAGTTATTACTTGCATGGTATGTCTCTCTGTTGTCCATCTTGGGCACTGAAAAACTGTATGTTCCACTGAGTCTATGTCTCCGCAGTAGTGGCATTCTTCTTCCTCCTGAATTTTAAATCTCTTCAGGTATTGCCCGAAGGAACCATGTCCGCCCATTACCTGAGTTATGTGGTAGTTTGTCTCGCCATGCGTTCTGTTCACCCATTTTATTATATCTGGGATGATTTTCTTTGTCCACTGGGCTTTCTCTTGAATTTCGTCCCATCTCCTCTGCCACTTCGTGAGGGTTTCTTCTCTGTGTCGTTTCTTTCCTTGTTCTCTGTTCCCGTGTGCCGCACAGCGTTCGTCTATTAGGAGGTCGATCGGCGGTATGCCCGCGATTACTTGCAATGCTTCCGTTGAGGTGGTTTTATAGGCACTGCAGATTCTAAGCAGGGTTCTTCTCTGCACCTTCTGCATTAAGTATTTGTACTTTTTATACTTTATTGCCTCTGCCCAGATGGGTGCTGCATACAGCATTATCGAGTCTGTTATGGAAGCCAAGATTCTACGTCTACTAGCCCTGGCTCCGCCAAGGTTGGGCATTAATCTGGCGAGGTGCTTTGTTACGTTTTCTGCCTTTTTAGCTGTACTCTCGATGTGTTTGGTCATGCGCATGTTCTTGTCGAAATATACGCCTAAGTATTTTAATGATCTGGCGGTTGTTATTTGCACTCCATTTATATCTATGGTTACTTCGCGTAACGTATTTCTTCCTATCAGAACTACCGCTTCTGTCTTGTGTGGGGCCAGTCGTAGCTCTTTCCGCGTCATCTCCCTCCTTACTCTAAGTATTGCAGTGTTTAGTGCTTCTGTAATGACTTCACCTGTTCGTCCACAGGCCACTATTGCTAGGTCGTCTGCATAGCCCACTAGGTCTATTCCCTGTGGCATATCAAGTTTCAGAATGCTATCATAGAAAATGTTCCATAATAGTGGTCCAATTAAAGATCCTTGTGGAACACCGCAGGTTACCTCTTTCTCTGCTGTTCGACCTATTTTCAGCTTTCGGTTTGTGAAATAGCTGCATACTATTTGTATTAGGTATGTAGAGATTTCCCTGTTCCTTAGCTCCTGTACTATTAAGTGACACGGGGCGCTATTGAAGGCGTTCTCTACATCCAGGGTTACCATGACACAGAACTTCCTTCCCTCTCGGCCTCCTGCGTTTGCGAGTTGGGCTATATTTTTAACCATCGCCATGGCATCGATGGTGGAGCGTCCCTTGCGGAAACCAAACTGTCTGTCACATAGTCCCCCTCTCTCGTCCAGTTCCTTCTGCAGTCTCTCGCAGATCAGTCGTTCCAGTAGCTTTCCTGCCGTATCCAGCATGCACAGCGGACGGTACGTTTGTGTCTCGTCTGGGTTTTTCTTCGGCTTTTCTAAGAGCACTAGTCTGGCGACTTTCCATCGGTTTGGAAACTCCCTCCTGCTTAGTAGCCTATTGTAAGCTTTTAGGGCGTATTGCGGTTGTCCGTAGATCAGTACCTTCATTACTTCCCCGGGTATCGCATCCGGTCCTGGAGCTTTTCCCGCTTTAATTTTATTTGCCGCTCTTATTATCTCGCTTTCACTAAACGGTACGGGGTCATCTTCTAGCAGGTCTCTTGTTATTTCTCCCCATCTCTGAATGTGCTTGTTTGGGAACAGTTTGTTTGCCTCTTTTTCTATGTCTTCTTGCGTTAGTTGTATTTTAGGGTGGGTTCTAAGCTTATTGCAAGCTATTTTATAGCCTTCCCCCCATACATTTTCATCGATCTCTTGGCAAACCTTCTTCCATGCCTCTTCTTTGGCGTTCCATATCGCTTTCTTGAGGGTATGTTGTTGGGCTTGGTATATTGCTCTGCATCTAAGTTTCTCTTCCTCGGTCACGTTTGGCTTTTTATTTTTCCGCGTCATCTCTCTTCTCTTTTTTACGCACTGTTTTCTCTCCTCTGCTATGCTGTCGTTCCACCAGTAGGTATATCTCTTCACGCGTACATTTGTCCTTTTTGGCAGTGTTTGGTCGCATGTGGTTTGTAGTAGTTCAACGAGGTCTTCTGGTGTTATTTCCTGTTGTGTTCGTTCTTGTTCCTCTATGTTTTGGTTTAACTTTGTAGCAAAGTGTTCCATTGCTTCCGGCTTCATCTTCCATCCGTGCGAAATATTTTGGTAACCAGTTGTGTCCGTTCCGTTACCACGCTTTTCCACTTCGTAATAGATGTTTCTGTGGTCACTCAGGTTTTCTGTTTCCATCACCCTCCAATTTCGCACCCTTCTGCTGATGTTTGGAGTACAGAACGTTATATCTATGCATGAGGACCTGTCTCCCTTTTGGTATGTAGGTGTCTCCCCCGTGTTGAGTATTTGCAGATCGTCTGCGGCTAACCAGTCAGCTAGGATTTTCCCTCGCCTGTCTTCTAGAGTAGAGCCCCACAGCTTTGATTTTGCATTAAAGTCACCTCCAATAATTATCTTGTGACTGCCTTGTGTTTGTATATTTTGGCGCAGATCGTTTAATATTGTTTTGTACTGGTCGTCATTTATATTTGGTGAGCAGTAGCAGTTGTATAGAATTATGTCCCCCATGCTTATCCAAACAAAGTCATCCCCACATCCGCTTTTGGTAACCACTTTATTTCCTGGATTGATTCCCAGATAACTCCTTATTGCCGTGTTCTTTTTCTTACTGTAGAACCATTGTCCCTTCCCGATGTGTTTTATGTTTGGTTCTGATACCGCAACAAGATTGATTTGCATTTCTAGCGCAGTCTGCGATAGCAGGTCATGCGCGGGGCCGCTTCTGTTTAAATTGGTTTGGATAACTTTTAGGTCCATGTTAATATTACAACTGACTGTTTGGTTGCTCCGCATTTAGTATTCTGTTTAGCGATTTAGGTTTTTGGTGTTCTGTTGTGGCTCGTAGTTTCCTCACTTCCTCTCTGTATTTGTTACATTTCATGGAGTCTGCTTGGTGGCCTTCTACTTCGCATACGTAGCAGTATGGCTGGTTTGCACATGCAGTTGCAGAGTGCCCTTTTTTATTGCATTTGAAACAGGTATCTTCCATTGATCTCCTGTCACTTGTGCATTCTCTTTTCGTATGCCCATAGCATAAACAGTTGTGACATTTTATTGGGACTAATATCTCGTTTATCCTACATCTCTGCCAGCCAATGTTAATTTTGCCTATCCTAATCAGTTGTTCTGCCTTTCTTTTCGGTAAGCTCACTGTAGCTACCATAGCATCGCCTCTTCTTGTGCCTTTCAGTGTGTTCACTTTTATGTCCCTTTTGTCTAATATTTCTATTTCAGGTATACACTCTATTGCTTTCTGTATCTCTTCTTCTATTGTCCCTTCCACCAGATCCCTAATTACTACAACTTTTCTTGGAGGACCTGTTTCTGCCGCTGTTGCATTTTCTTTAAGGCTTTCCAATGCTTTTTCTTTGAACAACTTAACTGCCCCGTCCTTCTGTTCTTTCATCGTTATTCTTACATT
Source organism: Agriotes lineatus (assembly GCA_940337035.1). NCBI lineage: Eukaryota > Metazoa > Arthropoda > Insecta > Coleoptera > Elateridae > Agriotes > Agriotes lineatus. The sequence goes on from OW679203.1 coordinate 36,351,229, forward strand.
TCCAGCTTTTGTTTTTCTAATATTCTGGATTTGGATCCCTATCTCGTCAATTCTGATTTCTTCTCGCATCGTTTTTAATATATTTGCGTAGGAACTGGTCTGGTTTGAAGGTTTTATTTCCAGTGTTCTTTGTGTCGGTCTCGGTGTAATCCAGTCCCTATTTTTATCCTCCGTTTTCTTGAGCTGTTGGTACCTTTTTCTGTTAACAGCCCAGGTCATTTCGGTACGACTACCTTGTAAGGTACATTCTGTCATTTTCCTCATCCGTATCACGTCGTTTTCGGTAGTGTCGGCAATGACTATTTTTCTGCCTCCTCTTCTTTCCAGAATATTTTTCAGGTTCCTAAAGGTGTTGAACATCCTTTCTTCGTTTTTTTCTACGTCATCGAGAGTCCAGCCTTCTTTTTTTGTTTCGACTCCCAGTAGATAAAGTCTACTTATGACTTCTTCTCGTTCTTCTGTTTCCTCGGCGTTTGTTATAAAACTTTTATTTTCTAGATACATGATCTTGCCATATTCTAGCGATTGCTTTTCTATTAGGGTCTTAATCTGCGGATATTGCTCGGTATATGTTCTTATAAGACCATTTGTTTCCTTTTTGTAAGAGTCTATGATAATCGCCTTTTCATACTCTTCATTGTATCTTGTGGGTTTACTTTCTTCTAATTTTGTTTTCGTGTATACCTTCTCGTCCCAATCCATCTGCACGATGCTTTTGTAGCTTCCGTACTCCATGTTTTCGAAGAGGTTTACACTGTCATCGTCCGTTTGCGTGGCTATTTCTCTTGTGTTCACTGCTAGTGTAGGCGTGCTTTGTTCGTTTTCCTTTATTGTTTGCGTTTCGGCTTCTACCACGAGTTTGTCTCTATCATATGTAGCCGTACCTTCCTCCAGCCAATTTTGTATGTCCTCGGCCATCAGCTGTTCCATTAAGTTCCTTAAGTTAATTGAGGCTTCTTTTATCTCCTTCTTTATGTTATAGGCCGAGATATGTTCTTGTAGTGTGTCTATATTCTTTTGCATTTTTTTAATTACTCTCTTATAAATCTTTGCATTTTTCAGCCTTTGCTCACTTTCTCTCGATTGTGATTCGATAGTGGGACTTCCTTTCATTTTTCGCTTTTTATATACTCTTGCGTCTACCACCGTTTCTGGTCCTTTTCCATCTTCCGCGTCCTCATTGTCGACGTGGATCGCTCTTCTGTCATCGTTTTCTGCTGGTTCATTGTTTCCCTCGATGAGCCATTTGCTAAGTGAACCACTTGCACCGGGGGGTGGGGATTTAGTCAATCTAGTTCTCCTTTCGAACTTATCCATTAGCTGTCTTTCTAGCTGTTCTCGTTCCTTTATCTCTATTTCGGTCTCCGATTCCATATTAGGACGGTCCATTTCCAAAGGTTGGGGGTATAAAAAGGGGAGGTAGAAAAAAAGGGGGGACAAAAACGTTTGCCACCACTCCCGTCCAAATCGGCCTACTGGTTCAGAAGTTATGGGCTATTACAGGTGAAGGGAGGGGATTTCGGGGATTTTGGTGGGGGTTTATGGGGGGGTCGTGGGTCACCAACACTTTCGAACAGAAGTTCAAAAAAGGTGGTGGGAAAAGTTATAGTGGTGGGGGGAGGGGGTAAAAGTCTCAATCGGTTAGAACTACCGCGTTCTTGCCTTCCCGGGCCAACAGGGTGGCAGAAGCAAGAGGAGCTACACGCTTTACGCTTGCCGGAATAGCAGCTCCAACAAGACGCGCACAAGCACCTCCCGAACCTCCTGGTGTCCTAATAGCCCGCTGGCTTATGACGGATTGATGAAAATTTTCTAAGTCCGAGATGCCTAAAATTTTCTAAGTACAGCAAGTTTCGCTACACTCACTACTTTCCTGTGATCCTATTACACTCAGGTCTTCAACCACACACAATTCGTCACTGGGGCCCCGCGAGGCAAGCCCCTTTATCACGATTGGGGCAAGCCCCCCGCGTCGGTCTTAACCACACTTATTGCTCTTTAGCAGCGCTCGCAGAACACGTCCGTTCGCGAACACACACTCTGTCTGTCTGCCTGTCTGCCTGTCTGTGTATCTGTCTGTCTGCCTGTCTGTCTGCCTGTCTGCCTGTCTGTCTCTCTTCCTGTTCGCCTACCTGTCTGCCTGCCTGTCTGTCTGTCTGTCAGCCTGCATGCCTGTCTGTCTGTCAGCCTGCATGCCTGTCTGTCTGTCAGCCTGCATGCCTGTCTGTCTGCCTGTCTGTCTGTCTGTCTGTCTGTCTGTCTGCCTGCTTGTCTGCCTGCCTGCTTGCTTGTCTGTCTGTCTGCCTGCCTGCCTGTCCGTCTGCCTGCCTGTCTGCCTGTCTGTCTATCTGTCTGTCTTTCTGTCTGTCTGTCTGCCTGTCTGCCTGTCTGCCTGCCTGTCTGCCTGCCTGCTTGTCTGTCTGCCTGCCTGTCTGTCTATCTGTTTGTTTGTCTGTCTGTCTGTCTGTCTGGCTGTCTGTCTGTCTGCCTGCCTGCCTACCTGCCTGCCTGTCTGTCTGTCTATCTGTCTGCTTGCCTGCCTGTCTGTCTGTCAGCCTGTCTGTCTGTCTATCTGTCTGCCTGCCTGCCTGCCTGTCTATCTGTCTGCCTGCCTGCCTGCCTGTCTGCCTGCCTGTCTGCCTGTCTGTCTGCCTGTCTGTCTGTCTGTCTGTCTGTCTGCCTGCTTGTCTGCCTGCCTGCTTGCTTGTCTGTCTGTCTGCCTGCCTGCCTGTCCGTCTGCCTGCCTGTCTGCCTGTCTGTCTATCTGTCTGTCTGTCTGTCTGTCTGTCTGTCTGCCTGTCTGCCTGTCTGCCTGTCTGCCTGCCTGTCTGCCTGCCTGCTTGTCTGTCTGGCTGTCTGTCTGTCTGCCTGCCTGCCTACCTGCCTGCCTGTCTGTCTGTCTATCTGTCTGTCTGCCTGCCTGCCTGCCTACCTGCCTGCCTGTCTGTCTGTCTATCTGTCTGCTTGCCTGCCTGTCTGTCTGTCAGCCTGTCTGTTTGTCTATCTGTCTGCCTGCCTGCCTGCCTGTCTGCCTGTCTGTCTGTCTACCAAATTTGCAGATACTGATAATGGGAAGGTCATTAACTACATCCGGTGTAAATTTCTCAGACAAACACTCCTTACATTTTAGCAACCTTGCACATTTCAAACAATCACATCCGGCTCACATAATGGAGGTCATTGACCCACCCTCATTAACGGCATTCGACAGATGTCCAGACAATAACATCCGGTCAGACGCCTACATATGTTTAAACATCTGGCGACACCCAAATATAGCCTCTATTAAAACCTGCAATAAAGGTGATGATAGGATAACTTATTCGAAGTTATGAGTCTTACTCTATATGTTCGAATGTTTGTAAGAGTGGAACAGGTTGAAATAAATAACTATCGGCGCAATTTCGAAACTGTATATTTAATAAAGTACTCGAAAATCACGTAATATTTATGAAACTTGATTAAGCGAGAGAGAATCTTGTAAAAATTTCAAAAAATTAGACTTTTAGCCTCAAAACTTATTATGAAAATCTTGTAAAAATTTCAAATAAGACTTTTAGCCCTCCAAAAATTTATCATCATTTTCAGACAATGACATCTCCCAGACAATAAGATTCGGCCAGACGCCCACAGCCGCTTAAACATCTGGCGATGCGTAAATATAGCCCCTCTGTTAAATCTAAATTGGTGCATTTGTCCTGTGTCGAATTTGAATTTCCCGCCAAAAACCTGCGCATAATTTGAATTTACCACCAAACCTACGCAGAATTTGAATTTTCTTAGTATAATTATATATTGTTGCCCCCAATCTTGTGTCGCGAAAATGTTTCCATTAATCAGGTATCCGGGACAATTGATAAAGTCGATAATGGACTTATATATCTTAATTCGAGTTCATCCATATAAGACAGTCAATTCCCCTCACCGTACAATTTCTCAACCTCTGTCTGTCTACCTGCATGTCTGTCTGCCTGCCTGGCTGCCCGCTTGCCTGCCTGTCTACCTGCCTGCCTCCCTGTCTACCTGTCTAGCTGTCTACCTGTGTAGCTGTCTGCCTGTCTAGCTGTCTACCTGTCTAGCTGTCTACCTGTCTAGCTGTCTACCTGTCTGTCTGTCTGTCTGTCAGCAGTGCTTTCGAACCTATATTAAAAACAAATAATATTTCTTTAGGAACTTGCTTATTGCTAAAGTGAGGGAATGCTGTCCTTCTGTACATAAATCCAACAGCAAAAGCGAAATAAATAACTATCGTCCAATTTCTAAACTTGGTGTATTTACAAGAGAAACACTTAATATTTACATTCGGTACTTACAAACAGGGTCTGTAAATTTTCAGTAAATTTTAAGCAAATTTCTTAAACATACATTTATTAGCAACCTTGCACATTTCCCGATTTCCCTCCAAAAACCTGATCATAATTTAAAATTCACCGTCAAAATAATGCGCAGAATTTGAATTTTTCGCCAAAACCTGCGCAGAATTTGAATTTCCCGCCAAAAACCTGCGCATAATTTGAATTTACCACCAAACCTACGCAGAATTTGAATTTTCTTAGTATAATTATATATTGTTGCCCCAATCTTGTGTCGCGAAAATGTTTCCATTAATCAGGTATCCGGAACAATTGATAAAGTCGATAATGGACTTATATATCGCAATTCGAGTTCATCCATATGAGACAGTCAATCCCCCTCACCGTACAATTTCTCAACCTCTGTCTACCTGCATGTCTGTCTGTCTGCCTGGCTGCCCGCCTGCCTGTCTGTCTACCTGTCTAGCTGTCTGACCGACTACCTGTCTAGCTGTCTACCTGTCTAGCTGTCTACCTGTCTAGCTGTCTACCTGTCTAGCTGTCTACCTGTCTAGCTGTCTACCTGTCTAGCTGCCTACCTGTCTAGCTGTCTACCTGTCTAGCTGTCTGCCTGTCTAGCTGTCTACCTGTCTAGCTGTCTACCTGTTTAGCTGTCTACCTGTCTGTCTGTCTGTCAGCAGTGCTTTCGAACCTATATTAAAAACAAATAATATTTCTTTAGGAACTTGCTTATTGCTAAACTGAGGGAATGCTGTCCTTCTGTACATAAATCCAACAGCAAAAGCGAAATAAATAAATATCGTCCAATTTCTAAACTTTGTGTATTTACAAGAGAAACACTTAATATTTACATTCGGTACTTACAGTGTCTGTAAATTTTCAGTAAATTTTAAGCAAATTTCTTAACCATACATTTATTAGCAACCTTGCACATTCCCCGATTTCTCGCCAAAAACCTAATCATAATTTAAAATTCACCGTCAAAATAATCGGAGAATTTGAATTTTTCGCCAAAACCTACGCAGAATTTGAATTTCCCGCCAAAAACCTGCGCATAATTTGAATTTACCGCCAAACCTGCACAGAATTTGAATTTACCGCCAAGCATGCGCAAAAACCATCGCGCAGACCCTCTCGTAGACCTGTGCAGAAACCCCTGCGCAGACCCTCGCGCTGACCGGCGCAGAAACCCCAGACAATCACATTCGGTTCATTTTTAGCAACCTTGCACATTCCCAGACGCTCACATCCACAAGTCTTGACAGGTCTGACATCTGGCGACACGCAAATATAGCCTCTATTAACACCTGCAACAAAGGAGATGATAGGATAACTTATAAAAACTGAAAGATGCTGGGTGGCTACAAAAATATGATCAACAGACGACTATTTCGTCGCTCCGTTTTGTATTATAAAATTCTGCTATTTAAAACTACCAGTTTAGGATTGGCTTGCGGATGTCTTATACTGCAAAAACCAACTTTTATGCCTTGCTGTATTATTTACTTGATCCAAGAATCTGGCCTGTACGAGGTTTGGTTTTTTCGTGGAAACTTGACACAGTCAACCTAACGACTTAAAGATTTTTACGTAAGACCCAAATTTTAGATTCGATTAGAAATTCAAGAAAATGTTTCCATTAAACAGGTATCCGGACCTGATTTCTAAGCAATCTAGATACGTTTTTTATGCGGTAAAAATGAACTGTCCCTCACCGTTGGATACCGTGTGTAGCATCCTTATTAATTAGAGTATTTTTTTACTAATATATTGTTGTGGCTTAATAGCTTTTATTTGGTTTTATTTAATTTAGTTCTTATTTTTAGGGCTTTATTTTAAAAATTTTGATTTTAATCTTACTTTTTGTCTGCAGTCTTTAGCATTGTAATAATCTTGAGTATTAGTCGTGCAGATTTTTCAAATGTATTATCTGCTAATATTTTCTTTGATTTTTCCAAATTTAAAATCTTTAAGTATTTTATCATCCCTTCTTAAATATCTCTCTACCAGATTGGCTTGCAGATGTCTTATACTGCAAAAAAAAACAATTTTTATGGCGTGCTGTATTGTTGTATTTATAAACCTCGCGTTTTTAAAATAAGTTGTATTATCTGCTAATATTTCCTTTGGTTTTCCAAATTCTATAAAATATTCATTTACATAACGTTCTTAAAACCAAGGGCGCTAACAAAAGATGTAAATAAACCATAACATTCTTAAAGCCAAGGTGCTAACACAAGAACAAAGAAGGTGTCTGTTTTTACGAGATTGACATGCGGAAGTTGCAGATTCTTCGAGATAACCTATAAACTGAAAAATGCTGAGTGGTTAAATATGATACAACACGATTCTTTTATCGCCGTGTTTTGTATTATAAAATTCTGCTGTTTAAGACTCCACCGTACTTATGTGTGTTAGTTTCCTACCAGAGTTTACTGCTGGAATTATATATGTGTATAAGATTGGCTAAAACTACATCAAGCTTTAAACCTACTAACAGAAAGGTATTTTTTACTAATATATATTGCTGTTCGATATTTGACAAGGCCCGGTTTGGCAGCCTCATTACAAGTTTTCTGCCTGTCTGTCAGCAGTGCTTTCGAATCTATATTAAAACAATCGAATCTAAAATTTGGGTCTTACGTAAAAGAAAACAATATGCAATTAAATGGTACTGCTGCTAATGCGGTATAAAATTTTTTAACTCAGTTTACACTCCGAACTATAACCTGTAAATCTCTACAGCATAATAATATTTCTTTAGGAACCTGCTTATTGCTAAAGTGAGGGATGCTGTCCTTCTGTACATAAATCCAACAGCAAGAAGCGAAATAAATAACTATCGGCTCAATTTCGAGACTGTGTATTTAATAAAGTACGGGAAAAAACAAGTAATATTTACTTTGCTTACAAACAATGTTGAGGATTTCTCTCAATGTCGCTAAGACTCCAACACTTTTGTATTATGTTATATACTGTTTACTAACTGACTGTTAATAACTATCAAAATATACGAGAGACTATCAACTACCAGATCCCAGTCACTCGTGTGTCTATTACACCATTGTGCTTATAAAATTGGTTACAGGAATATTCCAGGTTGGTCAGTGATGCATAATATATTTGTAATAATTTTATACATCAGCAAAAAAAATGGCAAACAAAGGCTCCATTCAATTTAGCGGTTGTGCAGAATTTTCTCAAACAATGGGTTCCATTGTTCAATTTTTAACAGCTTTGCACATTTCTGAAACATGTCTGGACAAGTCTGAAGCTCCAGACAATAACATCCTGTTTATCTGATAATGGAAGTCAGCAAAAATTCGTCCAGACAACAAAGACCTCATTGTTCAATTATTTTTTGCAATCGTGCAGATTTCTCAAACAATGGACGTTATTGTTCAATTGGCAGACATCCTGCATCTACAAGTCTCAACTAGTTTTGCATTCTCAGACGATGACTCACATCCTGTTGAGCCTGGGAAAATTTTGATAAGCGTAGGAATAAAATTAGACATTTAGCCTCAAAATTAATTGGGGAAATCTTTCAAAATTAGACTTTTAACCCAAAAATTCATCGTGGGAACCGGAAGTGGCACGTGACCTCGGTGAGACCAATGACCTTGACCTTGGCTAGGTCAACGACCTTGATCCCGGCTAGGCCCGTGACCTCGTCCGTGACCCGCCCGTTCGTTCGGGTGACATGCAAAATGCGCCAGAACGCCTCTAACTACACTACTAATGGTAATTTTATTTCTTTAAATTTTCCGTTTTCCGAAATGTACAATGACAAATTCTGACATAAATGGATACAGAATTTTTTTCTCTACAAAAAACTTCAATACAAGTTTGCTCTAAAATGATTAGGGAAGCAAATACTTTCATATGAAGAAATTACCATTGAAATCCCTATGGTGCGTAAAGCATTTCTACATCCTGTATATGTATAAAAGGATGTACATTCCTATAGGAATTAGAGCCGCCCCTTAAGGGCTCTTTAGACTGTTTTAGTGTCGGCGGTGTGTCACTCCACTACACTCACTACATTCACTACCTTTCTCTTCATTTTATTTCCTGTCTGTCTTTATAGGTTGTTGTGTCTTGCTGCTTCTTTCACATTTTTTTCCATTCTCTTCTGTTCCTCATCTCCTGCCATTTTTTTATTCTCATTCTTTTTATATCTTCTACTACTTGCTCTTCCCATCGTACCTACTTTAGGTCTCATCCTTAGTCGCATCTGTAGATTATATGCCCGTACCATCTTATTCTTTTGGCTTTTATTACTCTGACTATATTCTTGTTTTCTTATATTTCTTCCACCTCACTATTTGTTAGCGTTTTATATTGTTCCTTGTTTAACTTATTTCCTCCAAATATCTTTCTTATTATTTTCCTCTCGAAGACCTTCAGTTTCTCTTCATATTTTCTTGTGAGACACATATTTTCCGCCGCATAGGTCACCACCAGTCTTATCACTGTTCTGTATACCCTTAGTTTCATCTTCTTGCTTATCTTTTTGCTATTCGTTATCGTTTTACGTCCGTAGTATGTTTTATAACCTGACTGTATCTTCTGTTCTATCTCCTCACTTCTACTGTACTCCCTATTTATAATTGTCCCCAAGTATTTATAACTTTCTACTTCCTCTATGTTATATTTTCCTATTTTTTTACTCTGTTGTTGTCTCTTCCCTCTTTTATTGTAATTTTCATGTACTTGGTTTATTTCTAAACCTCTCTCTTTTGCTTTTTTACTAATCGTCTCCATTGTTTCTTCCAGACTTTTCCTATCCCTTGCTATCAATGCTATATCATCCGCATACGCTTCAACTTGTATGGATTTTTCTATTATTGTTCCTTTAAGGTCGCATTCTTTCATTTTATTCCCTCTATGGCAATGTTGAACAGTGTCGCCGATAGACCATCTCCTTGTCGTACTCCTTTATATAGGTATGTCTATTTTTTCTATTAATCCTTCATGTGTTAGTACTTCTGCCTTTGCTCTTTCCTCGCGTCTCTTATGATCGAATCTCTTTTTACTGTATCGAATGCCTGCTTATAATCTATAAATATTATCTCCACCCCTATATGTTATTCATAGCATTTTTCAATTATTTGCTCCACCGTATGTGTTGAGTCTATTGTTGACCTTCCTTGTCTGAATCCGTTCTGGTAATCTATTCTTTTCTCTGTAAACCTATTTAATTTTTTTAGTATTAGTGATGTTAGTATCTTATACACTAAATTGAACAGGGTTATTCTTCTGTAGTTTTCTTATAGCATTAAGTCTCCCTTTTTTGGCATTGGTACTATAACTCCGGACCTCCACCCCTTTATCCATATTTGCTTTATTAATTCGTAGATCCTTTTTTAGACTTCATCTCCTCCTTCTTTCAACATTTCACCGCATATACTGTCTGGTCCTGCTGCTTTTCTTCTTCTGAGATTTTTAATTACTTCCTCCTTTGTTGGCTCTTCTACTTCTATTTCTTCATCTTCTCCTTTCTTCTCTCTGTCTTCCTCTTTGTTGTCGTTTCCTTCATATATCTTTCCCATTCTTTCTTGTCTATGTTGGCAGTGGCATTTCTTTTCCTTTTTTGTTTTCTCATTTCCTGGTATAACTTTGTGCTCTATTTACTATCTTTTTCTATATCTTTCATCATCTCGTCAATGCTCTCCTGTTTTTTGTTTCTCATTACTTTTGATGTTTCCTTCCTTATTTCTTTGTATTCCCTCTATTAGATTCTATCCATTTTAACCTTATCTCTTTCTTCCTTTATATTAATATTTAACATAGATCGTCAAGCCAATTCTTTCTATATTGTTCCTTTCTTCGACCTATTACTTTTTCCGCTATTTCTAATATCTTCTTTTTATGCTATCCCATTCTATTTCTACATTATCATTTTCCTTCTCTTTGCTTAGTTGTTTCTTTAGCTCTTGCACGTACTTTCTTTTTTTCTTCATTGTGAAGTTCCATTTTCTTTTTAAGAGTCTTCCTGTAATGTTCTTCACTACCCTCATTTTCACTTTTGCTATCACTAATTGGTGATCAGTGTTTACACTTGTCCTTCTATACTATAAGATTTTACGCCCTGTATCATTTTTTGTTTCTTCTTTTTAATTACGATATGATCGATTTGAATTCCTTTAGTCTTTCCTGGTAGTAGCCACGTCATTTTATGCTCATTCTTATGTTGAAAAATTGTTGACATTAGGTATTTAAATTTAAGGATCAATAAAAGAATCTGTGATGAATTTCTATTTTGAGTGTATAATCGACACTGTCAATTACAATAGCATACAGGGTGTCAGGAAAGTCAACCGTGTCACTTCTGGAGATGCTAAGGGACGCTATATGGAGTCGAAAAGTCCTAATCCATTTTTGACTTAGAAGCATAATTTCTTCAGAATTCACTGTTGAAATTGGTACTGGAAATTTTGTGAACCGCTGTATGGTACCTACGCGTTTTTAGTTTTTGATGTTTTTTTGTCAATTAATGTCAATGTAATAGATTATTGCGTGTTTGACTTTTGTAGTAAAAATATACACCGTGCAGGAGTATGCTGATATGTTTTTTTGTGTATGGTGTTCTAGTGATATTGGGTCTGTGAGTACGTCGATATTTTGTCTTCATTGTTGGATTTAAAATTATCAAACTCCGTTTTAAAAGATAATAAATTATGTATGTACACAGCATATGTTACATTTGTTTTCCCAGCCTATCTCAAGACAATGCGTCAAGCCTCCAATTTAAGGCAAAGTACAGCAGTTCTCAACTTTTTCTTTTTAATCTTCAACATTCGTTTTTACGAAAACTATGCTTCTAAGCCAAAAATGGATTAGGACTTTTCGCATCCATATAGTGTCACCTAGCATCTCCAGAAGTGACACGGTTGACTTTCCTGACACCCTGTATTACCAAAGAGCATATAACGTGAAGAGGTTCAACCTTATGGCAATATTCGTAAGTGTGTAATATGTGTGTAATATTGGGTTGCATTAGCAAATATTTCGGGAGTAAGTGACAATAATTCGTTGAGACAAGGAACTCTTCTACCTATCCTTGTTTATTTCATCTTTGCTAATGGTGTCTTAACTGCTTTCAGAGAAAATATTTAACATTGTTGCAACATAGTGGTTTGCTCCTATGCGTCAATGAACTTCGAACCACAAGATTCATTTTCAGGATTACTTAAAGTATGATTTCAAATATGACATATACCTACTGGTCAATTACGATTTTAATTTGGCGCTTAGAAATCAAAATGATTAGGTCGGGATCGGTAAAACCTATACTTACTCTTTTTTAAACTGAAATAACTCTTTTAAGGAATTTTTGCGTGAGTCAAATATATCAAATGTCTGCGTTTACTTCGGCATTTAGAATGGCACTAAAATAAAATTTTGCAGATTTTTAATGCTTCCTCTACAGGGTGATTTTTAAGTTGATTCCTCCGTTTACCAGTAAATAAAACTAAAGAAAATTGCATTTTTTTAATACTCCGCTCCAAACGCCGATGCAAATTTCTACCAAGTGTCATCTTTAAAACCGTAATTCGACATTGGGCGACGCTTTTTCTCGAACACAATGAAACTCCTCTTAAGCTCGGATAATTAGAAATATTACAGACAACGGCCATACCACATTGAAAGCACCGGTTCTTGTCCGATCACCGAAGTTAAGCAATGTCGGGCGCGGTCAGTACTTGGATGGGTGACCGCTTGGGAACACCGCGTGCCGTTGTCACATTTTTGTGATCTTTCGTTTCGAGATTGATTTTTATTATGGACGAGGACCTTTTCACGCCAAGACTCACTTTTTGGGCTGATATTCTGTACGCATACATAAATATATGTAATAGTTTTTTAGATGCCGTAGTCGGCTCTCGTTTACTTTTAGTTCTGCATTATAATATCAACCTTCTTTGATGTTATGTTCGCACGGCGATTGGTCACCGATGACGTCTAGTATCGAGTGATCAAAATAAATTTCAGATCGAGTTGAAAAGAGAGTTTATTTAAATCTAAAACGTAATAAAAGATTTTAAAAACAAAAGATCCATATAAAAAAGAGTTTTTTTACTAAATCGAAAGAAAAGATTTAAAAACGAAACATCCATATGAAAAGAGAGTTTTTTAAACTAAGACGTAGAGAAAGATTGAAAAAACAGAAGGACCACATGAAAAAAGAGTTTTTTAAACAAAAACGTAAGAAAAGATTTTAAAAACGAAAGATCCATATAAAAAAAGTTTTTTAAAACTAAAACGTAAGAAAAGCTCTAAAAAGCGAAAGATCCATATGAAAAGAGAGTTTATTTAAAACTAAAACGTAATAAAAGATTTAAAAAGCAAAATATTAATATGAAAAATAAGTTTTTTAAAACCAAAACGTATGAAAAGATGTAAGATACAAAAGATCCATATTAAAACATTTTTTTAACAAAAACGTAGGAAAGATTTAAAAAACAAAAGATCCATATGAAAAAAGAGTTTTTTAACTAAAATGTAAGAAAAACTATTAAAAACGAAAGATCCATATGAAAAAAGAGTATTTTTAAACTAAAACGTAAGAAAAGATTTAAAAAACAAAAAATCCATATGAAAAAAGAGCTTTTTAACTAAAACGTAAGAAAAGATTTAAAAAGCGAAATATCCATATGAAAATAGTTTTTTAAACTAAAACGTAAGAAAATATTTAATGAAGAATCCATATGAAAAAAGAGGTTTTTTAAAACTAAAACGAAAGAAAAGATTTAAGATGCAAAAGATCCGTATGGAAAACAGTTTTTTAAACTAAAACGTAGGAAAATATTAAAAAAACAAAAGATCCATATGAAAAAATAGTTTTTTAAGTAAAACGTAAGAAAAGATTTAAAAAACGAAAGATCCATATGAAAAATGTTTTTTTTTAACTAAAACGTAAGAAGAAATTTAAAAAACAAACAATCCATATGAAAAAGGAGGTCTTTTACACGGAAACGTACAAAAAAATTTAAAAAACAAAAAGCGGTTCTTTAACAGGAAAACGTCAAGAAAGATTTAAAAAGCAAAAGATCCACATGAAAAAAGAGGTTTTTTACAGGAAAACGTAAGAAAAGATTTAAAAACTAATTATGTGTACGAACAAGAGAGAAAATAGAAAAAGGTTTAAAAGTCAGGGATTCTAGTTAAAAAGAATTAATTAAATTTCCGTAGAGAACAATAAACAGCCGTACGCGTGACAATAAGTCGCGTTGGCGACCAACAAACTGAGAAGTAGTAGCTGCTCCCGCCCACGAGTATAAAACCAAATCTAAAAATATCGAGGGCGCCCAAGGTCCTAAAACTGCATGAAATCCAAACTGCCGGATGTTATGTACAAGATGAAACACGAAACTCGCCGATGAATTCCGAGAACTCGGCTGCAGAGAGAGAGAGAGAGAGAGAGAGAGAGAGACAGAGAGAGAGAGAGAGACAGAGACAGAGATAGAACGGTTTTGAGCGAGTAGCAAGGAGCAGCTGATGTACGCGGGTCCGGGGCACTAAAAAGGAAAACGAGATTTGCATGCGCGAGCGACAGAGAAAGAAATACTTCGACGAGCGTTAGGCGGGTAGGTAGCGAGTTTGAAGCCGGTTCGGGGAAAGTTTTTTATAAACCATTCAAGGTGCGTATGCACATACCTAAGCCGTGCCATCTCAAAGACTGAAATTGGGCGTCGTAGGAGCTTTCCCTTTGACAAATTCGATAGAATGGGCAACGTCCACTACAAACAATTTTAAATATCGACCGGGCCAACCGCAGAAGATGCGAGCGCAAGCAAAACAAACGGCGCCGTATGTTATATACCAAGGAACACATATTTCTGAATTATTGTAATTCCTATCTATTTTGACGAATTTCTGGCATTTCAATAACAGTAATAAGGTTGAGCTACAATATTAACGGGGGAAAACGAAATTATATAACACATAAATATATTTTAAATCTGGCGACACCGCTAATCGATTTAGTGGAAGCAATCTTTAGAATGGTTTGTTTCTGGAATACCTTGAGAAGATTTAACTGGTTACCTAGTTTACAGAGGGCCTAAAACTGAGATCGTGGTGGACGAGTAATTTCGCGGTATACGCAGTTATACCTCGGAGCTGAAGTTCTTCATGTTATATGTTCTTTGATATTACTTTACAAGGGATTGATACAGTATCAAACTGATTTATCGACACTCGCGACTGTGTGAGTGCCAAAAAACTAGACAAGTCCGAAAAACGTGCACGCTCATCCTGGAAATCGTAAGAACAGGTTAAAGGCCTCGGCTCAGATACGCTCAGGGAGGGGTCGGGGTCCTAAAACACGACACCACAGGGCAAGCGTGTTGATGTGTATATATATATAGGGTATTACGAATAAATGGGCGCCACAAGGTCCAACTCAAAGAAACCCACGCACAACCGAACCTTGAAAGTCTAACGGGGTAGGATTCTCGAATATTGACTTTGGAGAACAACAGAGTAGCGACAGCGCGCCGACCTACCTGCATCACTCAAGAACCGCTCTCCAGGCCTCGCTTTACATCGATCTTGACATGGAGACGGGAACACCCTGTAAACAAACATGCACACAAACCAGGGTTAATCATACGACACAGTGCGGCGTTTAAATGTAATTTAGCGGCGTATTTAATGAGTTGCACGCTAATGAAATGTCTGAATGAACGCACACAGTGCGGCGTTTAAATGAAATTTGGCGGCGTACTTAATGAGTTGTACGCTAATGAAATGGCCGAATGAACGCACACAGTGCGGCGTTTAAATGTAATTTGGCGGCGTACATAATAAGTTGTACGCTAATGAAATGTCTGAATGAGCGCACACAGTGCGGCGTTTAAATGTAATATAACCGCGCATTTACTTAGTTGCACACCCAAATGAAGTGTAAAATACCTTGTTTTAGGCAGCTCGGCCCTGGGGCAGAACGTCGAAATGCTGCAAACGGCGGCGACCTGTCTCACACGCCTAGGTAGCCGTTGAATTACGCTACTCGTATAAATAATCCCATTTCAAGAAAACGGACATCTGAGCTAAACAGCTCGCGAAAAACTGTACGAGCGGCCACGGCAATTTTCGGACCTCCTCACTTAACGTCACAACGGTACACACCACTCACAACGCCTATTCCTCACCGTCTGTCTCGAAGAACCCACAATAAACAATGTCTAAAACTTTGCTGCAACAGCACAAAAAGGAAAATCGGGCGTATCCACGCCGGAGCGTGAAGACGCCCACCAAACACGCTATGTCGACTGTCCTCTGTCGCGGACCGAGGCTGAATCCCCTCGCAGCCGACGCCAAGCTCTCCAGACCGACGCATTCTAACGCGCCAAAAGTGACCAATCACAGCGCAGGCCGCGTCAGACCCGCCAAACGCGTAATCGCTCGCAAGCGAAAGAGGTAGAAGCTATCCTGCTTGCTATCATGGGCTAAATTTTAAATAACTTGAAAATCGAGGCTCTTACGACAGATGGGACACGCAGCTGCATGAAGCGATGATGTAAAGATTGGCGCGGTGCGCTAGACCTTAAAATTAAGTCGAAAGCCACGCTCGTGTCCGACTCTTGTTTGATGCGAAAAACTGAAGTATTATGCAATAAGTTAAGACTAAAATGGCCCCGACATACAGGTAGGCTCACCAACTCTGTCCCAAAACTATGCGAAAAGGTTAAATAACTATCGGAATTGCAGAGAAATAAAAGGCCTGACAGGATGTAGGTAAGATTTACACTACCGACGACCGTTTGATGTCTGAGTGAGCGAAGCGAACGAGGGTAGCAAGGTACGAGGTACCTAGTGTAAATCTTCTTACATCCTGTGTAAAGTACTGTTATGATACATGATGCAGGAAATTAAAGCATATGAAAGAAATATTTAAAATGAACTAATAAAGTTGGACAGTTACAATAATTGAATCTTGATGGGTATAAAGTTTTGAACATAAATAATGAAAGTAAAAGATACAAGGGTTCTTTTCATTGTGAATCATTTAATATTGTTATATTTATTGGAATGGATGAAACTTAGTGGTTGTATTTAATATTTATAAAAATAAACCAAGGTAACATTGACAAATGTATTTGTTAAGAAAATTCTGTATATAGCATTATTTAGAAAAAAATAGGAAGTGTGCATTAAGAATTGTCTCTAATAGATACAAAAAGTTTGTTTAAAAACAGTTACATAAAACAACTCAAGAAAGCATGTATGTTTTTTGGCTATAATTATTTTGGTATAATAAAAAATAGAATCTCTGCCTTAATTTGTCTAATTTTGGTGATAACAAATTAAATAAAGGCTGAAAACAAATCTACGAGGTAAAATAAAGTGAAATATTTAAAATGGAAAAGATATTGTGACATCAAGTGTTAGAGGAGAAGCTACAGATACAGTTAATTGGATATAGAATACAGGACATTATACTAGTTGAGGGGATTTGGATTTATTCATACGTACAAGATATAAGAAGAGGTATTTTACAATTTATTATTTGATTTGGGTGTTCTGTGGACGTTGCGTGAGACATCAGATTATCTGCAAAAAGGGGAACAAAGTTACAATTGGAATTTATAAAAGGATAGAAACTAACCAGGACTTGGATCGTGTGACGGTGACATCCAGAAGGAGCCGTGGCATCCGGCAGGAGCAGTGACATCCAGGAGTAACCAGGACAGCATTTTGGAACAAAGGAAGTTGATTTGACCGGACGGAGCCAGAAGGAGGTTACCAGGAGGTAGATCGTGTGACGGTGACATCCAGGAGGAGCTAGGACTGAAATTAGGGATCTGAGCAGTTGGTTTGACAGGTCAAGAGTAGTTGAAAGGAGTCACGGACCATCAAAGGCGTTGCTGTTGGTGAATTGGACATTGAGTGCAGCAGTCTATCAATGACAGGATCCAGTAGTGATTGGTGTTTGCAGTGAAAGCATGAGCAGCTATTAAGGTTTGTTAAGATAAGTTGAAAAAGCATTTTGAATAACTGTCAATTTTGAAAGTGATAAATGTCAATGTGAGATACAGTTGTCAGTTTATCTGGTTTGATTAATTTTGAAAGCCGGATTGACGTTAAGTAGATTTTGATAAACCCACCCTGAAAATAAGAGCTCTCAATTTAAAAGCAGTTATCATTTGATACTTAAGACATTACATGAATTAAGGCATAGTTTACCTGGTGAGCTATTGCAATATATCAAAATTGCCGGAGTTTGAGTTAGAAAAACCGATGCATAAAAGTGTTATTGGTTATGTATCTGGGTGGGTTGGTAAACATTTAAAAATTTAAAGTGTGATGTGTGTAGGTCCCAAATTTTTGGCACATATCTGGAGGATGATACTGTTTATAAATTTATGAGGCAAAAAAGAATACAATTGCCAACAAAAAAGACTTAAATATTGCAGGTTAGAATTTATTAAAAAATTAATACAATTTTATAATATATCTAAAATAGTACTAGGAAATGCAAATTCTTTTTTAAATATTAAATATAAAATTTTCAATGTAATGACACACCACGTAAAATTTAATTTTAACTGTGAACACAAAACCAAAGTAGAAAAGGAAATTATAGATCAAATAGTTAATTTAACAATATTTTGATATATAAAAGGAGTAAATTTAATTTTGAGTGGGAAAGACACGAGGGTGGGTAAATATAAAAACCAAATTTATAACAAAGCACTTATTTTGTACAAAAAAAGATTAAATATAGCAAATACAAAATAACATACAATTTTTCATTCTTTTTAGTTATTGTACCATTTTGTATAATTTTAAAATTGCATACCATTCTGTCTAGTCGGCCTGGAAATCGCACCGGGCACAAGATAACAGATGGCAGTATTCGGGCTAAAAAACATGGATATATTAGTACAGGATACGTTCACTACATGTAAACGTACGTCGAATCTTAAAATAACATATCACGGAGTTCGGTACCTTCCCCCATTTCATTCTAACCTATATCACTTTATTTCTCTCTCTCTTTAGACGTATTTCATACAATGTTTCGTACGCTTAATTTTGAAGTTTTGAAATGAAAACGTCAGAAGTGTCATACAATTTCACAGTTTATTCTTCGAAAATTGAACTTTAGCAATGGTTTTGATTGCTATTATCAAAGAGAATATATCTCTTTGGCTATTATTATCAACCGTAAAACTCAAAGGCGTTAGCGAGTGAATATCTTGCACACCCCCACACCTCATCGAGTGAGGTTATCAAGTGTTACCTGTTGAGGTTATGTTTTCTAATTTGTGTTTATTTATACGATTAGGTACTTCTTTTCTACATTTTGTAGCATCTTGAGACCAAAAAGACTATTTCTGGCACCATGTAACACGAGTTAAATGTATTTTATCAGAATTTCTCTCAATGGCGAGTCCAAGTACCTCTCTAAAGGATAGCGCTATACGTAATTCACGCATTGAGAGTGACAGAAATAGATGGTACGTCTTGTTACACTATATCAACGGCACGCCGTATCTTGTACTTATATATCTATGTAAAAAAAAACCCAGTTTGCATTCCATAGTTTCGTTTCTCTATGTGCTACTCTTCGCTCTAGCGACATCTATTGGAAAGTTTTTCGAATACCAAACTGGCAAAAACACATAAAGTCTGCTTAAATATGTAATTGTAAGCACTCTGTATGCCGCTATTTAACTATTGGTATTTCTAACTGATGAGACCTACAAAAATCCAAGATGGTTTCCTAGCCTAGAAAGTACATAAACAGCTTCGAGTTTAAATTAAATCGTTGATGTCTACGCAATTAATACTGTTGCTATGCAATAATAATAAAAAGTAAGTACTCCGAGTCATAAAACAAAACACTACTACCCACGCCACGACTGGAAGTGACACGCTAACCGACGCCAATCGAGCATAATCACAAGAACTAACACTTTTAGGTGAGAAATTACCTTTTGATGGCTTCTGCGATGAATCTAGGGCTGCCTGCCCCGAGCTGGACCTCCCACGATACTCTGGACACGTCGTCGTTGCCAGCCTGCTGTTAGCGAGGCCCAAATCTGAGCTTGAACCCACCTGATGTTTGGCTGCCACTCTCAAAGACCTTCCAAATTGCTTTCACTGAAGCTAGGAGCCTTAATGTAAGGCTTCGCTGCAGCACACGTAGGCTGCTTGCTTATACACTTGTCCACGAACTTATAAAGCTGGATGGACCTCCGTCGAATATCATCCAAATACCATGGCTTTCACTGGACCAAATTGAGGCCTCGTATCTACCTGTGCAGAAGCCCAATACTAGGGTTAACTTCCACAAATCACCCAGGACACTCTCTCAATAAAACACTGCTTTCCGATAACTTGGGTATTTAATTGCACATAAAAAATACTTTATTTTGCAGAAGCTTGGCAAAACACAACCAAACCTGTTGAAGAAGCCACCTCAATTCTCTTATTTTTGTTGCATGAAATGCCAAGCCTACTCTGATTTCAACTTATTTTGAACAAAGACGAAGCTGTTCTAAAAACGTCATTCTATCAATTATATTCAAGGCCTACACTAATTTAAATTATTACTTTTACTGCCGAGTAGCGCAGGTGGGTAAGCGCTTGCCTGGCATTAAGCAAGTTCTCGGTTCGAATCCCGCGAAGGTCGGAATTTTCTGCAGCCCCAGCCTTGTAATTTGAACCGGGCTCGGTGAGACCATTCACAGTTGGTAACCAAATTAACTGTGCTCTGCTCAGAACCACAGACCTAAGAGATGGAGTAATAAGGTCAACATAACACACACACACACACCTCACACAATGGTTGCCGTGCAAGCACAAAAGGCCCGCTCCAACTTTGTATCCCGAATCCGGGACAAGTTGAGCATTGTACCGTCAGATGCCAGCACATAAAGCACCAGCCTCTACACCGCAAGGTAAAACAAGGTTATCGATTATACATACATACATACATACTGGACATTCTTATAATAAATATCTGTTTTGTTGGTTAAGTTGTAAATTACTAATAATTATTATTTAAAATATAAGGCTACTAAATATGTCCATAACAATATCCACATATCGAATCTACTTGTCATTTAACTTAAGGGTTTTCTACGGTATGACTCCTTATATGTCTGTCTAAGTTACACTTAGCTGCCGTTCTGTATTCACAGACAGAGCAACGATAAGGTTTTCACCTGTATGAGTCCTCACATGTCTAGCTAAATTACCTTTTTGTGTTGTTTTAAAATCACAAACAGAACAAATAAAAGGCTTTTCGCCTGCATGAGTCCTTACATGTTCAACTAAATGACCTTTCCGTGTTGTTTTAAAATTGTAAACAGAACAAATGAAAGGTTTTTCGCCTGTATTAGTCCTCACATGTTTAGCTAATTTACCTTTCTGTGTTGTTTTAAAATCACAAACAGAACAAATAAAATGCTTTTCGCCTGCATGAGTCCTTACATGTTCAACTAAATGACCTTTCCGTGTTGTTTTAAAATTGCAAGCAGAACAAATGAAAGGTTTTTCACCTGTATGAGTCCTCACATGTTTAGCTAATTTACCTTTCTGTGTTGTTTTAAAATCACAAACAGAACAGATATAAGTCTTTTCGTCTGTATGAGTGCTTATATGCCTAACTAAATTCCCTTTCCGTGTTGTTTTGTAATCAAAAACAGAACAAATATAAGGCTTTTCGCCTGTATGAGTCCTCATATGTGTAGCTGAATTAATATTTTGAGTGCCTTCTTGTTCGATGCATAACCTATCCAAATTGTAGTTACTATCAATGCTCTGCGTTCTCCATGATGTAGTTCGTGGAGAATTACAAAATTTACTCTCCATAGTTTCTTGTTTGATATCCATTATTGTTGTTGAAATGTCAGAGTTCCTGTGATAGATGAGCCAATGGAATTTAAATATCTCCACACCTACAACAAAGAGTTTGCAATTAATCTACGATAAAATCAGCAATATGACATTTGGAGTATTGAACAGTAGCGTTTTTATTTTATTGAAAATTTTAAAAGCTTTATTTTGCGTATTTTGTTATTTTGCTATAAAAAACGAAATTCTGATTACAAATAAGTAGGCCTCAAATGAAAAACAACTCAAAGTTAGCCCAGTTAATTGAGATCCATTTTATTATTGGACTTCTGCTATTTAATTCTAAGAAAAATTCCTAGGTGCTGCAGTTTGCACTTGTACATGGAAGAACTTTTTTCATTTATTTGAATTTGTCAGTTTAGCAGCCACATGTTGCTATTTATCAGTTTTACGAAATACAGGTTGTGGTGTTACGTCGCTATACAGGCTATAGGTGTAACTTGTGGCATCCGTTTTGGGGGGGGGGGGGGCAAAGTCTGCAGCATAAAGTATGCAGGTTAAATTAATTCAAAACATAATATCCACATAGCTAATATAGTACATGTATTATAACTAAAGCTGATATTATATGGCAAATGCATATTTAGTATAATTGATATGCCGGCGAAACTTTTTGCATATGCATACTAATTATGTGAAAACAAATCGTTTAAGCGAAGTATCATTTTGCATATTTTGCATATTAATTCGTTTTTTAGCATATTTTATGGATTTTGCATATTTGGTTATATTTAGCAGTAATTTGTAATGTATGAAGGACTCTTTGGGTTTTTTTGTAAAATTTACTATTTTAAAAATTTATTAATAAAATTTTTATGTACAACTGAGATATATACTTTCACTTCACGCAGGTCGTGGGTTCGATTCCTGCGGCCGCCTGCCTTGATTCAGGTTTTTAGGTGGTTTTCCTGAGTCAACAGAGTACCTTCTCTGAGGCGAATGCCGGGCAGTACTTCTCCACCTTTCCTGGCCTCTCTTCCATTCTCCACCCCTCCTTTCTCTCACCCATCCTATAATTCCCGTTCTTGGCTGAAGAGGGACGGAAGGTCCCTATAGCAGCCCGCCCCCAGTTGGGGGAATTGAAATAACCCTGAACCTTTACCTTTACCTTTTGAACCCCCACTTTTCCCATACAAGCAGTGTATAAGGAATCGGTCAACACAAAATCCATTTCAAGAGTGTTGGGTGAATAACAGTCTGGTGGGGTTAGGAAAAATATCATTTTTATTTTGCTTACAACTTGAAGTTGGTGTTGGCAGTCCATGTTTATATAGTCAAACGTTAAAATGAATGACGTCTTTGAATAAAAATTAGAGAGATAAATATACTCATACAAAATAATTGAAATTTTTACATTATTCAGAATACTATTTATTTTCAAAAAAATTAGAGCATATTATGTGCATATATTATAACTTTGGGTGCATATACTCAACTAAATGTATGCATATATATGCGCATATTTTCGTACATTTGAGTGCATATAATTATCAGCTTTAATTATAACATTTGTATGAATGACTGCTGGTAGTTAGTAAGGCAACCAAATGGTTTCTATTAGAAATGAGAATAACATCAATAACATATATAGAATTTTCATATACAATACCGCGAGCGGTCGACGAATTGCCGAAAATTTTTGTCAAAGTGTATGAGTGTTTATTGCTTCGATATAAATTGGTCGAGTGCGATAGCACGAGACCAATTTTGAAGCAATAAACACGAATAAACACTTTGACAAAAATTCATGCAATTCGTCGGCTGCAAGCGGCATTTGAAGGACTATTCAACGAACAAAATTGACATTTCTTAGTAATTAATCAATTTTATCACGTCCTCTTTAAAAATAAAAATCTGTTGACGTAAAATAAATTGTTTGTCAAATTTGACAAATGTCACAGGAAGAGAAAAAAATTGTCATTAAAAATCCGCTAGCGGAATTGTTGCACAATTTTACGCTGATTGGTGACAAATGACATAAATACTAAATTATGATTGGTGAATAGTTAACTTGAAATGGGTGAGTTGAATAGTCACTTAAAAATTTACGTTAAGGGTTGAATTCCTTTAATTGTGAGAATATAATAATTGCCAATTTGATTTTGTAGTAGTAATATAGCCTTCTCTACAATCAAATGTGATTTAGTATCGCAACTGTTAGACAGTGAAAATTCATGAACTGCGAACACGAGCAAATCAAGGTGAATTTACGATTGTCTAAAAAGACGCCAAGACCGATGGACAGTTGATCTAAGGTACTCTGATATTAATCCACTGTTAGTCTGCGTTGATTGATTATAAGCAATTGTTCAACGCAGACGAGGCATCCACTCCTAGTATAATTTTTGTTAATTAATTATTATATCTCAGAAAGAATGTATTAGGTACTGTGTTATTCTCTGATTAATTCAGGTGATAATTCAGAGTTGAAAAAGAAGATTTTTAGAGATTAACAGTAAAGTAAAAGTAGTTCACAAAGTAAAACGTATTGCAAAGAAAGAAATAAATTCTTCCGAACAAACCAACTCATCGTAAAAAAAGATGTAAACAAAAGTAACTATTTTTATTTCAAACAACAAAATTCAAGAACTCTAAATTAACTCGTGTTCAAGGAGTCTGCATTCTTTTGCTAAACAATATCCATGTTCAAACTCCAATCAATAATCAATTTACGAGGACACAAGATGCACCTGTTAAGAACCAGAGCAGAACTTAATCCTCAACATAATTTTCTGTGTAATCGCGTAGTGAGTGACTGGAACAAATTACCTGAAGAAGTAACTAATGGCACATCCATAAATCAATTTAAAAATAGACTGGACAAACATTTTGCAAACAATACCACTAACACAAATACAATACAATAAAACAACTAATTATTAACAAACATGATACAACATAATGCAATATCATGTATTATATGTGGATATATCAGCTTAAAGCTGCCTTTCTACCTCCAATAATAATAATAATAACAATAATAATAATAATAATAATAATAATAAAGGCCTTTATTTAGCACACATTATACAATCAAAATAATAAAGTTATTTTATTTATTAACCCGGGCGAGATTCAGATTCGCAAAGCTGCGAACCGGTTCTTCCACCTAACCCTAAATTCCGCTTTTACCAAGAGATACAAAAGAAAAATGAAACACAACTGAATTATAAAATTATATTCATTGCAAAATGTATATTTATTTATGAATTTGAATACTATCACTCTCAGCACAAATTATCACAGTTTATCATTTAAAGTTAAAACAAATTATTATCACAGGTAAGTAATCAATTTTATTATTTTTTTTATTTTAGACCGCCATAAATTTTGAAATAACTACTTTCTTATATTTCTGAAATGATATCATTGTGATGTCCATAGTCAATGTATTATACCATTTACAGATGTTATATACGAATGACAGTTTAAACAGTTTGCTTGTGCGTACGGTAGGAGTAAGCATTCCCTTACCTATATCTTAAATTTAACATATAAACTTCAGTTCTGAATTTAAGTTTTCGGCATAGATATGAAGGTTGCTTATTAATAAAAATTTTGTAGTAAAGGCACGCAGCGTGTGCAGCTCGCCGGTTCTGCATATTAAGCCATTTTAGATCTAATAACTTATGGCTTACCCTTTCATATTTTCTAATGCCATAAATCAATGGTATACACGAATTTTATAATTTTTGTATTCTATTACAGTAAAATTTAGTTATACACGTGTTATATACAGTATCAGCATGATCAAAATGAGATAATACCAATGTGTTGCACTAAAAGACACTAAAAGAGTGCCTATGTTGATATATTGCTCTGAGATTGCAATACGCCTTTTGCCACAGTATAAACAGCAATTGCTGTTTATAATGTGCTTTTGCAGGCAACATGAGATGTGTTAGGTAAATTTAAGGTCAAAATCTAAGTAAAGCCCTAAGTCCCGCACTGTATCTTTTAACGGTATTGTAACGTTTTGCTCCTATTTTAAATGCGAATTAGTATGATGAAGTATTATGGCTGTCACAAAAAAGAGCCAACCTGCGTCAAATAGCTAAGGTAGTAAATCGGTAGCCGCTAGAACGCGGATGGACTGATCTTTTGCGATAACCACACTTACCGTGTGGGCGGAAGTAGCTCTATTCGGCGCTTTTAGGTCGTGGATTTTGGGACTCAGCTGTGCACCCTGCAAGTAGCTTCAAAACACAATATGGGCGCCAGGAATCAAAGTGATTCCGAAAATAATAGCCCAACAACAGTTACCTAAATAGGGTTTATTAAATGTGAAAATTTGTTAATCATTCAAAGAGTGTAGGTAAATGGTTTGTTAAATTGTTTAAATGACAGAATAATGTAGTAAAGTTTCACGAAAAGTTTCCACAGGCGTAACTCTAAGAAACCCCTTTGTGGGTTTTTAATCAATTAAACTTGTCGATTTAATCGAGAGATATGCACATCGCTGTCAGTTAAAAAAACCTTAATTCCAAGTCACCGATAGCCTACGCGTGAGTGCGACCCATACAACAAATTTGAAATTACAAATTCTGTGATTATAATTAGGAAATAATTGAAACATGAATACATTAATAATGCGCGTAACCCGTCATGTACTGGCGTCCCAATTAAGTTAAATTCTCCACACTAACCTCCTGTAATCAGCAAACACTTGGAAAGTGGCGTCGGCCGTGAATTGCCATTCGTGGAATTTTCCAAAATCGACAGGATATCTGCACGTGGTGCTATCGATTTAGCTGCTGGATTCTGGACGTGGAAACAGGCTTGCATTTATCGTCCGCCGCCGGAGCAAAGGAAAATTGTGGCGAAATATTCTCTTGTAAGATAATTATTGGGACAAACCGCCTGTCCCCAATGACTGCAATAAAAGAGCTAAAAGGGGCCGATTAATATGGAAATAAGAAAATTTGAAAGTCCATCATACCTGATTTATTTTCAGCTCTCGAAACAAAATGCTTAATTAAGCACAAGGTGGCTCTCTCGTAATTTAGCGAGCAGCTAAGCCGAGTCGCCGAAGGAGAATGCGCTCAAGCCCAGCCGCCGAAGGAGAAACGATAACAACAGTGCTGCGCTCCAAAGATAACGAGCGGGAACTGATACAGGTACAAAATTAAATTGAACAATTCGAAATGCAAACTGATTACAATGCAAATAAAAATATACAGGTTAGGCCTGAAATAATTTGGTAAATTGAGAAAACAATTAAGCGGAGCGAAAAATGGTTTCACGGAATTTAAAAGTTCGCATTTTGCAACAATCGAAAATTTCCAGTACTGTCGAACAGGCAGGATCGCCGCGATGCGCCAACGGAACGAAGAAGTGTTCGTCGCGCATCCCAGTATTAGACCAGAAAAAACCGAGAAAATCTCGAACCAGCTCTTCGAAATACTCCGCTCTGCTTAAATTCAAATTAACATATGACTGTGTATCGGAATATGTTGGTTTGGATAATTTAATTTCCCTGAGATTTCTAATAACCGGTTAAATTCAATTAGTTTATGACTGTGCAACGGAGTAAACTAACTTGAATAATTTATCATTCTCGATGTCCCCAGACGATCATTTAAATTCAATTAGCGAACGACTGTGCAACGGAGTTCGTTAGTTTGAATAACTTCATGTTCACAAAACCTGCTTAAACATCACGCACACCTGAATATCGAAGTGCGATATTTCAAACTCGTTCAAAGCGCTAAAGCTCATATAACGTCTTAGTTAAACATAATGTACAGTCGTGTGCAAATAAATCTGGGACAGTGTTTTTTTCACATGTAGATTCAGTTAAGAATTTGAAGAATATTTCCATGGATTTCCTCTTATCAGAGAGAGTTACGGGTTTCAGTACCTGTTAAAGTTTAATGTAACTCTTTCTGATATCAGGAAATCCATGGAGATATTCTTCAATTCTTAACTGAATCTGCATGTGAAAAAAACACTGTCCCAGATTTATTTGCACACGACTGTACATCTGAGTAAGCTATTTTCAAATCTTTCGGAGCCTGGCTTTTGGCCCCAAAACTCGGCTAGAATTTCACGGCAAAATAGGCGATTCCCTCAGGCGTAAGAAAGCTACGTACTTGCACTGTGGTAATCCAGTTGCTCATCTTGGAGGATTAACCTCGACACGCGGTCCGAACCCGATAAGGGCGCATAGGAATTTGACCCACGCACCAGGTCGGAGCCATCACCGGAGCCTTCCAGAAGTACGCCCCCGTGCACGGATAACATACATATTGTAACGAGATCATAGCCTCAATCGATTCCTTTGTGATTGAAACAAACCATAATTATTTCGCTTGTTTACAATAGTTCGAGCTGTCAATAATTTGATTGTCGTGTTACAGTTCTACCAACGCTCGTTCAAATTACCCGTTGATTTCAACGACCGCCGATAGCGAGCGCCCCGGCCGAACTTCAAGACAATTGAAGTTGCCTATCTCTCCAGAACCAACTTAAAGATTTGCGTCAAAAATAATTGTCGTGCATAATTATGCATATGATTTATTTTATTATTTTACCAACTGTACAGTGTTGAATAAATGTATTTTCTGTTATTTGTTGTTCTTTAAATAAATAAATCGAACCTAGGCCCAGTCAGAAGCTACCATTCAGAAGGGCACAATTAATTAATGCTACGATTAAATAAATATAACCAGGTAGCATTACAGTATAAGTTTTTGCCCTATGTTTATTGCAATATTGTTATTCATTTTGCTTCTATCGGTTTTCTTGCAAAACAGAATAGCAATTGTTTTATTTGCATTAAGTTGTAGAAAATTTGTAGTGTTGTTGGCATTTATCGCTCAAAGAGTAAAACCAGCCGCTACAATAATGTAATGTAATATATAAGACAAAATATGCTATTTAGAGGAGTATAGGAGAGATTTGGGTTCGATGGGGCGTGTAAAAAATCGATAATATTAAAAAAGTAGTTTTCTTGCATTCCATTATCTAAGTATTGCTAACGACGAGGATTAAGGTGGTTATGGAAACAACGCTTTTTTTTGACAGAAACGACAGTGACAGATGTTTCGATTGTAAAACAGTTAATTGATAGCGCAATTGTTATCAATTATAATTAAGTTACAGAAATCTGGAAAATCAATCGGCGAAATTGGAATATTGCTCAGGTTATCCAGATACACTGTTCGAAATATTATAATATTGTACAAATCAAACGGTTCGGCTGCCAAAAAAACCCGATATGTGAAAAATTCCAATTAACAGACGCTGATAGACGAGCGGTGGCTCAGTCGCTTAGTTCGCTGGGATACCGATCCACGTTCCTCTAGGTGGCCAGGTTCGAATCTCGCTGGAGCTGTGTACTTTAGCGTTTTGCGAGCCTGAAAATGGTCATGGAAGGCAACGGGATACCACCACGATGCTACCGAAACTATCGCCAGGATGTTTCCACCCCATTCAAGGTTGGAAATCGCCAACGTGCTGCAATACTTGCATTTCCATCACGCCACCTTCCGTGAAGTAGCAGTACGAAGACGAACCAATAGAGGTTTAGGACTCTACTGGCGCTATATAACATATAATAACTTAGTGATAAGTATTATTGTAATGATAATGTAAATATGTAAATAAAAGCATAAGGCACTTTAAGAAGAAGAGATAGACGAGCTTTGGTCAGAATTGTTAAGTCTAATAGGAGTGATAACTACGGAGAGTTATACTCTGGAGTGAGGCTGTTGGAAGACGTGTTTGCAGGTCTACATGTCATTTAGAAGCAAGAAAACTAGGATTTGGTACTTACAAGGTAAGTTTCATGAGTTCAATCCTAAGGGACACATGATAATTGATTTTTGCCTTTGCGAAGGCTAAAGAAAAACCGTTATTGACCCTAAAGCAGAAGCGGGACAGGTTGAAATGGGCTAAATACCATCGAAATTGAGACATGAAGAGGTGGGATAGTGTACACTGGAGTGACGAGTCGCGATTTGAAGTTTGTGTCGGTGCTAGCCGGAGCAGAGTTATCCGCCAGAAACATGAAACTCATCATCCTGATTGTCTTAAGCGCAAAGTTAAATTTCCATCTTCGGTAATGGCCTGGGATTCAATGTCGGCTAGAGGAGTTGGAAAATTACATTTCATCAGCGGCATTGTTAATTCGGACAAATATTTAGACATCTTAGAGCAGTCTTTGTTGCCTACTTTGGAAGAGAGCAGGATTTCTGGAAATGACTTCACCTTTCAGCAAGGCGGCGCTGCATGTCATACTTCCAAAAAATCCATGAAATGGATTTCAGACCATGAAATACCGCTCCTAAGATGGGTTTCTAGTAGTCCGAACCTTTCGCCCATCGAGACTTGAAAGGCATGTGATGAAGAAGCGGTTGCGAGCCAATCTTGCCATGACTGCGCAAGAACTCAAGCAAAGGCTCCAGAACATTTGCGATAATTTTACACCAGAGCAGTGTCAGAATCTAGTAGGTAAGTACTTTACCGAGAAGAATTGAAGCAGTTATTAAAAATAAAGGTGATGTTACTCAGTGGTAGAATGAGCTATATCATAAAGCTGAAAATCGCAAATTTCGTATTTTTTCTTTGTTTAGTCCTAATCCGTTCCAATTGTTCTAATTAGTTCCGTTATTTTTGTGCAATATATTTTCAAAATGTTGTTTTCAAAATAAAAATGGATAATTATACCTCTTGTTACGATATCTAATGCTTTTAAAGACACTTTGAGGTGGAGGAGTGTCCCATTCTTCAACAAGTCCGAGAACTGTCATTGCTTACCCTGGAAATCTCACAAAACAGGCTAAAGGCGCGGCTTGATACGCTCAGGAAAATAGGCGTGGTCCTAGAAACGGTACACCATAGGGCAACCGTAATGGTATGTATATGCTGGGGCTGTGCTGCAGGCTATCAGTGGGGTCACAGGTGGCGGATAGTGAATGGCCTCTAGATATAGAGGTTAGCTGCGAAATAAGCAGGTATACCTGACGAATAAGCAGTCCCCGACCAAGCAGACCGAGTGATCGCCGGTATAAACGATCCCCCCGTGTATGGCCAACAGCCTCTTGAGGGTGGAGGAGCAAACACATGTCAGGGCACTCTCTTTGTCCTAAAGGCGGATGAACTTGAAATAGTCAACGGCGTGGGAATGTAGAAGGCAACGGGAAACCACTACATTAAAGATTCTTATGGATATCCCTAGTACAAATCATTATGGCAAAGTTCAAGACTAAATATCCCGGAGTTAATAGTCCCCTAATCGGATCTCCGGAGGGGACGGTTTTGAATAGCGCTTTACAAAGGAATGTGAGCAAACTAAATATTCACAAGAGAACAATCAAAATAGCCACCTGGAACGTTCGTAGCCTATTCCAGGCAGGAAAATTGCATAATGTTATTGCAGAAATGGACAGAATGAAAATAGATATACTTGGAATCAGTGAAGTTCGATGGCCACAAAGTGGAAAATGTCAGACAGATAAGGGTGTAATATATTATTCCGGTGGTAATGACCCACATCATAGAAATGGGGTAGCAATAATATTAAACAAACAAGTTAGTAAATCTGTTATAAACGTCATACCATTTTCAGAACGAGCCATGTTAGTCCAAATATTGACGTCTATCGGTAAACTGAATTTAATACAAGTGTATGCACCAACAGCCGATAAAGCAGACGATGAAATAGAGAACTTTTATAGCCAACTAAATGACATAAAGAAAAGCCTGAAACCAAGAGATGCTAGTATTATCATGGGTGATTTCAATGTCAAGATAGGGAGAGGTGCACAGGGAGACAACGTAGGAAGTTTTGGTTTGGGAACACGGAATGACAGGGGTGAGAGGGTGCTGCAATATTGTATAGAAGAAGAACTAATTATAACTAACACGCTCTTTAAATTACCAACGAGGCGATTATACACGTGGACATGGCCGCGTGACAATAATGAGAATATTGATTATATATTAATAAACAAGAAATTCAAAAACAGTGTGAAGTCAGTAAAAACATATCCCGGAGCCGATGTGGCGTCCGACCATAACCCGGTAGTTATGACAATGAAACTACGGCTAAAGAAAAATCAAAATAAGATTAGTAACAACAACAGAGTGAGTATCACAGAATTACGAAACAATAACACCTCAACCAGAGTTGCTTCGGTTTTAAATAAAAAATTTCAAAAACTTGATAAAACCCAAACTCAGCATGACATAAACAAGACATGGACTGAAATAAAAACAATTATAAAAACAACTCAAGAAGAAGAAATCGGTAAGCAACATGTAATGAGACAAAAATGGATGACAAATGAAATTTTAACTATGATGGAAGAACGACGAAAATACAAAAACTCAAACAAAGACAAATACAAAGAAATTCACAACCACATTAGACAAAAGATTCGAAAAGCAAAAGAAGCATGGATGATGGAGAAATGCAAAGAAATCAAACAACTGCAGAACAGGCATGATATTTTTAATTTACATAAGAAGATAAAAGAAGTGACAGGAATGAGACGTACGCAACACTCAAGCATCTTAAAAGATGAAAGTGGAAACATTATTATGGACTTAGAAGGAAAATTGAGAAGATGGAATAAATACATCAAACAATTGTTTTATGACGACAGATCCATAAAATACAATATAAAGTCAAAAGACGAAGGTCCAGTAATAAACAAAAGCGAAGTTGAGAACGCAGTTGCACTAACAAAAGCAAACAAGGCTCCTGGGCCTGATGAAGTGTACAGTGAATTATTAAAATTACTAGATGACAATGCCATGACTATACTGGTAGAACTATTTAATAACATATACAGAACAGGAATAATACCATACGATTGAATGATATCTACATTTATTACCATCCCAAAAGTACCACATGCAAGAGATTGTAATGACCATAGAACAATAAGTCTTATGAGTCACGTGCTAAAGATCTTTCTACGAATTGTACATACTAGAATATACAAAAAGTGCGAGGCAGAAATTTCTAATACCCAATTTGGGTTTCGCAACGGTTTCGGTACCAGAGAGGCGCTTTTCAGTCTCAATGTACTAGTTCAAAGATGTCAAGACATGAACAACGATGTATTCGGATGTTTTATAGACTATTCAAAAGCTTTCGACAATGTGAAACATGACAAACTTTTGAAGATACTAGATAATTTACAAATAGATCATCAAGACATTCGTATAATAGCAAATCTCTATTGGGCCCAAACAGCGAAGGTAAAGGTAGAAAATACTCTATCAGAGGAAGTAGAAATAAGGAAAGGAGTCAGGCAGGGGTGTGTGTTGTCGCCCCTTCTGTTTAACATATACTCTGAGGCAATTTTCAAAGAAGCTTTAGAGGAAGAAGAAGGCGGAATAATAGTCAACGGTGTTCCCATAAACAATTTAAGATATGCGGACGATACTGTGATTCTAGCTAACAACATTACAGATTTACAGAGAATGACAGAAAAAGTAAAAGTAGTAAGTGAAAGATATGGTCTTAGCATGAATATCAGTAAAACCAAACTAATAGTGTTTACAAAGAACCCTATACAGCCTGTGAATTTGTATATAGGTAATAAGAAAATTGAGCAAGTCCATCACTATAAATACTTAGGAACGCTAATTAACGAAAGCGGACAACACAGACAAGAACTGCTGTCACGTATAGAACAAGCACGAGTGGCCTTTATCAAAATGAAAAAGATGTTAACAGCGCCTGATCTGTCACTTGAAATTAGGCTGAAAATGGTTCAGTGTTATGTATTCCCGGTTCTATTATATGGAGTAGAAAGCTGGACACTTAAGAAAGAAACAATGAAAAGAATAGAAAGTTTTGAAATGTGGATCTATAGGCGATTACTACGAATACCTTGAACCGCCAAAATTAAAAATACTGAAGTGCTACACCGAATAAATAAAGAAATGGAATTAATATTTACAATTAAAAAGCGGAAACTTGAATACCTGGGCCATATTACACGCAATGACAAATATCAGTTGATACATATAATTATGCAAGGAAAAATCGAAGGAAAGAGAAGTGTAGGCCGGCGACGAATTTCCTGGTTACGAAACTTACGAGATTGGTATAGCATGACATCAGTTGAACTGTTTAGAGCAGTAACATCGAAGATAAGAATAGCCATTTTGATAAGCAACCTCCGTCGGAGAAGCTAACTAAGAAGAAGAAAGAATGGTATGTATAGGGTATTGCAACATAAGTGGACGCCACGAGATTAAAACGTGAGACCCACGCTTAACCGAAACTCGAAAGCCAAACTGGGTAGGATTTTAGTATATAGCCAACGATTCCCAACACATGTAGCGGCAAGTGTACCGACCTACCTGTGATGTTTCTAAACTGCTTTCAAGCTCCACTTCACATAAAATCGGACACCGCGAATAAATAATATAACCTGAAAATAAGCATGCACAAACACGTGGAGGAAATCATACGGCATCTTTCATTAACCGATCTATTGATCTTCACACATATGAACAAATTCGTTACATACCTTGGGAACATATCATATCGTAATATAGGCTAAACTACAACCATCTGGGAGCGCTTTATCTCTAATGACTAACTATAAATTCGAATACAAGACGCCTGCGGGGCCTGTGACAATATATGGTTAATTTAAATGCAAATACAAACCGCCTGCAGCAATATGTGACTAATTACAAGGTGGCGGACAGCCGCCTGTGGGGCTGTGACGAAATATTATTAACTAGCTGAAACCCGCGGCATATGCCGCATTTAAAATGTACGACAAATGTAATAACTTATGTTGCACTAAAGAAAGTTTTAAAAGCACGCTAGAGATTACGCCGTTACTGTTATTGTTAAATAACTTGATTAATTATTATTTCTTTGTCATTTTAAACTGGCATTATTATTATTATCTCTATAATAGCAACCATAGGTAACTGTTTATAATGTGTATATGCTAGCGAGTTGTTCTTAAATCGCTAGTGAATTAATAGTAACAAGAGATCAATTAAAAAACCAATTAGGGTAGGCTGTGATATATGTTATACGTTTGGAAGTACTGAAGTGTATTGTCAGTCTATGTCAAATTCGAGATTTGTAGGTTATATTTTATGTCAGTCTGTGTCAAACAACAAACAAAACCTAACCTACTAATCTCGAATTTGACATAGATTGACAATACACTTCAGTACTGCCAAACGTATAACACATATCACAGCCTACCCTAATTGGCTTTTTTATTGACCTCTTGTTAGATTGTTCTACAAGTTAAGAAAAGTGAAAGTTTTCCAGCGAATGTAAAAGTTTTACGTGAGCATGGAAGAATCACTTTTCCAATGTCTTGAACATGCAATTTTTCCGTGTAGTTGACAAAAATATCTTTTTAAATAATTTTCGTCAAAGTATGGAAGCGCAATGTTTACTATACTGTATAAATACAGAGTCCGGCAACGAAGCAGGGGTGGAAGATATTTCTAAAACTATGAGAGTTACATGAATATTGTGTATATAAAAGTTGGAGGTACGAAAGTGGTGCACATTCTTAAAATATTTTTGATTATACAGGGTGTCGCAAAAAAGTATGGCGAATCAAACTTACTTTTTTTTTAAATAGAATGCCCTATATTTGGGTAGCTTAAAAGTTTTGTATTCAAATACTCATCACTTTCATATAAAGTTGTACGGGTCTAAAGTCAACTGTTTTGGAGATATTAACGATTTTATGCAAAAAATGCTGAACTTCAGGCGACTGCTGTAAGCGACAGAAAACAATTGAATGAAGGAGAACGTTACCAAAAAATTATGATTTTTGTAAACTATCTTTCAAGTGTAAAATGGTGGATCTGGGTATTAATGTTATATAGGGAGCTCAATATTTGCAAATTAAATAATTTCGTTTTTTTTTCAAATGGAACGCCCTGTATATTTTTGTATTTTTGAAGAGACCTTTTAATGAGCTTTCTTTTGATATGTTACTTCATACTTTTAAGTTCAACTGTTTTTCAGATATGTGTGTTTGAACATAAAAACAATTTAAACCCCTTAAGATGCTTTATTTCAAGGGATAAAATTAACGCCCTTAAAATAGTGATTTAAACGCATGATCTCTCTAAAAATAGAAGCACAAAACCAGGTTTAGAAAATATAAATTCAGTCAGTGTTGATACAGGAAATTATAAACACGAAAAAAACGATAAATGCAGGAATAAATTAATTCCACGGTCAAATTAAATCAGATAAAAAAAAACAAAAGCCAATACACCAAAAGCTTTTACGTAATTACACTAAATGTTCAAATAGTTCTCCTTTCCTGCTCTGAGTATTAAAGCTGTACAGAGAATTCATAATCTGCAAATATAATTAGTTTGATTTATTTAAATGGAACACCCTGTATTTTTAAAAAGTACTTTTAATGAGCTTTCTTCTTCCACTTCATTTCCTATCTCAAAATTCGGTCGATTTTCAGATTTAATTTTCTCCTGCTTTTTTTCGCTTTTTTCGTATTGGTTATTTCTAGTTTTGAGTTCTGGTTCAATTTTTGTATTTTAAGCTTGGTTTTATCTTTTGTTTGAAGAATTCAAGTGTTTAAATCATTATTTTAAAGGCGTTTGTTTTTTATCCCTTGAAGTAAAGCATCTTAAGGGGTTTAAATTGTTTTTTATGTTTAAACTCGCATATCTGAAAAACAGTTGGAACTTAAGAGGTATGAAGTAGCATATCAAAAAACAGATCATTAAAAGAGCTCTTCAGAAATACAAAAATATATAGGGCGTTCCATTTGAAAAAAAATCAAAATTAAATTTGCAAATATTGAGCACTCTGTATAACATTAATACCCAGATCCACCATTTTACACTTGAAAGATAGTTTACGTTTTCCTTCATTCAATTGTTTTCTGTCGCTTACAGCAGCCGCCTGAAGTTCAGGAATTTTTTGCATAAAATTGTTAATATCTCCTAAACAGTTGACGTTAGACCCATATAACTTGATATGAAAATGAAGAGTATTTCAATACAAAACTTTTAAGCTACCTAAATATACGGCATTTTATTTAAAAAAAGTAAGTTTGACCCGCCACACTTTTTTGAGACACCCTGTATAATCAAAACTATTTTAGAAATGTGCACCACCTTAGTACCTACAACTTTTATATACGCAATATTTATGCAACTCTCATAGTTTTAGAAATATCTTCCACCCCCGCTTTGTTGCCGAACCCTGTATAAATTAACCATTATACATTATAGAATAGAGCTTACTTGAAAATGGATGAATCTGTTATTAATTCATTTAGTTCATTTTTAGGTGAAATCAATATGATTTTGAGCAGTTATGAAAAGTATCAAAAAGTTACTTTTTTTAATGTCACCAATGGCAATGTGAAAAAATAATACATTATAAGAAAAAGAAAAGCATAATTTTTCCCAAGATGTGAGTTTGCAGCTCAAGGGCGATGCCGAGCACAAATACACAGAGGGAAAAATGGTGTTCTGCCCTGCCGTGTATATACAATTTTTCCAACCGCCAGGATCAGAACCATAAGAAACATATGCTGTGGGTGATTGGGTGAAAAGAATGGTCCAATAATGTAGGTACCTAATATGCCTGCCCAAATATTTAGCGCAAACCGTTGCTGGAAACCTCTTATGCGAAATACATTGGGGTTTTCAACTGCCCCGTAATGATTGTTGTGCTTGTTAAATAAGTACCCCTCAAGTAAAAGCTGCTTCCTCCGTCCATAATACTTTTTTTGTAAAATCTTCATCTGCTTCAATTTGCTGTAGCAGCCACTGGCTAAAATTCGTTCTTTGCAGAAAGTGGTTTTCTTGTAGAGCATGAACTTTTGAATAATGAAAAGTGTGATAATTGTCCCCTTTTAAAATTCTATGCACTAAACTGCAATTTATACCAAGCTCTTGGGCGATTCCATGTTTGCTCGTACCTGGTTGATTTTCCACGACTGCAACAACTTGATCTTCTAATTGAGCAGTCCTGGTTGTTCGTGGTCGCCCATGGTGGTTGTAATTTAATTCAACACGACCAGTTTCCCGCATACGTTGCTCAAGCCGCTGAAAAACATTTTTATCGGGATGATGACGATTGGGATAACGCAACGAATATTCTAGAGCAGCATTTCTTAAGTTTCCATTGCATTCACCAAGAATGAGGTACATGTCACAATATTCGTTATTACTAAACATTACAAATGATCTTTAAATTTTGACATTAAAGTGACATTAAATCATTGGCACAAAACACATTTGGTCAATACTTTTTGCAAATTATCAATCTGATATGTTGCCAGCTTCATTTTATTTCATATTTTAATAATTTTTGAAACATTTAAAACATTGTATTTAAAAACTCTAGCAACTTTTGGCAAAATAAATTTATTTTTACAAGATTATACTGGGTTTGCAATATTTTGAATATAGAAATTTATAAAATATAGTTCAGCTTGTCATTTTCAATCTGCCCACTTTGAACCCCCATATCTTATCAACGGGGTCCCTGGATATTTTTTGTATTTAACGTACGAATATAACCAGGTACCTAAATAGCAAATCTAAAACTTAAAATTGTTCTTTGTACAGGATTTCGTATGAAACTTGATGGAAAGCACTCGTGAAAGGTATCGGTAGTTCAACAGCTGTATCCACATGATTTTGGACAACGGATTCAATATTGTCAATGGTTTATGGTCCTTAACTTTTAGACTGCACATTTATGTTGAAACCAGTTTGCACCCGCTCAAAGTTGGAGTATGGGCAACTATGTCACAAAGGCGAATTATTGGCCCAATTTTTTTCCACGATACAATAAATGAAAAAAGATGTAATAATATTTGACAACTATTTACAAAGTATTCAAACACATTTCTTAATTGGAAGTATTTACTTTGGTTCTTAATATTAAAAATAATATGTTTTATTAACTATCAATAAGTTTATCGTAGAGGCTGATTTTTATTCTGGAGAACGTGATGAAAATTGTGTTTGGATATATTTATCTCAATCTTGTTATTAACAATTTGAAAAACAGTTCTCTAACATCGTAGTGCCACGTTCCGTAGAACATGTAGTAACGGCAAATGTAGAGGGACACCACTTAATCTGCGGTCACTGAAGACATCTTGCAAGATATTTAAGATCGAAAAACCACGAGTCCTTTAACACATTTGTCAGCTCAAACAGGTAAATTGACATGCAATGGTGTTCTTTAATAATTAAATTATTGTACATTAATTTTTTGTAGGCGTTTTGTACAGATCCTGTCCTGTTAAAAAGGTGTGCAAAAAATGCTGCATAATATGCACCATTAGATGTTCCGCTACACACGAGCTATTGTGATTGCAGTAAATACCATCACACCAAGAATATTGGCCAATGTGTTTAACGATAAAACGTAGGATTAACATGTATTTAGAACATGATCGAAGGCAATTTGAGAAATTTCTGTGAAAAATAATTATGTAACTGCTGAAATGATTAGTTTACTAACAAATTTACATGTTTTTTTAAATGTTACTTGAATACGTATGCTATTGTAATTAAGCAGGGTGCCTGACGTGTAGTAAACGGACACACGAGAGAGGTAAAGTATTTATGTATAACTGTAAACAATGTATTTTATAATAAAAAGTTTTGTCTTGTATTCTGTGGTTTTGTTCAAGAAAAAATTGTTAATTTAAAATAAGTTAAACAATGGTATATCCAAAAACTATTTTTAAAATAAAATAATGGAAAGAAATTACAAATATGTTTTAGGAATTTTATAACAAAACAGATTTAACTAATTAATTAAATTCTCAAATGTGTTTCCATTCACTACTAAACAGTGACTTAGTCTGTCGTAAAAGTTGCAACGTACATTATTTAACATTTGAGGCGTTATATTAAAATATGCCTCTGTAATAGTCTTTAAGGAAATCTAAATTTGCATGTCGTCGCGAGCTATAAATTTTTGACACATCCAGTTTCTCGGAATGGTTTTACAATTCGCGCTACTGTGTCCTTGGAAGGAATTGGCCGATCATTGTAGTACACACTAACAAGATCTGAAGTTCTTCTCAAGCTGTTACCGGCCAAATTCCAAGAAACTTTGGATTTTTTCGTCTGTAGTGTAAACATTCATTGTAGGTAAATGTATCACTTATTATAAATGATCAACTACGTGGATAACTTTAAAATTGTTTGATTTTATTATTCTAAACAAATTTGCTTAAATAGCTCAAATAACTTTGATTAGGTATTTGACAAAATTAATATTTTCTTTTGTTTTGCCTAATTAAACAGCATCCATAGATCATAGCCCTAGTTGATCCTTATATACTTTTCCAATGTTAATTTTGCTATGTCTCATAGTCGGTGAGACACACTGTATATACAGAGTGTCTCGCGAAGTTACCCCTGCACTTAAGGAGCATGTTCTTGAGATCATTTCAAGCAAAAAAGTTCATATGAACATGTGTCCTATTCTCAGTAACTACTCATTCTGCCATCATAAGCAAGAAGGCGGTATCTACAAGAAACGTGTTTTGTGATAAATGGCGAAACGTAACTTATTGATATTTCATCACCATGCGGTACATAACCGTGGATTTTTTGTATTATAAGTATGAATTTAGTTGTGTTTTATATAAAAAGAAACAATATTCACCATTTATATCAAAAATAAAGAAATTGTAGCGAAAAAATGTAGATACCGCCTTTTGACTTTAAATTGCAACAATCGACCGAACACTAAATACAGATTGAAAAAGCGGCATCTACTTGACAATGTATAATGGAAGACATGATACTATTAATTTAATGAAACGGCAGTTGGC
This sequence comes from Agriotes lineatus, assembly GCA_940337035.1. Classification (NCBI taxonomy): domain Eukaryota; kingdom Metazoa; phylum Arthropoda; class Insecta; order Coleoptera; family Elateridae; genus Agriotes; species Agriotes lineatus. The sequence continues at coordinate 36,391,220 of OW679203.1, forward strand.
CGTATCTGAACATTTGCGACCACAAAAACAGACAATAAAGGCGGTATCTAACAAAACAAAAAAAGAAGACGGCTTCTACACGCAGATACTGCTTTTCACTTTCGCATTTTGCTTATGACAGATTATAAGTAACAAAATTTCAATTTTTTTGTAGCTACCGCCTGCTTGCTTATGACGGCAGTATTGAGCTATACACATTTCAAACTAAATTAATCTTAATAGTAATTTACGTTACGAGACCGGAAAGTAGTGTTTTGCAGGTCGAACCAAGTAGATTCCAAATTTGGAGAGCTCACGATTTTCTGTATTTTTTAGGCAATCTTCAAAATGTCGCTATAATAAAGGAAACAAATTGTTATTCTTCATCTCATCTTTGATCGGCATACCTGAAAATCAGCACATATGCAGGTTTATTACCGACATCGGGGTACAATGCCAACTCTTTTTACTGCAACGTTTCATGCTCTCAAAGAAAGTAGATGTCTTCCAAGCGTTAGCATTCAGGATGTTGCTGAGCAGCATGTTGAATTATGTTTTCTGTATTTCTTAGGTAATCTTCAAAATGTCGCTATAATAAAGGAAACAAATTGTTATACCTCGTTAATTCTTCGTTGATCGGCATACCTGAAAATCAGCCCGTATGCAGGGTACAACGCCAACTCTGTGGTATATTTGCAGCGCAATCAAAGCAATGAACAACAATTTGCAAAAGTTTCGTAGTCAAAATAATTTATAGGTTATGTGTAAACATCAAAGTCAGAGACACATTTACAATGCTTAAAATGTAGAGCTTCAATATTTCTTTGCTTCGGCCGTTGGTTGCATTCAGTAACTCTCATTATTATTATTAACCAAAATTCACTTGCCTTTAAAGCTGTGTCAACAGTTTTAAAAAGCACAAGTAATATGCATAATAAATAATTGTTTTCTCTGATAATATCGCTATTAAAAGTTAAGGGAAGTTTGTTTACAAAAACCCGAAAATAGAAATGGTGGAACGCAACCATAGTACTTTTAGTTGTGTAAACACGGCTTTTAGTCTTCTGCAATATTATAAGTGATTAGTCTTCTGCATTATTATAAGTGATGATGATGATGATGATTCAAAAGCAAATACAAGCTGTCTCCGGCAATATATGACTAGAGTCTGTGTATATAATAAGATAAGAGTTGGGACATGTGGATCCAAGGTCTAAAACTACTTGATTTTTCATCAGAGTTTTTCATTTGTTAACCTTCAGTTTTGTTTGATTTGACAAAATGACAAATAATAATTGTGTGACAAGAGGCATGTCAATAAATTTTTCGATTTGATATTATCATTATTTTTAACATTTATTATTTACTAATGAAAACATATAACATATTAGGTATGAAGAAATTTTAATTGCTTCCAGCGCTTATAAATTCAAACCAACATAAACACTAAAGCACGAGTAGCAATCACAGTATCATTCGAGAGAACAATCTGTCCAACAAATTTATCAGAAGACACGCAGCATATCTATGCACTCTTTCAAATTCATTTTGTCTGGTGTAATTATAGGTACCTGATTCACATAATTTACTTTAATTTTCAAAAATGTAGATACATCCTGTAAAATTCCACTTTTAAATTTTAAACATTCCAGTTTTCTATTTAATGTTCAAACGGAAGGATATGGTAAATGCAGCTTTAATAACCTTTAGTTCTACAAGTAAATTTAAGAAGTAACGCTGTCAGAATGAAGCAGTTGGACTTGTGCCGAATAGCATCAATTTTATCCGGATTGAAATTATTTTCAAAATTTTCTATTTGGTGTCTTTCTCTTGCCAGCTCATTGCTCAAAATGTTATGGCTTAAAATATTAATCAGCAAAAGCTTAGTATAGTTTAAACTTCGACTTAAGAACTTCTTACAATCTTTTGTAGCTCATGGATGTTGCTACTGAAAGTTTGTTAGCAATTGGTCTACGAGATCTATCTGTACTTAATAAGTTCTTCTTCCGGTATTTCTTTCACCGTTGATTTTTTGAGAAACCCTGAAAGTAGAATGCCTAATTTGTTCTATTTTTACAATTAAAAACTGAGCAGCCTGTCATAGTGACAGCAAATAACCTTGGATATTTCGTTATTCAGTTTGAAAAACGAATTGTCAAATTGTGTTAAAACATATACTCCATGAGATTGGATCCTACCAATGAAAAACGGGCATCGCACATGTTCCAACTCTTAGTTTAATATATACAGGAACTCTATATTGTCGAGGTTTATGTTACATTATGATGATTTATGATTTAATTTAATAAATAAATACACACCCTACACATATTTTTATGTTGTTTAATATCAAATTTTAACTGATTAAAAACAAGTAAGTATATCAATGGGTTCATTGAATCAGTGTTTTGCCCTTTTTAGTATTGCGCACATCTGCAAATAAAATAAGTTATGGCTAGCTCATTTGGTAGGCAATGAAAACTCAAAATCTGCAAGTTAGGTTCCCCTATTTGTTCAAAATAAAAATCCCCATGTTACGCCACTGGGCTATGAAATTTAGAAGCAGCAAACGCGCAAACTCGCTGCGCTGTCAATATTATCTATCAGCAAATCGATTTTACGTGCAGTTCGTTTCTGTGTGATTATAGTGAATTCAAAAGGAAATCTATGAACAAATTATCAGGTAATTCAAATCTCGCGCTTTATTAAGCGTTTCTAATCGTGTTTTGTTTTAAATCGTCGGCGGATTCCTTGGCAATTGTCTTATTGAGGCGTCCCTACATAACCTCAACTTATGTTTACAATTTCTGGAACTCATGCTCTATTTTGACGTATTGTAATACTGGAATCGGCTTTCTCTCATAGGACTCGTTCCTCATGGTAAATTTCGTAGCTCTAGCACGCTTATTTGCTTGGCACCACTAACCTGACCTTTCTTAGGCTGCGGCAACTTACTCGGACAGCTTCTCATGCTGCTGGCTGCTGGGCCCCCGGGATGCTGCAACTGCTGTGCTGGCCTCGTACACAACGGGCGGAACTGCTGACACCCTCTCTCAGGCTCTGAAACTTGGCTGAAGCCCGCAACTGGTGCTCGTAAACTGGATCTGGCTGCCGATCTTGTCGGAAGCGGTCACCGGAGAAAATATTTTTTATGTGATGGATTTTTACACCCACACTCACACATGTGCACTGCGAACTCCTGATCACGTCGATATAATTCTTTTTAATTTATTTTAATGTTAAAAGGTATAAAATTCAAATAAACTGGAGACACAAATTTAGCTTGTCATGGAAATAATTTATTTCAATTGTTTTCTCCTCGCGTTCGTTAACAACAATTGCCTATCTGGCTACATAAAAAAACGGATGTTAACTCAATACAATGCAATTACTTATAATCTAGATTTACAACTTAATTTATAAAACTATTTCTAAATTATTGTTTGTTCATGTTTGCAATTTATCTAAGTTCTAGCGCCACTCACGAAGTTTTATTTTAATTGTCTGTTCACTTGTGTCATTACACTGACTTATTTTTATAAACACAAATCTTGTCCACTTCCTGTAGTGTGATTTTCTTGCAGTTTTAAAACCTGTCTGAATTTCTTGATTTTTCAAATATTACTGCTCCATTTTCTTATAGCCTTATTCGATCTAGTATTGTGTTCTTTTTGCACTGTATTGAACATTCTGTCCTTTTTACCTCTATTTAAAAAGTTCATAGAACTGTACTTATTCAATTATACTGACATGTAAATTTATTTAACCTGCATGTAATAAATCCCTTTGGTGATAGATTTGTTGAATAATTTTTTGGCTTTACTTTGCACCAACCTCTTAATTTATGTTAATTGATATTTCTGTGACTCGAACTTACAAATTGAGCTCTGCCTTATTGCCATTTATTCTAAAGTAGTTTCATTTAATATCGGCAATGCTTTACCGATGTAATCATAAATTAAAATTTCTAATGTGACTTCTTGCAGTTGCCTGCTTACCCCAGCTCTGTGCTTTTATTGACTTGCTTTAATTACTTATGCTGCAAGCAGAGTTGTGTAACGGGCTAATGACCATTTCAATATATGACTAATTACAACGTGGCGGACAGCCGCCTGAGTAGCTGTGACAATATATAATTCTTTTAAAAGCAAATACAAGCTACCTGCGTGGCGAATAGCCGACTGCGGGGCTGTGACGATATATGATTAATTTATAAGCAAATAAAGCACTCTACCTTAATTAACGGCTTCGCTTGAAAGCCGATTAGCGGGAATCGGGGCGCTCATCGCTAGAGTATATGGACTGAGGCTTGAAGTCGAGAGTGGCACGCGAGAATCCCCCGTTATCATCAGAGAAAGAAAATGTAGGGCCCCCTTGGGCAACGACGAAATTTGCGAGGCCTGAAGTTACAGAACAGCCAGGAGAACGACCCCTAGTTAGGCACGGTTATAGCCTGGAAGCGAGATGGCCGTCGACCTACCTGGCAGGAGGTCTCCGCCACCAACCCAACGGTGAAGACCTATTGGGTGCAATGGGACTCCTTGCAGCTGGAAAACAACGTCCTGGCCAGAATCTTGAAAGACGAGAACGGTAGGGCAACGAGATCACAATTGATGGTCCCAAGGAGTAGAGTGGCCGAGGTTCTGCGCCACCTGCATGATGGCTCCTCTGGAGGACACTTTGGATTGAAGATGTTGCAGAAGGTCCGAGACAGGTTCTACTGGGCGAGCTGCAAAGAGGATGTCCGAGAGTGGTGCCGGAGGTGCCCTGCGCTACAGGAAACGGACCGGTTGGAAGACGTAGAGCTCCGATGCGGCAGTTCAACGTCGGTAGTCCGTTCGAGAGGATAGCCATCGACATCGCTGGACCATTCCCCGAAACCGAATCGGAAAATAAATACATCCTGGTGTGCATGGACTACTTCACCAAGTGGTCCGAAGCGTACGCCCTTCCGAATCAAGAGGCCGGTCGCTGATGTTCTGGTGAAGGAGTGCTTCAGCCGTTTTGGAGACCCCCTGGAGTTACATTCCGACCAGGGCCGGAATTTCGAGTCTGGACTGTTCCAGAACGTTGGCAAGCTACTGGGGATACACAAGACCCGGACCACTGCCCTCCATCCTCAATCGGACGGCATGGTGGAAAGGATGAACCGAACCATGGGGAAGCATCTGTCCAAGGTGCTTTCCGAGCATCAGCGTGACTGGGACCAGTACATTCACCTGTTCCTAATGGCCTACCGATCGGCAGTACAAGAGACAACCAACCACACCCCAGCCGCGGTACTCTTTGGGCGCGAGCTGCGATTGCCATGTGACCTCAAATTTGGAAGAAAGCCTGGCGAAGAAACGGCCGGCGAGGACTACGTGGGGAACCTGAATAAGAGGATGGAAGAGATCCACGACGCCGTACGCCGAAACATTCAGGGTGCCAGCGACCGAATGAAGGACCGATATGATGCCCGCGCTGAGGCCGGTGGTTTCCAGCCTGGCGATTTGGTAGGGCTTCATAACCCCCAGAGGCGTCGTGGTCTCTCCCCCAAGCTTCAAAGGAACTGGGAAGGCCCCTACACTGTAGTTGTTCGACTGAATGACGTGGTATACCGAATCCAGAAACCTTCTTGAGGAAAGTGCAGGGTGGTGCACTTCAATCGGTTGGCCCCATATGCCGGAACCAATGAGGAAGTGGAGGCTGTCACGGAGCAACCCCTGAGACGATTAGGGACCGGAGGAACCTCCTTCCAGGAGTTTATGGCCGCTTATGGGAGTACGAAGACTGCGCGATTTGGAGCCACTACAGAGGTGCAGCGTGACCTGTTTGACACCCTGCGGCAGTATTTCCTGGCACACTGCGTCGCCCAAGACGAAGGAAGTATTGTAATCACGAAAAAATCACTTTCCGAGATTTCTTCAGATCTTCACGTTTCAGGGTCCCTAGATGACGAAAAACAGGTTTTCTCAATTCCGTCCGTCCGTCTGCCTGTTGCCAGTATAACTCAAAAACTAATTGTTGGAAGGAGATGATATTTTGCATGCAGATTATATGCCTTCCTGGCATGATACCGAAGAAGTTTCCGTTAAATATATCTAGTGAGCACTTAAAAAGATTTTTTCTATTTTTGATTTAACTCAAGAACTATTAAATGAAAGTAATATTTTGCACATAGCTCAGGTTTTTATCTATGAAGAAAAAAGGCATACACCTTAAAAATAAATGTTTGTTTATTTTTGCTTTAATTTAGAAATATATACAAGTAATAGTTTGCACATAGGTTAGGCCTTACACTTAACGAAAATGGGACCCAACAGATACCGAGTAAATGTAAAAAGAGTAAAAAAAGGGCAAGAATAAGTTCTGTTTAATATAGCCACGCATCTCACAGATCCGAGAGATGCTGGATGGTCCAGTGGAACAGACAGGTAAATCCTAAATCGCATTCGCAGGCGCTGTACGAATCCCACCAGCGGTAGTGTTTTTTATTTGAAAATTGATGTAATTCGCATTAGAAAGAGTTTCCTGTTATAATTTTAGTATTATTAGGAACGTTAAGATATTTTTACCCCTAGTTTTCTTTAATTTTTAAAATTGTTTAATGTCACAACGTTCACTTGCATATTTTTTTATTGGAATTGTTTCAGAATCTTGTTTTCTGTTCTTATTTCATTTGTGGTGTATTTTGTTATTTTAAGATTTAGTTTTTTATTTTTAAATCTTGAATAAAAAAATTTTGATTTATTTTTGAATACATACCTGTTTGTTTTGAATACATCATATATCCGGAAATAAATGTAGAAGCGATACAGCAACTTGAGTATTTTTTCTCACATACATCGTTAGTGTACTGAGGGGCGCAAAAATGTTGGCTTGCCTACAATAAAGGTTTGCCTAGTTACGGCTCTGCCCACAAAAGAGACGAGTGTGTAATTTGTAAGAAGTAGATGCATGAGGGATGCGGCAAATTTGAAAACGTTTGTGATTTGTGCGGAAAACAGGCTCTAGAAAAAGAAGGCAGAACATATTTGTCATTTTTTCCTTATATTGTTAGAGACCATCTCACCCGATATAGCACGCTGTCTTAATCGGGTATGGCGGGTGCGATGGTATTTACAACTTTTTTTTATATCGTATAAAATATATTGTAAACATATACAGGGTGTCCGTTCTCAAAGTCGAACATAGGCGATTAACATTGTATTGAACGTTTTTGCCTTTTCCTGCTCGCCAACTCAACTTACAGGGAAGGTAATGGTATCAATGGAAAGATAAAATTGTTACGCATCAAATACCAATAATAATATTCAAGATGCCATTTTTATTTTAAAATACTAATTTAAAACTTGGGAATTTTTAAATATGCCATGGCTTGCTTTTCAAGTTCGATAGCATTTGTCAAAAAAATGGGTAATTAGTTGGCTTAAAACCGGTATTTTCTGTCAACGTCCGTTAAAATTATCTACAGAAAAATTAATTATTTCAATGAAGAATGAGTGAATGCACTAATGTTAATTGTCTATGTTCGACTTTGAGAATGGACACCCGGTATATTATCATGCTTGTATATTTTTTTCTAAGAAGTTAATCGTTCAGTTTTATTGTAATATTGTACCAGAACTTGTTTTAATTAAATAGTTAATGATTTACAATTTTTTCTTGAAATGTGGGTCACCTCTATCGGACTTACCCTACAGCTATATTGAATTGATTTGGTACTCCAGGCTATACAGCAGTATTCCAGTTTATTACGTAATAATTTATAAATAAAACACTTAATGTATCAACTTGTCTAAAATATTTCATATTTCTTATTATAAAGCTCAGAAACCTATCATCTCCACACATTTTCATAAATTCCGTAAAATGGAGTCGTATCTGAATTCGTTAATTGTTTGTCCGTGTGTGTTCGCTTTATCGGAATTCTTAAATTTTGACTTTAAATTGGGATAGAACATAAAAAATATAATATGGGTGTCTGAAGAACCAATCTCCTATCTCGTAAGAAACAAGAACAAAATGGTGGATTTAAAAAAAAATTATTTTAAGCAAAATTTAAATGCTATTAAGGAGTTTGTCTTGTATTGCTACGCTTAACATTTTCAACTGGTTCTGTGTATATGCTTCTGAAAATTTAATGTGGTATTGAACATCACATCAAGATAGAGTATTTCGTATGCTCTTTTAATACAAATATTATCGATAGCATAATTTTTAATGGGTTTAGTATTTTTTGTGCAGTCACAACATAACATTTTGAAATATTAAAGTAGAGTTTATTATGTTACTCCACTGACAGACTTTGTTCAATCATCAAACATTTAAAATCGATATATGTATTTTACTAAAATGGTTAGGTATGCAATATTAGTGTGTTAATTTATTAATATGTTACAATATTAGTATATTAATTTAGTAATATGAATTTATTTTATTTTTAGTTCTTGTAGTATCGTAGCACTTGCTAATTAAGTTAAATATTATTATTATTATTATTTTGTAAGCTCTTACAGTCATTTAGTGTATTTATCTTAGCATAAAGTTTTAAATCATTAGCAAATAATACAGTTTGAAAATTTACAACAGTACACAAATAATTAATAAATAAAAATAATAGTGGCGCAAGGTAAAACCCTTGGGGTACACCAGATTTTAAAAAATTTCTGACTGATTTGTTAAGACCAAAAAAAAACTGGGCTAGTCATTTCCAACGCCTTATGAAATTTGATATATATCAAATCTAATAATTGTGATTTAATTTAATATAGGGCTATTCGCCTATGTGTCCGCATATGTCTAACTAAATGACTTTTCTGTGTTGCTTTGAAATCACAAACAGAACAGGTATAAGGCTTCTCGCCTGTATGAGTCCGCACATGTCTAACTAAATCACTTTTCCGTGTTGCTTTGTAATCACAAACAGAACAGGTATAAAGCTTCTCATATGTATGAGTCCTCACATGGCTAACTAAATGACTTTTCCATGTTGCTTTGTAATCACAAACAGAACAGGTATAAAGCTTCTCAAATGTATGAGTCCTCACATGGCTAACTAAATGACTTCTCTGTGTTGCTTTGAAATCACAAACAGAACAGGTATAAGGCTTCTCGCCTGTATGAGTCCTCACATGTCTAACTAAATCACTTTTCTCTGTTGCTTTGAAATCACAAACAGAACAGGTATAAGGCTTCTCGCCTGTATGAGTCCTCACATGTCTAACTAAATCACTTTTCTCTGTTGCTTTGAAATCACAAACAGAACAGGTATAAGGCTTCTCGCCTGTATGAGTCCGCACATGTCTAACTAAATCACTTTTCAGTGTTGCTTTGAAATAACAAACAGAACAGGTATAAGGCTTCTCGCCTGTATGAGTCCTCACATGTCTAACTAAATCACTTTTCTCTGTTGCTTTGAAATCACAAACAGAACAGGTATAAGGCTTCTCGCCTGTATGAGTCCTCACATGTCTAACTAAATCACTTTTCTCTGTTGCTTTGAAATCACAAACAGAACAGGTATAAGGCTTCTCGCCTGTATGAGTCCGCACATGTCTAACTAAATCACTTTTCAGTGTTGCTTTGAAATAACAAACAGAACAGGTATAAGGCTTCTTGCCTGTATGAGTCCTCACATGTCTAACTAAATCACTTTTCCCTGTTGCTTTGAAATCACAAACAGAACAGTTTAAGGTTTCTCGCCTGTATGAGTCTTCACATGGCTAACTAAATGACTTTTCCGTGTTGCTTTGTAATCACAAACAGAACAGGTATAAAGCTTCTCGCCTGTATGAGTCCTCGCATGTCTAACTAAATCACTTTTCTGTGTTGCTTTGAAATCACAAACAGAACAGGTATAAGGCATGTCGCCTGTATGAGTCCTCACATGTTTAACTAAATCACTTTTCTGTGTTCCTTTGTAATCACAAACAGAACAGGTATAAGGCTTCTCGTCTGTATGAGTCCTCACATGGCTAACTAAATGACTTCTCTGTGTTGCTTTGAAATCACAAACAGAACAAGTATAAGGCTTGTCACCTGTATGAGTCCTCACATGTTTAACTAAATCACTTTTCCGTGTTGCTTTGTAATCACAAACAGAACAGGTATAAGGCTTCTCGCCTGTATGAGTCCTCACATGGCTAACTAAATGACTTCTCTGTGTTGCTTTGAAATCACAAACAGAACAAGTATAAGGCTTGTCACCTGTATGAGTCCTCACATGTTTAACTAAATCACTTTTCCGTGTTGCTTTGTAATCACAAACAGAACAGGTATAAGGCTTCTCGCCTGTATGAGTCCTCACATGGCTAACTAAATGACTTTTCTGTGTTCCTTTGTAATCACAAACAGAACAGGTATAAGGCTTCTCGTCTGTATGAGTCCTCACATGGCTAACTAAATGACTTCTCTGTGTTGCTTTGAAATCACAAACAGAACAAGTATAAGGCTTGTCACCTGTATGAGTCCTCACATGTTTAACTAAATTACTCTTCCGTGTTGCTTTGTAATCACAAACAAAACAGGTATAAAGCTTCTCGCCTGTATGAGTCCTCATATGTGTAGCTAAATTAGTACTTTGGATGCCTTCTTGTGTGATATATAACTTATCAAATTTGTCATTACTATCCATGTTCTGTGATACAGATGATGCAGTTCGTGTAGAACTACAAGATTTACTATCCGTAATTTCTGGTTTGATGTCCATTATAGTTGTTTAAACATCAGAGTTCCTGTGATAGATGAGCCAATGGAATTTAAATAGCTTCAGACCTACAACAAAAAGAGTTTGCCATTAACCCATGATATAATTTGCAATGTGGCATTTTGAGTAATGGTAAAATTTTTATTTTATTGTAAATTTTAACAGCTATATTTTTGATATTGTATCTTTCTATAAAAATCTGTAAAAGGCTTTACCCAGAACTTCCCTCGTCAACGTTGTGACACAAAATTATTTTAAAAATGAAATTAAGTTAGAAGTAAAAATATCTTCACGTTTCTAACAAATTAAATACATTTTCAAATAAAAAAATCCGTTACCGGAGGGATTTGAACCGCGGCGCTTACGACTACAAACAAATTGCGTTGACCAATTTCTATCAACGCTATGGAGTCCTGTTCATATCGTTGCATTGCAGTTGCAGCTGGCTTAACCTTCAAGCCAGGCATATCTTAAGTTTCGTATTTTTGTATTGGAATAGCTGGCGAGTGAGATAACTACCGCGCAGAGCGCGAAGGTGAACTCCGCTCTGTTCACAATTTTGGTTGGTACATACGGGCAAGTGTCAACAACATTTCATTGCGTCAATTATGCTTGGTTAGTCAAAGTATACAGCGTCATCTTGTAGCGAGTAACAGAGGTAGAGCATGTTCTGGAAGAGTTCTGCTGCGTGGTCATTTGTCTTGAAGATTCGAGTACTTTTTAGAGTTTTCGAATATGTTCTACGCATGGTACAAATACGGGAGACAACCGAGGGTTGGACAGTTCCAAAGTTTGAAGTGAATGAGAAGCGAAATATAGTGCGACGAGTGTGTTTTCTAACTATAGTTTCTTAGTTAGCGAAATGTTCAGCGAACGTTTCGGCCTTTTCTTTTTACTTTCCCATACCCATAGGTATAGGGAAGTATTGGAATCATGAAAATTTTGGAAATCGAGATTTTCACAGAAATATCCGTTTTGGGACTCTAGGAACCCAAAAAAGTGGTTTAAAAAAAATGTCTGTCTGTGTGTGGGTGTGTGTGTGTGGGTGTGTGTGTGGGTGTGTGTGTGTGTGGGTGGGTGACGCTCCTACAGCCGAAAGTATTGCTCCGATTTTTATGCGCTTTGGAATGCGGGGGTGTATCGAAAATTCATCGACAAAATAAGCTTTTCAAAAAAATCTGAAACCGGAAGCGGAAGTTACGCATGTTTTTTTGGTATCACTGTTTTCGTGATTAAAATTTTGAAAATTTTATCGCGGATAACGATAGAGGGTCATAAGACAAATCTGTTAGTTTTTTTCCGAACTCGTTAGGTTTAAAATGAAGGGCGCTAGGATTTTTTGAAAATTTTGAGTTTAACGCCCTATTACTCAAAAACGGATGAATCGATTCAATTGATTTTTGTTTTCTGAATAGTATATGAAGGCTAACATGAGGTGATATAAAAAGTGTTTTGAAAAATATTAAGGGGCCTAAATTACAAATTTTCAAAATTTTGGAAATTTTCTAAAAATCATTTCTCAAAAACTGCCCACAGGAATTTGTTTAAACTTCATACACTGATAGACCCCGAAAAGGGCTATCGATCTGTTTTTTAAAGAATCTCATGAATTATCTGTGGCGCCCTCTACGAAGCTTTGAAGTTTGAAAATTTAAACCCCTTTAATTAATAAACAAAACAAGATAGGTAGCTGGGGTTTTCACTGGATTGTTCAGTGCATAATGGAGCATATGAATATGCAAAAAAATATTACACTCGTGGATATATGTAAGCGCACCGGCCCCCTCCCCCCTCTATTTTTGAAAAATAATTTTTTTATTCTAACGGTTGTTATATTTTTGCGTCAAAGAATCTTTTTCCGCGAAAATAAAAAAATCGATTTTGTATGCCCTAGAAAATATAATTTCCAGGTACTTAGAAAATTTCACCTCGGTGCTACAGCCGTTTTGAATAAAATAACACATAAATAGCACAGTGGCGGCTTGTCCACTTGGCGCCATCTACAGAAGCTCGGTGGTCACGTTTTGAACTACACATCTTATAACATAAAATCGTAGCTCTCTTTGTTTGCGTGTAACTATGTTTGTTCGCTATCTCCTCCGAAGATACTGGACCGATTAAGTTGTACGATGGCTTAAAAGTTTGCTAATTTTCAGACTTATTTAATTAACTTCTCTAGGCAGCAGTATAATTTAATTAACTTCTCTAGGCAGCAGAGCGGAGCGCCTATCGCTGTCTAGTATTAGCTCGGGTGCGCGCATTATTCAAACAGGAGAGTGTGGTTGTGCGGTAAGCGTGCTGGCCTATCACGCGGGAGCCCCGAGTTCGATCCCGTCGATGCATCTTTTTTTTTAATTTATATTAATGAATCTCTCTTAATTTTGCGAACCGAAACGTAGTTCGGGTGACTCACTAGTTCTTTTATATTTACCCGCAATTTACGTGAAAGTGTAAACGCTTATCACGGTGAAGACGTGAGTCATCGAGTTGAAATTTTGATATGTTGTAAAGACTGTTGAATAAAGACGATATGAACAGTTTCCAGTATGGGAAAGTCCAGGGAGGTAGTCACGTCCACTTTTTCTAATGTCAAATAATGTACGCCCCATTATATAGTAACGA